>OZ023217.1:24316047-24531622 GCA_963995525.1 Escarpia spicata
CGTGGGATTGCTTGGGCAGAACTGTTTCAGTTCCCGAGAGAGGGCGAGGCCGTGGGATTGCTTGGGCAGAACTGTTTCAGTTCCCGACAGAGGGCGAGGCTGTGGAGTTGCTTTGACTAAATGTTTTCTGTCCTACGGAGAGGGCGAGTCTGTGGTGTTACTTCGGCTGATTTTTTTCAGTGAACCAGAGAGGACGAGGCTGTGGTGTTGCTTGGGCAGAACTGTTTCAATTTTCACCGTCAAACTAGGCTCGTGAACCCAGTTTGATGGGAAGTGACGGGTGTCTCGGACCTTCTGTCTTGGACCTCTGACACTCACCTTGAGCAAAGCTCCCGTAAACATAATGTACATATTTAATAATTTCAATTCAATTCAATTCTTTATTTCCAATTGAGAATACAACATACAATATATATACATATTATAGTTGACACAGTTCAACATGGAAAGGGGGAAAGTAGAAGCTCATTGCTTATTATGCACTTTCCCCGACATCATTATAACATGGTCATAATCTTAAACACAGTGTTAGTAACATAAAGAAAATGCTATTGTTAAAGTGAGACCACTACTACAATCGTGCTTCCAAATACTTTCTGAACCTTAACAATAATAACGAAATTAATTACATGACTTATACTCTTCAATTAAGTAATTTTTATATTGTTTTTTTAGATTTCTCACAGTAAGTGATCTCTTTATGTGCTCGTCTAAACAATTCCATCATTTAATACCATACACAGATATACACTTAGCCTTTAACGTGGTTCGGGCATAAACATGTTTTAGTTTATTTCTTTGGCGTGTTACATAGGGTGTAGTATATTTGGCATTGAAAAAGAATTGAAGGTTATCAGGCAACAACTTATTGTTAGCTTTAAACATTACGATAGAAATGTTTAATTTTATTAAGTCATAAAGTTTAAGAATGCGTAGATCATAAAATAATGTATTAGTATGGCTTAGTGGATTCTTCTTACATATTATTCGTACAACTTTCTTTTGTAATATATAAACACCGTTAATATATGTTGTATACGCATTTCCCCAAACTTCGCAGCAGTATGATAAATACGGGAGAAATAATGAACAATATAGTACAAAAAGCGACTTTTTATCTAATAAATATTTAGCCCTGTAAATAATGGCGATAGTTTTTGTTAGTTTAGACTTGATCATATTTATATGATCTTTCCAGCTAAGCTTATCGTCTATTAAGACACCTAAAAACTTAGTAACATATACTCTATCAATAGTTGTATTATCGATTTTTATATCAATATTTGTTGTTTTACTATAGTTGGTAAACAACATGTAGTTTGTCTTAGCAACGTTTAAGGATAATTTATTTACTGAAAACCAGATATGTAGTTTTTGTAGTTCGTCGCTGACAATTTTGCTTAGCTGGGCTGGATCTTTCCCAGAATAATAGATAGTTGGTCCCTTAAACTACTGTTCATACCCTTAACAGTTTCTTGTAACATGTTTGACTTTAGCAATAGCCGGATCGTCAACCCCGTTGTCAGCTCCGACGTTCACGTTTTGGTTTCGTTTCCTAGGAGCGTATGTGACGCCATTCTCGTGCAGCCACGTGTCTGGACAAGTAGAGATCATTTGTCTGGACAAGTAAAGATTATTCGTAAATGTTATATGATGTGGTCGTAAAAAATAAATGTTATTTGCTATGTTGACTTACAATGCAATCTGACAACTTTTTTAGCCGACTTACTAGTCGGCTTTAGACTATCGATAAGTCCGGGAGATCAGGCCACGTCATCTATATATACGTGACGTCACGTTTGATCTCTTTTCCATTACGTTTGTCTGTCCATGTGTCCATGTGTCCAAGTGTTCATCTGTCCGTCTGTCTAGCTGTCTAGCTGTCTAGCTGTCTAGTGGGGATCTTATTTGGGGCATGAGTCTTATTGGACTTTCATTTAGGAATATATAGGGTCTATATGTGTATGCACTCTGTTTTTGTTGTCGCTGTTTAGACCATTGTATTTCGCTGTAAACCAATACTCGCCTGTTCCTGTTCAGACACGAAGCTGTCTTGTTAATGCACAGGGTGTTGTATAATCATGTGTAAATCAAACATAGGAGCCTGCATTCAATGCAAAGTAATGAAAAGGTTAAGCGATATACATATATAATGCAGTACCCAGTCCTTGTAACAACTCAAAGCATATATACTCCACTCCCTGGCAGATCTGGTCAGTCCTTATGACAACTCAGAGCATATATACACTCCAATCCCTGGCAGATATGGTCAGTCGAATAAAAGTGTGTATATTAGTGGTTCTCAAACTTGTGCCATTACCTCTTCTCCACATCCTTTCTCCACAACGACCCCCAATCCAACTCATTTTAAAAAGAACTACTTGGTACTTTAAAAGCATTAATTAGAGACGATACACCTTTATTTGAAGCCTATTTTATAACAGGTGCACATATAAATGTAATATTTTTAAATTCAATTAAATGGGTGGTGCTGCGTTGCACTGACAAGCCACTTTATTCTGGGTTGTTGTATGCACACCGAGGACATATCGAAGGTCATGCTCCACCTTCGCCTTGTTACAAAATGTTGCCTTAGTGAGTAGGAGATTTGCTAACACAGCCTCGCAGCTTAGGTGAATGGTTTGCTGTGACGGAAGGTCAGAGCACACAAGTTAGGACAAATAGCTTCATTCATCGTTCAGAAAGACTGACAGTTTCAGTCGAATGTTGCCGTAGTCCCACAAGCTCTCTCTGAGCAGCATCATTGCCATCAGATGTACGTGTCAATGGGAAAGTGAATGGCCCAGTTAGTTCCCTGTATGTTTGATTCGAGATTTCACGGAAGTATTTTACACACTTCTTTTCTAAATTTTCCAGATGCTCGAAGTTTGTATTGTCCGTTGAATGCCGCCGCAACATCGGAGGTCTGGCATTGTCTCCTAAAAAAGAAAAGGTACACAAAGAAATGTTGTGCCTCCCAGTTGACGAATGATGATTTTGAATTTCTATAAACATCGATGATCAATCTTTCTGTCGAAGTTCAAAGTTCAGAGAGTTGAGCTGCCGAACATATTCACGAAATAGGCATGTCGTAATTCTCAACCATCTTGAAAAACAGAGACACACAGGGAAGCGACCTGTCCCGCAGTCAACAACAAATGCAAGAGAAAATAGATCTCCTAAACACAGTACCAACTCAACATAAACAGAAGCAAGACAAAGACTATGGACGCCAACAACAACAAGAGTGAAGGCACAGCAGAAGACGTCAAAGCAAGGGTACAACAACAAGAGTGAAGGCACAGCAGAAGACGTCAAAGCAAGGGTACAACAACAAGAGTGAAGGCACAGCAGAAGACGTCAAAGCAAGGGTACAACAACAAGAGTGAAGGCACAGCAGAAGACGTCAAAGCAAGGGTACAACAACAAGAGTGAAGGCACAGCAGAAGACGTCAAAGCAAGGGTACAACAACAAGAGTGAAGGCACAGCAGAAGACGTCAAAGCAAGGGTACAACAACAAGAGTGAAGGCACAGCAGAAGACGTCAAAGCAAGGGTACAAAAAGCAAGAGTGGCATTCCTCATTTTGCGAACCAGTTGGACGGCAAAACAAATCAAGCGTGACACCAAACTGAGGATATTTATCTCAAATTTCAAGTCGGTGTTATTCTATGGCTCGGAGACATAATAATATTTTTATTTTGTTAAGCGGCACATCCAATGTTGTTCACAGCGCTTTACAACAGTAGACAAATCTATGTTAAAAATAATGCATTTGAATAAAAACAATAGTTGCTATATCATATAAAATTAACTAATGATAATAGTAATTAAGACAATAAATATAGCAGAAGTAGAAAAGGAATGTGATATAAAATATCATAAGATAAAACAGTTAAGATCATATTATTATTATTTTAATAAATAAACTAAAATGAACGTAAACATCAATAAAATAGGCTAAAAGGTATATGACAAAATAAATAGGTAAATAAATAATAAATAAACGCTAAACATCAATCAGCTATGATAAAACAGTGTTGGTAATCGTCCGAGTTACATATACGCTGCAGTGAACAGGTGAGTCGGATTTAAATGATTCCAGTGATGTTTTGCTGGTAACGCTTGACGGCCGAGCTTTCGACATCGCTGCCGCTACGTAAGTAAATGTAGTCACCGGCTCTGCTGCGTGTTCTCGGAACAACTAGTGCGTTCGAGTCAGCAGACCGAAGACGTCTGGCTGGCATGTAGACAGTACTAGACACGCACGAGTTTCTGCATGTAGACAGGCGAGAGGTCTTCGTGCAGCGACTTGTACGTAACAACAGCGATCTTGAATGCAATGCGCTGTTGAATAGGTAGCCAGTGTAGTTCGTGAAGAATAGGGGTCGCACTTTCACAACGAGCCTGTCGAGTGATAAGGCGAGCTGCGGCATTCTGGAGTCGCCGGGTCCAAATGGGATGTAATCATGGCATTGACTACCCGTTCCGCTGTCGGTTGAGTGATGTAACGGTGAATCAACCCGATGTTGCGCAGGTGCAGCGAGCAAGTGCTGATAGTACGTGACACTTGCATATCCATGTGTCTATCAAGGTGGACGCCGATATTTCTGACATGATCAGTTGCACTGATTTCATCAGTCCCGACGCGCTCAGGGAGCTCACTCACGATAGCAGATGCCGATTTGGGGGCAGATGGTAGAGTGTTGGTGACATTCATGAGCAGATAATTTCAAGGCATCCACTCCTTCACGTCAACAATACATCGCTCGATCCGACGCACGGCGGTCACCAGAGAAGATGTATCCAGGTCGAAGTGACAGAACAGTTGTAGATCATCGGCGTTTTGGTGATATTTTAAGTCGTGTTTGCGAATGATATCACCGATCGGCTGCACATATAGTGAAAATAATAGTGGTCCCAACACTGACCCTTGTGGCACTCCCGTTAACAAAGTTGTCTCACTGGATAACATGGCGAACTACACATAAGCACTAAAAATATTACAGACTTCCATCAACAAATGCCTGCGCAGAATCATACACCTAAAGTGGTCTACCAAGTTACCCAACACTACACTGTAGGAATGGACCCAACTAAAACGAAATAATAAAGAGAAAATGGAACCCCCCAGGGAAGAGAAGAAAGGCCGAGTAACCCCTGGCAGAGACACCGAAAGTGAAAAAAGCAGATGGGATACACCGGGAGAAAAATCGAGAAAATGGCATCAAACAGTCAAGAATAGAGGACCATGGTCGATAGCTCCCAGCGAACAAACAAGCCTAACTAAGTATATGATAGCGAGAGAGGGGGTAGAGATAGGAAGGCGAGAGAGGAGAGAGGAGAGAGAGAGAGAGAGAGAGAGAGGGGGGGGGGAGAAACAGACGAATAGCCTTAGCACCAGCAGCCTTTGGTAGACTCAGAAATCAGACATGACGTATTTTCAAATAGAAACATCTTAATAAGAATGAAAGCCAGACTATATGGGGCCCTTGTACTGCTCATAGCAATCTATGGTGTAGAAACCTGGACACTATGACCGGAAGGGACGCAGTCTCTTGAAGTTTTTGAGATGCGTTGCCTGCAGGCTATTAGAGGTGTTACTGGGGCAGGCTGACTACGGAATAGCCAGATCAGATAGGAGACACCCCTGAATCCAGTTCAGATGTAATCGAACAAACAGGCCTAAATAAGTAAGTATCAGAGTGAAAGACAGAAAGACAGACAGACAGTCCAGGGGTTTACCTGGATGTTTGTGTTCAAGGGTCCTCGAGACCCAGCCTTCTTTTGATGGGGTCCCAAGCCTGTAGCGAGGGTCCCACTTATTGCTCTTTTTTAATTGTAAGTATTGTTTTCTAAATATCACAACTTATTCAACCTATGTAAACCACGGTTATTATTATTATTAGTTTTATACTAACAAGAACTTAACAAAATAACGTGCCTTGTTGCAATACACTGTTTTATTTGTTCGTGCTTTTCCTTGATAATCAATGCAGTTTCAGAAGTTAGAGCAGCCTTCCTCACTTACGAAAGGGCGTGCTATTCTGCTAGATGCATAAGGATATCGAGGAAGCCACGAGTCACTTTGGAAGGGTCCTGAATTTGTTTCGGTGACGGGAAACCTGACCGTGGTGATGACAGTAGCATTGGAATAGCCAATAGGCAGCAGATAGAACTACGCATTACTTTGTGGACACTTAATTGTGACGTTGTGTAGAATCCGGGCCCACCCCGATGTCGGTATTATATGACAGTTGTGCCTAAATATAACCTAGTTTTTGTGTGTATTCATTAGTTCCACCGGATACTCCGGTAGGTGGCGCCACTTTATAGTTAACTCGAGACGTGGTGAAAGATCACAATTCATATTTCAATATTATTATAAAAAAGTTACTAAAATACGATATTTCATTACATTTATTAATTAAATAAGGTTAAGTTAAATGTAATGTTGACAGCAGCTGATAGTATTTATTACGGTTATTGGTTTGAGTAATTATTGCTGTATTTTAATATTGTCCACCAGAGGTAATTTATCATGCTATGAAACACATATTATATATTATATTTTTACTAACAATATATTTGTTGCAAAATTTTACGATGCATATTATTTTATATGTTGTAGTGTGCTATCCCTGTTATATACATTAAAAATAATAAACAATAATATATTAATTTAACATGGACAATAGTAGTTGTCAGATTTAAGTTTGAGTGACCATTTTATCACGTTGCTAAATTTTACCAGACGGCCATTATATAGAACGTATATTCGGATGCCAGTAAAATAATCAATGTTCATTGTTTAATAATTTACGTGAAATTTCAGTACTTTGCTTGATGTTATCTAAATCATTTATTTATATATGTATTAGAGGATAATTTCTGTGAATGTCTTGTGCAAAGGTACACTATAAATATATACTGTATATGTAAATTAATATTGCATAAAGAAATTGTGTAAAGAAACAAATGAGCCAATTCTGGTTGTTGGACTTGTGTGTTTGAGTTCTATTATTGTAAATATAAAAAACGGGTGAAATCAACCAAACGGCCCATAAGTTGGGAAATGTGATGTGTGCGTACGCACCACCTCGCTAAGGTAAAAGAGTTTCAATCGTGGGAAGCCAGTTCCGTTTGAGGTTTAAATGGGGGGTGCACTATGATGTCTCAAGAGAGGTTTTTGGGGAGCCTGCAACTGCAGGTTGATAAAATAATGCACCTCCAAAATCATTATGAGTCTGATCTGGTTGTAGTCTGTAGTTCCACGTGGACAGCATTTCCATGCCATCATAGAAAAATGTAAACATAATAACATATAAGGTTTAAACTTTATATGTATGAAGGCGAAATGTTAAAATAAGCGAGAGCTGTCAAATTCTGGATGGAATCATTCCAGGACATCCATCCTCTTGGACATCTGAAGGGTTTATCCAGTTTGACCAGCTACACGAACATGGTGGACTGCAACAACACACGGTTCTTTTCAGAGCCGACCAACACTTTGCAAAATATACTGAGACATAAGAGTTTATTCAAAAGTTTAAGTTCTCCAAACATTCACCAATTTATCTATAGCTATTTTTAATCCACATAACAAAATCTCTAATATTGTTAACATGTAAAATATTAACAACAGGAATAATTTATAATAAATAAAATATCGTATGGTTTCACAATAATTACAAAGAACATATTTCTGAAAGGGGACATCCATGGCATGATGCCCACCTAAATACGCCATTTTAAGATTATAACCGGAATGGTTCAGAATTAAAACCCATAAATTATTTATCAAGACCTTTATACAGTCTTTCATACTGCTAACATTATTGATGTTAAAAACTGTTAAAACTGTTGAACCTTCAGTAATTGCATGGCAAGCACACATGTTAACTACATATTTTAATTCACCTGTCACTGTTTATAATAAAGCTCACTTATTATTTTCAGGAAATAAAACAATATTTTGTTTGCAAAATAAAATGTTTGTAAAACACAAAATATTATTATATGTATTGTATCATAGCTATGATGAATTGCCTCTCATAAACAATATTAAAATGCACCAGTATTTACACAAACCAATAGTCGTACTAAAAACCCCACTTGCTGTCAACACTGAATTTAAGGTAATCTTATTTAATTAAATATCGCGTATTTTATTGACTTTATTTTACAATAATTATTTAAATATGAATTGTGATCACATCCGAAGTTAACAATAAAGTGGCGCCACCTACCGGAGTTTACGGTGGAACGAATGCATACACCCAAAAACGAGTGAATATCATGTACATTTTGATCGACAAATGTAATTGTTTGATCACGTGACAAGTGTATATGTCTAGAATATGTGTTGTAGTTATATGATGTGAAGTTTGGTGACAGTAGGTGAACATTGTCATGGTTTGTTCGAGGTGCGGGCCTAAACTGCAATATGTTTGTAAGTCCCTTTGTTTTTCATTGCTATAGCTCTATTATTTGGAAGGACTCGTGAAAAGAAATACCAAACGAACTGATTCAGTATTAAACTACCAAGTTAAAGGCATTCATATTCAATATAATTTATGTTATATGTCATTGTCATGATACGCATATGCGTACCCAGGGACGCAACAATTATTTTGCACGCTTCCAGGTACTGTTTCTATGCACATATGACGCAGGATCTTGCGTCCGTAAACCCCTGCAGACAGACAGAAAGACAGACAGACAGGCGCGGACATAATAAAAAACAGACAAATGGCGGAGATTCGTGGAGTCAGCCATTTTCTAATGACGTAATCAAACGTGACGTCACATCTAGACGACGTTGCCTGATTTCCCGAACTTATCGCTAGTGTAAAGCCGACGAGTAAGTCGGCTAATTAAATTAATGTTCCACTAAAAGAAACGACTGCACGACAATGACGTCACAGACGCCCCTAAGAAACGCAACCAAAACGTGAACCGACGCAGATGACCATGGAGTTGAAGATCCGGCTATTGCAAAATTCAAACAACGAGAAAACCAACATGTTACAAGAAACTGTAAAGGATAAGAACAGTAGTTTAAAGGATCGGTGATCTATCAATTCTACACAGTAAACATGTTCCGTGAGTTTTGCGCATAGGTCCAAGACAGAAAGTCCGAGACACCTGTCACTTCCCATCAAATTGCGTTCACGAGCCTAGTTTGATGGTGAGAATTGAAACAGTTCAGCGCAAGCAACATCACAGCTTCGTCCTCTCTGGTGAACTAAAAAAATCAGCCCAAGTAATACCACAGACTCGCCCTCTCCGTGGGACAGAAAATATTTAGTCAAGCAACTCCACAGCCTCGTCCTTTGTCGGGAACTGAAACAGTTCAGCCCAAGCAATCCCACGGCCTCGTTCCTCTCGGGAACTGAAACATTTAAGCCCAAGCAACACCACAGCCTCGCCCTGTCTGGGGAACTAAGCTAATTCAGCCTATGCAACCTCTCGGCCTGTTTGTCGGTCTATATTTCAGTCGATCGATCTCTCGGTCGGTCGCCCTGTCTTTTCTGTCCGACCGACCGACCGATGTGGTCATACATGTCAACTCTCCGTCATTTGTTACAAAAAAAGCAAAACATGCCACCAAGCCTATCGTATCATATGCACAGGCAATCATTGTAATAATTGACTTGTCTCTGTAAAATAGTTATCTTTGTATGATTGTTTTGGTGAGTCATAAACGGTATTTGATTAGTCGCATCTATGTTCGAGACCTCCGGGTGTGCCACCCGGGCCTTCGCGGGTGTCGTTCATTGGCTAAGAATCTCCACCTTTTTGATCGTGACAGGTTAACATGTAGGCCTATGCATTTTGATAATTAATGCTAATAATAACATCCATTGTCTCTAGTCATCATATTGTTTACCATCCTTCATGACAGCATCGGTCCACACGTCCCTAGGCCTAATAAACCTCACATTATTGAGTTTA
Source organism: Escarpia spicata (assembly GCA_963995525.1). NCBI lineage: Eukaryota > Metazoa > Annelida > Polychaeta > Sabellida > Siboglinidae > Escarpia > Escarpia spicata. Next base: position 24,326,004 of record OZ023217.1, read on the forward strand.
TGGATGAGCCTTTTGGTGACATACTTTATCAAACGCTTTGGTGAAATCCACGATGATCGCACCGACTTAATTACAGTAAGCGCACATTATCTATTAGCCAGAAAGTGCGTGTCGGTTGATCTCGGTTCTAGACTTAGACTTAACGGCTCCCACGTCTATCGAAACCGGATACATTCTAGGCCCTCCGCTGGGGTCGATCAGCAGCTAGCCTCCTGACATTGTTACATCTTTCGTTCGTCAGCTGTAGGTCTTGGACGATCGTCTGGAGCCATAAGCCACTTCATTGGGTCTGAGCATAGTTGACCTTCCTGTTGTGTTAAAACACCATGCATGCAGTTTGAAAGAGGTGTATGTCATTTTTATGACATTTTATCAGCATATCAATGCCATGACGGACTATGCTATGAATCTGAAGACCCCACTGCAGTTGTTGCGTGTGGGTGCATCACAGAAGCCGATCTCGGCTATTAACGTGACGTTTAGGACGAGCGCAGCGCAAACGCATAAAATAGATTACTTCATACAGCAAAGTGACGAAATTTCATATTTTTCCCAGGTTCAGTTTCTTATAATCTCTGACAAAACGTTAACATGGCCACCAATGGGAAAGTCAACAGTGACCTCTGGCCTCTGTTTGATCGTCTTCTCCTTCTCTAACCTGGTGTCCTCCACGATGTTGGGGAGCCATGTCTAGTCGGCGCGACTCTGGAGTCTCGTGACTTGGCCAACTCAGACGTTTCATGCAGATCGCGAATGAAACTAGACCGGATCGTTCTTCCGACTTCTTCTGTTGGTCGTTTGGTGCGAAACCCGTGCTACATGTCATAGCCGATATTGTTCGCTTTGAAGTGATTTAGGTGTTCGTGACCATGTGTTCCGTGGGTTTCTTGCACACAGCTAGGCGAGTGATGCGGGGTGGGAGTGTGTTTATTGATTTTTCACTGAGTGGGTGGGGGACAATGTCCCAAAAGGGCTCGTTCAACAATAAGAAGGGCACAATAATCACTGATAAGTGTGGAAAACGTCATTTTTATTGTGAAAGGGCATTCTTTGTCCTTGTTCTTTTATAGCATCCTTTTTACAACATAACGTAGCTAATTGGGGCTTGTTATTTTTGTGAAAAAGTGGACTTGTTTAGTCATGCAACTACATTGCTTAAACCGAGAGCAAATCTGTTCGTTCAGGTGAACATTTTGTTACGCTGAGGAAGTAATTTCTGTAGTCAATCTAGGTGACGGACTCAACTAGGAGCATGCATTCCCCTTTTTGCGAGATGTATGGTTACAAAACGTAAAGAAGGCACTAGAATTAAACGACACAAGGCGAAATTAATAAAGGAGCAGCGTAGGTTGTATATATGTAAAATAGTCATTCATGCAGAGAATGATGATCACGTTTTATAACGTTTTGTTAATGCTTGAGAAGATTTGCCAGATATGGAATAAGGGTGAACTACACATTCATAGATGTATAATCGTTGAACCTTCAATAAGGAAACAGCTTCCTTGTCCACTTGTGATGTGGTGTTTGACACCTTCGGTGGCAATCTTGTTAAACGTGTTCTTCACGGGGAAGCATAGGGTACACTTGCGAGTGGAAATAATGTCACATGAACAGGTAAATGATAATTATAGGAAACAACCCAAAAAATATACACTGACAATTTTTCCATTAGATAAAATAGTGAGTAACATTTTAACTTATTTCACAGTAAGTTTATCTGATTTTCTGTGATGTTTTGATTAGTATCCAATTGCCGTCGAAACGACTTGGAAATAAGGTGAACCGACTCATTTGAACGATCCAGTTTGATGAACTCATAGATAAAACAGTGTCAACACTACTACAAAATTAATACTGATGTGACATTTCCCCATAACTGGTACTCTATTGATGTGACTTTATTTCCATGTTTAGTTAATGACTTTTTTATGTGATATGATATACAATAATTGTTATCAAGAACAGGCGAACTCAGTTATAAATTAGTTTATTAATGATCGATTTACATGATAACATCAATCAGTAAGTAAATTGATGCATATTACAAAATATATTTTACACAGACATCATAAAAATAGTCTCTAGTTAGGCATTTTGCAGGTAACTGCAACAAATACAAAAGTAATCTGAATAATGCAGTCTAAAGTTCACAGGTGGCACCACTGCATGGCTCAACAGCAACAACTAAGATAATTTCCTAAAGTTTAAACTAGGATGTTATAAACACACACATATGTACATACATTGCGCAACTAGCAATACAATTTGTTGTAATATAGACATGGTTCAAACAATCTACACAGCTGATATATTTATAATATCGTATTTCTTTCAGGTGTATAAATAAAACTTCCCTTAATAAAAATAACAGTGGGCTTTCTAGTCAGAGCACACATACAAACACATTTATCAAGATATGTACATTTTGTGTTATTCATATTAGTAGCATGATTTGAACAGGCATTTCTCCAATGCAGACATGTGACAATATGCACACATAATTGATTTGGGTCTCCTGAAAGACCAGTGCAATTTCTTATATATTCTAGGTGAGGAAACAAACATACGATTCTATGATCTGTGAATTACGACACGTCTGTTTTGTCTTCCATTACACCTTATCTGCTGAAAATGTGCCACAGTTTTGCTTTGATGATAAAAGAAACTTACGAACACAGACACTATCACCCTTGCAACCAGGGAACATTATATCCATAGCAAACACAGTATATGGGAAAGACATGAAAGTTGCGGAAGACATGAAATATGAACCAATCAGCATCCCTACCCTCCATCAACAACAAGCAGAACCACCCACTTATGACCATATTTGGTAAATGGACATTGTGTTCCATCTATACAAGACATATTTCAGAAGTCGCACAAGAGTGCATTACACGTAAAGCTTTTTATTACCATTAAAAATGTTCTGCTGTAACGTGGCAATAACTTACACCCAATCATGAAGCAGCAATCCAAATACAGCAGTTTTAACCATTACAGACTTTTCATTTCATCCCCACTGACCATTTCATTTCTGCTTCCACCAAATATGGCATGCTAAATATTTCAAGGTAAAGCCAGTGGCTCCCCAGCAGCAGACAATGGGTAGATAATCAAGTGATAACTCCAAATAACTACCTTTGTATTTTCTCAAAAATACCTTGCCAACTGGTAGATCTGAGGTCAATGGTTCAAGGAAGTGAATGAACATAGAAAGAGACGAAAAATACGCTTACATTGCCCCAAAATTAGCGTATTAACATGCAGGCACACAACCACCGTTTTATTACATCGTATATATAACAAATGACTTGGATGACAATAATTACCGGAGGTGACCAGTGGATAAAATACTTGACTTGTCTGGAAACATGTCTACAATTTACTTAACCTACTTCTCCATCAAGATTAATTAGTCACCCTGGCCAACACACATGTATATACAGCATATTCACACTGACCCGGATTCTGGACGGCAGTGACTGTCTATGTGACAGTTTTGTTCCAGTCTTGGTTCTCCGTGACAGTTAATGTCACATGTCAACTGTAAGCATTCTATGACACGCACACATCGTGTCTACTCAAATCTTATTGGACGGGAATCTTTTGGCAGTGCACGGTAAGAATCTGACAGATCTGTCTACAACTGGTGAGAGTTGATGCTGACGGATTCATAATGCCAACTTGTTCATCAACCAAGTGGATGTCTATGCTGCAGTTGCTACTACCTATTCTCTTTCACTCTCTTAACACTTCCTTACATGATAACGTTTTCTCCCCTATCAATTCAATTTCTGTAAATGTAACTTTCTTGTTATAATTCTATGATATGCACAGCAAATGCATCTGTCACTGGTGACGAATGTATGATATGTACAGGGGGCACTTCAATCTTCAAAGTGTCACCCATATCACATAATGACATCACCCATGGCCACGACTGAAACATGTATCACATGACATCACCCATGGCCAGGACTGAAACATGTATCACATAATTATATCACCAGGGCCAAGAGTGAAACCAGTATCACATGATGACATCACCCTTGGCCAAGAGTAAAACCTGTATCAAATGATGTCATCATATTCCATGGCCAAGAGTGAAACCAGTATCACGTAATGACATCCATCACCCATGGCCAAGAGAGAAACCAGTATCAAATGATGACATAACCCATGGCCAAGAGTGAAAACAGTATCAAATGATGTCATCATATTCCATGGCCAAGAGTGAAACCAGTATCACGTAATGACATCCATCACCCATGGCCAAGAGAGAAACCAGTATCAAATGATGACATCATCACCCATGGCCAAGAGTGAAACCAGTATCACATAATGACATCACCCATGGCCAAGAGTGAAACCAGTATCAAATGATGACATCATCACCCATGGCCAAGAGTGAAACCAGTATCACATAATGACATCACCCATGGCCAAGAGTGAAACCAGTATCAAATGATGACATCATCACCCATGGCCAAGAATGAAACCAGTATCACATAATGACATCACCCATGGCCAAGAGTGAAACCAGTATCAAATGATGACATCATCACCCATGGCCAAGAGTGAAACCAGTATCACATAATGACATCACCCATGGCCAAGAGTGAAACCAGTATCAAATGATGACATCATCACCCATGGCCAAGAATGAAACCAGTATCACATAATGACATCACCCATGGCCAAGAGAGAAACCAGTATCAAATGATGACATCATCACCCATGGCCAAGAGTGAAACCAGTATCACATAATGACATCACCCAAGGCCAAGAGTGAAACCAGTATCAAATGATGACATCATCACCCATGGCCAAGAGTGAAACCAGTATCACATAATGACATCACCCATGGCCAAGAGTGAAACCAGTATCACATAATGACATCATCCATGGCCAAGAGTGAAAACAATACCCACCAAATCAGCCACGACCATCCACCATCTTTCCCCTTTTTTGAACAACTTCCACTGAACTGTTGGGGACTTGTCATGTCAACTCTAGTATACTTTCTCTGACCCAAGCATCGCTGCCCTCTAATTCTGTCACAGTGGATTCACGGCTAATCGCATTCTCGACATTACCCTGCCTCAGTCAGCCCATCTGCCCTTCACTCCTCCTCCAAACATCCCTGCCCAAGTATTATTGCACATTCAACGGCAAGACCACACTGTCGCAGTCTCCTTTTCTTGTAGCCTCCTTCTCACTGATAGCAGCCTCGCTTTCAGATGAGTCGTTCCTCTGGTGGCAGCTTGAGAACATTGCCCATCTCGACTCGTGACCCAGACATCTCCTGTCGACTTGGACTGTAGGTCCCCCTCGTGCCCCGTTTACCCCGCGACATCACGATCAGTGTGATCACCACTAGTGAGAACAAACAACATCAATTCATTAAACACATCACGATAACGACTCAATTGGTGGATCTACGATATGATGCCACAACCCAAATTATAATTATGTGAAATTTTGACATGTTTACGTACGCACACATTTATATAACTAAGACTGCATATATCTACCAAATAAACCTTTCCCTTACTATTTTCGGGTTAAACAATTTTGCTCTTTGTTTTGTTGCAAATTAAAAAATGTTAGGACAGAATTTAAACAAAAAAATTACAAATTGTCTAACAGTTTGACATTTTAAGTGACAATTTTAGTAATTTGGTGAACCTAGTTGCAAGGTAGAACATCACTTAACGTATCTGTTAATTAATTAAACTCACCAGGAACAACACAAATTGGTAGAGACTTAGTTACAGAACATGTCAGACAGTTATTAGAGCATACAATTATTTATGGATTCAAAAGACTAGTTAAAAAAAATTAGAAATTTGATATTAGTTGGATTCCTTAAAACGATCATAGACATGTGTATCACTGAGTTAGTTTATCATCAAAAGGTCAAGCCAGTCATAACAAATCTGGTTTCCCCATTAATTAAAATAGAACATTGTCGACCCATTGATGTTCTAATAATGACTAATTTGTGTACAAACTGTTGCCAAGGTTTGAAAAGGATAAGTTGTAGAAGGCAACACGGGAATCTATGCAGGTGAACACTACCAAGGTTTAGTACAAAACAGCTCTTTACTAGTTGTTTTATGGAAGTAACAGTTTAACGTAACATGAAATTATGTTTACAATAGCAGGAATGATAGTAATATTGTGATTGCTCTGACTAACTACAGTTCTGTTGTATCACAGCCCCAGGCAGGATGTAGACATTTGCAAGAACATACTTTGCAGTGACTGTGAAACTTGGTTGTGACTCAAGGGTTTAAATTTTCACATTACTTTTTAGATTACCAGTGTTGCAAGATTCCTAAAACTAACAATCAATTCACAGGCAGATATTAGAAATGATTGTTTAAAAATGCTGGTTGTTAATCTTCAGTGGGGAAGGCAGTTTGTGACTTAAAGGAATTATAACTAGACTGCGGAATACCGACCAGCTACTGAGTAACGTCATGCATGTGATGTTAGTAACACGTACCTATGATGATAATGATCACGACAATGGCAACAATGATGATAATAATCAGATTAGTCGTGCTGATGTTGTTGTCCCCCGTTGCTTTAGCACTCTGAAACGCACAGGCGGCAACAACATGCAGGTTAGTATAGGGATGCAGGGCAACATGCAATACCATGACAACCATAGGATATGGTTGTCATGGAGACCACAGTTAATGGCTGCCATGGCAACCACAGTACATAGTTGCCATGGAGACAGTGTATTCATGACAACCATGGAACATGGTTGATGAAACTGGTGCATTGAAGGCATGCTGCAGGAGATGAGTTGCCCTGTCTTCTAGAAGTCACAGTGCCTGTCAAGCAGGAGAAACACTATCGAGTTTGTCATAGCCAACCAGACATGTCTAGCAACTGGCAAACCATAGTTTCTGTCATCAAGGAAACCCTACAGAAAGCACCTCACCAGCCATCCAACAGCCTCAGGTTTATCATGTGCAGGCAATTTCTAAGACTTGTTTTACCACAATTTTCAGAAAATGCAATGCCAAACAAACTATTTTGTAACAGATTAAATATTTCATTAACCCTCTTGATTGCCATCAAAAGTAGCATTTCCTAACATCGTCTAAAAATGGATTTCTTCACATTTTGAAGCTTAAAGCCAAATTGCCATTGTATGAATGTGTGATTGAAATCTTGTTATAACATGACATGCTAGAGGTGTTGAAGGCAGGCTTCAGTTCAAGTACGCACCAGCTCTGTGTTGATCATGAAATCAGTCATTCAGGTCATCAACAAATGTGCTCAAGAACCAAATAAAGCCTTTCATAAAAATGTGAGATATAACTGTTGTGTTCCTCTCCACAACTGAAGGTTTCGGCTAATGCATTTTACATTTCCAGCTAAGAAATGGGATATGAGAAAAAAGTAATATTTGCTTTGTTTACTTGTGTTTCGAGACATTTACAGACTCATGACATCATTCTAGCATCAACACAGTTGCTGTTGGTCGAATAGTTCATGCAGTCACGAATGCTATCATGCATGCCCTGTGGTGACACCACTGTCTGTTGCGATGACATTCCGCACCTATTATGATGAAGAGAATGACGACACCGAAGCCAACGCCAATGATGAGAGGAACAAGATCATTCTGCATCCTGCCTACAGCGGGTACCTGTGTGCAATCACAACGGGAAACAATAAAACATTGCTAAATCTGTGTGTCTTAAACACGCAGTGATAACATCACCATAGATGGCGGTGACAAAATCACTGTAGTCTTAAACTAACCTTGTCAGTTCCTCATATTTTAATATAATGTTCTTAATTATAAGAGAATACATATCTTGAATGTATACTGCATACCAAATAGTGTTTACTATACCTGTGCAACATTTAAAATGAAAATAAAACATTCAAATTCTAAACATCCTCTGTTGGCAGTATTGTGCATACAGGCCAGGCTGTACCACAACGCCCTTTCATTGTCAGCATGTTCACATCCAGGCCAGGCTGTACCACAACGCCCTTTCATTGTCAGCATGTTCACATCCAGGCCGGGCTGTACCACAACGCCCTTTCATTGTCAGCATGTTCACATCCAGGCCGGGCTGTACCACAACGCCCTTTCATTGTCAGCATGTTCACATCCAGGCCGGGCTGTACCACAACGTCCTTTCATTGTCAGCATGTTCACATCCAGGCCGGGCTGTACCACAACGTCCTTTCATTGTCAGCATGTTCACATCCAGCCTGGGCTGTACCACAATGCCCTTTCATTGTCAGCATGTTCACATCCAGGCCGGGCTGTACCACAACGCCCTTTCATTGTCAGCATGTTCACATCCAGGCCGGGCTGTACCACAACGTCCTTTCATTGTCAGCATGTTCACATCCAGGCCGGGCTGTACCACAACGTCCTTTCATTGTCAGCATGTTCACATCCAGCCTGGGCTGTACCACAATGCCCTTTCATTGTCAGCATGTTCACATCCAGGCCGGGTTGTACCACAACGCCCTTTCATTGTCAGCATGTTCACATCCAGGCCGGGCTGTACCACAACGTCCTTTCATTGTCAGCATGTTCACATCCAGCCTGGGCTGTACCACAATGCCCTTTCATTGTCAGCATGTTCACATCTGGGCCAAGTTGTATCACAACACCCTTTCATTGTCAACAAGTTCACTTTGTTCCCACAGTCAAGACAACTTATTCTGCCAAATTCATGCTAATAACAATCACCGCTGAGGGTGATTCTTGGGAACGGAACAGGCAAGGTCGTTTTAACACAATGCCAATAGAATCATTGTAGTCTTAAACATGGCAGTGACAGAATCACTGTAGTCTTAAACATGGCAGTGACAGAATCACTGTAGTCTTAAACATGGCAGTGACAGAATCACTGAAGTCTTAAACATGGCAGTGACAGAATCACTGTAGTCTTAAACATGGCAGTGACAGAATCACTGTAGTCTTAAACATAGCAGTGACAGAATCACTGTAGTCTTAAACATGGCAGTGACAGAATCACTGTAGTCTTAAACATGGCAGTGACAGAATCACTGTAGTCTTAAACATAGCAGTGACAGAATCACTGTAGTCTTAAACATGGCAGTGACATAATCACTGAAGTCTTAAACATGGCAGTGACAGAATCACTGTAGTCTTAAACATGGCAGTGACAGAATCACTGTAGTCTTAAACATGGCAGTGACAGAATCACTGTAGTCTTAAACATGGCAGTGGCAGAATCACTGTAGTCTTAAACATGGCAGTGACAGAATCACTGTAGTCTTAAACACAGCAATAACAGAATCACTGTAGCATAAACATGGCGATGACTGAATCACTGTAGCATAAACATGGCGATGACTGATTCACTGTTGTATACACAAAATCAACTTGCATGCAATGGTTTTAAATAAACATAGTTTATACTACATTAGACAACTTTACAATAAAAAGAGCAGAGTGTGAACCTTTAAGATATTAGCAGTATCGAAAACATCTGTGCATTATTACTAGTTTAGAGGATTACATGTAACAACAGACGTCTTGTGAGTGAGCTGACAAGTGTAGAGTGCTTACCTGGCTAGTACAGTGAGGTCCAGTCCAGTCGGCTGTACACGTACACAAGCCACTGACATTCTGACCGGCGTTGTCCACCTTGTATGTACAGTTGCCCCCATTTTGGCAAAACGCTGTGTCATTACACGGGTTGACGGAGTGACACGTGTCACCAACGTAACCAGACAGACAGACACAGGCGAAGGTGCCGGGAAGGTTGGTACAGTTACCTCCGTTATGACAAGGCGTGTCAAGACACTCGTCTATGTCCAATTCACACTGGACACCACCATAACCTAGGCAATGTAAACATAACATACATGAATGGTTTCACGGCAAAAATGTAACTTCTGTTCTTTGCCTTCAGAGCATCAATGATACATGTACATGATAATGAAATGTCTTAACCACTTCAGTACGACAGGCCAGATTTCCGGCCACACTGTCTGTGACGCTGCAGTATGACAGGCCGGTTATTCAGCATTGATGATGTCTGCTATTCAAATTGTTTTTACTCATAATTATCCACTATGTGGAGCCACATGTTTTGTACGGTTGTCAAGGCGAATAAATTAGCTATTCAGCTGTGGTCATCGTTTATTATCGCTCAATAATAGTTCATGGAGATTTTTGCGGGGCTCCCATATTAGCGACATGTTACATCTTAATGGCAGTCTCCTTGACCTTCATTTTTGTGTAAATTATTTCAATTTGTATGGTCAAAATAGATCTGTCTGTCTGTCTGCTTGCCAAAATCTTTTTACATTCTTTTAAATTCAGAAATTTCGCCCAGTCAAAAATGTCACCTGAATTGACGGATCTGCTATGTTGTGATTTGCCTATGTCGTAATCAAAATAATGTGCACGACCTCTGTCAAGCCTTGCTTTGCAAGCGATGTTGATGATGAAACACAGACATAAAATATCACCAGATATACAAGATGCTGTTAATGAGGTTTTGCTGATGCTTAAATAGTGCAACATAATCCAAGTGCAATAAGAAGTGATATTTCAGGTGTATCAATCTGAAGGATGAAACATAAATATGATTACTAGGGCTCCTTGACCTTCATACAAGTATCAAACTTGTATTTCAATAGGTGTGGATGTGAAGGGTTTCAGGGGAAAATGCGATATATTAATTGCTATTATTACAAAAACTCACTTGTGTGCTTTATCGTCAAGACTATACATGAAACACCTATACATGATATTGGAATATATATTACCAAATCATAGCGACTGACAGCAACGACTGAAATCTTTGTTGCACATTTCAAGTCTGAAATTTCACAGTAAAAAAATGTCACCCCTATTGGTGTTTGTTACATTTTGCTCTGAAAACGTGATCTAGGAACAAATGAACCATAAAACAGAAGCCGTGGCCACCGACCTGTGTTGGCGCAGTCACACGTGAACTGGTTCACCTCGTTCTTACAGACACCCCCGTTTTGACAGGGGTCGGACGCGCACTCGTTGATATCAGTCTCACAGTGGTGACCGATGTAGCCTTGTGCGCAGGTACAGCTGTACGAGCCATCAGTGTTGTTGCACGTCCCACCGTGCATACACGGTTGATCATTGCATTCATCGATGTCCGTACTACAGTTCTTGCCCTGCCATCCTACATGGAGCAGAGTGGACACTGGTCAGTAGGGAGTCATGGTCAGTTGTGGTCATAGTCGGTTGGTCTTGGTTGGTAGGGGTCATGGTCAGTAGGGGTAACGGTGAGAAGGGGGGTCATGGTCGGTAGGGGGTCATTGTCAGTAGGGGTGACTGCTGGGATAGTTTGTGTTAGAATTCTGAACTAGTGAATACCTAGGAAAAGAAGTTCCCTTGGGTGAGGGGCTACATACTATTCACAGTGTCAGTGGCATGTCACACTCCACCTTTCATGTTATTGTCATACATATATATTATATATATATATATATTAAGCATTGACTTTCGTTTCTGTAAACATAATATTTTGATATGGCGAGTTATAAATCTTTTAATTTTCTCCAGACTGTAAATGACACATAATATACTCAATTTATAATCAGCAATACATTGCCTAATTACAACCTATTCATGATTTTTATAACAAACAAGCTGCAGCCATTTATATATCAAATTATTGTTTCTTTAAACGTATGCCCTGGCACAAGAGATAAATATTTCTCTGAAAGGCATTGACTTTGAGAGGGTGGTTTGTGGGCAGCAATTAAGACTAACCTTGGAGGCAGGAACAGTTGTAGTCAGAGCCTGTTTCCCCTTGCTGACACACAGCACTGTTCTTACATGGAGCGTCCACACACGGGCCTCGCATCTCACACAACACACCTGGCAACATAACACACCTGTCACTATAACACCTGTTAGCACAACACACCTGTTAAATAATACAACTGTTAACATAGACACACCTGTTAACATTCAACATGACATGCCTTACAGACCTTTCAATGCAACACACCCATCAACACAACACACATGTCAACACAACACACCTGTCAACATAAAACACCTGTCAACACAACACACCTGTCAATCCAAATCCATCAATATAGCACATCTGTCAATATAAAGCCATCACTATAACCACATTCCCTTTATAGATGTTTCCCACAAGAACAACCATACTCAAATGTCAAAATGACCACTAATCGAACACTGGTTGAAGACAATCATACACATTCCTTATACAGAATGCTAACTATCTTGTATCTTCATATTAGGGCTACAGCCGTGACTATTTAAGACATGTTAGACGACAAACCTTGGAAGAATGTGACACACTGACAGTGCCACTGACTCTGGGAACTGACGCTACAGTTGCCCTTGTTCTCACACATTACTGCACTGCAGTTGGCGATGTTGCAGTTCTTTCCTTCGTATCCCAGAGTGCAGTTGCAGTTGTAGTCGCCAGGTGTGTTAGTACAGGTGGCGCCATTGTGGCATGTCAATGGGTCGGCGCATTCGTCTGTATCATTCTCACAGCGTAACCCTAGCAACACAGCCAGTAATATAATTTCTTAATATTTAGCATATTATGTGTGTACTACATTTTATGTTTTAAAGTACTATGCAATATTTTAATGACCAATCGTTATTTATTAAATATTGCTTTTGAATGTTTCACATTTGTGTTGTGATTTCGTACTTAAATAATACAAACACAGTTGATACTTAATTTACACAAAATAAATTCAACATGACAACATCAAATATGTGCAATTATAATTGCTGAATTCAATTTTGTTAGATAAAAAACAATCAACATTGCGAACAAACGATTAACTGTTAAAAACCCTTAAGTCAAAAAATAAAAGCATTACTTTTCTTCTGAAGAATCGTACATTAACCCCTGAAAGTTTGGCACAAAAATACAAGGAGAATGTTAACATACCCACATATATACATACACATACATACATACACACACATACATACATACACACATACATACACACACACATACATACATATTACATACACACATACTCACACACATACATACACACACATACATACGCACATACATACACACATAAATGCATACAAACATACACGCATACACACATATACATACACACATAGTATACATACATACATACAACTGCAGCATCGTCCGCAAACAGCATCTCTCTAATGAGTACTTCTCGTACTTTAGTTTTGGCTCTGAGGCATGCTAGGTTGAATACCCGACCATCCGATCTGGTGCGAAGGTATGTGCCTTCTGTGGATGACCCGAATGCATGTCTCAGAAGCTTTGCTTAACACCGATGTGGTGCATGTTCTTATGAAACGATTCGATCATGGTTTGTAGTTTTCGAGGACAGCCTATTTTTGAGAGGATCTGGAAGAGTCAGTCTCTGCAGACGAGATCAAATGCTTTGGTGAGGTCAACGAAGGCAACGTAGAGGGGTTTGTTCTGTTCTCTGTTCTTCTCTTGAAGCTGGTGAACGGAGAAGATATGTCTACCGTAGATCTTTCGGTGCAGAATCCAGTCTGCGACTCAGGGTAGACACATTCTGCCACTCTCTGCAGCCGGACCAAGATGACGCGTGCAAACACTTTGCCAACAAAACTTAGAAGAGATATGCCCCTGTAGTTGTTACTCTGTGCGATGAAGTTTCTTTATTGCAATCTGATCTTGTAGCATATCGGGGAGTACTCAGAGTTGCAGTCTGCACTGTGATACGAGCATGTGAGGAGCACAAACTCAAGGGATGAGCGTCTACCAATGATCATATCCAACTGATGCCAATGTTTTGAACGAGGGTGTCTCCATGAGACTCTGTGCTGAGGCTTGGTCTGGAAGTAGGAGTTGGCTATGCAAAAGTCATGACAGGTGCAGAACTCAAGGAGCCGTTGCCCATTTTCATTGATCTTTCCAACTCCGAAATGGCCCAGGCAAGAGGGCCATGAGTTATGGTCAGCGACCACTCTGGCGTTGAAGTCTCCCAGGAGAATAAGTTGCTCTTGTCCAGGGCTGTTTCTAATGATTGCTGCTAGGTTTTCATAGAACTTGTCTTTAGCCTCAGGTGCGGAGCACAGTGTGGGAGCGTACACGCTGACGAGGGTGACAGGGCCTTCAGTGGTGTGAAGACGAATAGTTACAATACAATATGAATTTATTGTCCAATAATAATAGATAAATCGGATTGAGCATAAAGAGAATACAAGGTATTGTTAGTAAACATAGTAAAACGTAGTGCATAAAAGAAATATTTTAACAGTCGGATTGCATGTGGTGGTTTGTTAACTCAAAGTTTGTTTAGGTGACTTATGGCCTGGGGAACGAAGCTGTTTTTTGTACATCTTGGGCATCGGTATCGTCTTTGAGACGGAAGTAGGTCAAACTCTGTATACAGTGGGTGGGCATAGTCATTGGCAACTGCACATGCTTTTCTGATCAACGTGCATTCACACAGCTGAGAGACAGGCTGTGTGGGAATGTCTATGATCTTTGATGCAATTTTGCAGATGCGAAGAAGCATGTTTTTGTTTGAGACAGATAAAGCAGGGAAGATACAAAATTAATACTACAATACGTCAACACTGACTCTATGATGCTCCTATACAACAAGTTTTAGTTGGACATGAAACGATCTTAGGTTCCTTTACAGGTACAATACAATCTCTGCTGGCACTTTTTATGCACACCTTTAGCACGAGGGTCAGTTTGTTATCCAGTGTTACACCAAGATACTTAAAGGTGACCGTTACCTCCACTACCTCACCATCAATAAGGAGCGGTCCATCAAACTGGCCACTAGTGTGGACGTCAATGCAGAGTTCCTTTATCTTGCGCACAAAAGTTGTTCTTGCACCACATTGAGATCACGGACACCGAGTGGAACGAATCTGATCCATTCAGGCACGCCACTACTGCTGCGTCGTCCGAGTATTTAATCAAGACATTAGAGTTACATTCGCTCCTTAAGTCGTTGGTGTACAGTGAATATAGACTGGAGCTTCCAACACATTCTTGGGGCGCCCCGGTATTCGCGATGAGGTTGGGGGAGATGTTGCTGCCAACCTTCACCTGTGGGGTCTGTTGCTGAGGAAGTTATGGATCCAGGGAATGAAGTTTGGGGGTATTTGCAGGGCGAGAATTTGTTCAATCATCTTGTGGCACTGTACAGTATTAAAGGCCAAACTAAAATCTGTTAAGAGGATACGGATATAGTTGCCTGCCTTCTCTAGATGTTTTGTGACATTGTGTAGCAGGGTTGCCACAGCATCATCAGTGCCACGCCCACGCTTGTAGGATCTAGTTTCTCGTGAATGTGTGGAGAGAGGTTTGTCAGAACTAACCTCTCCAGGGCTTTCATTGGAAGAGAAGTGAGAGCAACTGGTCTGTAGTGGTTGAGTTACTGAGGGGAGGATATTTTAGGCACAGGAATGATGGTGTTGGTTTTCCAGATGTTGGGAATTATGCCAGTATTCACAGACTCCTGGAACAGCTGTGAGAACACAGGCGCCAGTTCATCAGCACATGAACGGAGAAGATGGCCCGATATATTATCAGGCCCGGAAGTTTTCCTTGTATTGGTCCTCTTGAGCTGGCGAGTCACGTTGTCTTTGGAGATCATCTCTCCTGGGGAGGGCGAAGGGATGGTTGTGCACTTGGATGTAAAGTCCTTGCTGTCGAAGCGAGTATAGAATTTGTTTAGCTCTGTAGCATCAGGCATTGTAGAAGATCTTATATTTTGGTTGGCACTGACATCACCGGCCATCGCTTTGAGATTTCTGAAGGCCTCACAAGCATTCAATGTCTGATATTGATGTTCAACTTTGTCTCGAAAGGCTGATTTGGCATGGCCAATTTCTGCCCTAAGCACTGCCTTGGCCTCTCTGATGGCGGCGACATCTCGAGACTCAATTACGCGCCTCTACGCCATGTACCATCAGCACACGCATACATACATGCACACATACATATACACACACACACATACATACACACATACATACCAACATACATACCCACATACATACATACACACATACATATGCTCGCTCTATTACTGTTAGATAGAAATAGAAGATATCAAACCATAGTAGCCGGTGTTGGTGCAGTTGCAGTGGAAAGAGCCTGGTGTGTTGATACACTCTCCATGTAGACATGGTTCAGTTGCATTGGTGCTTGTTACGTTACACTCGTCTATGTCCTGGCCACAATGTACCCCGCTCCACCCTACAAACACAACCATTGCATATATTACCCAGACGTGCACATAGTATCTCAGGGCTTTCAAAGAAAGACAACTGTTTAAATTAACAGTTACCTACAGAAAGATAGCAACCGTACATTATGTACATATCAACAAACTATATACCAAAAGTGGAAAATAAGTCAAAATGGATCAAGTGTTTAAAGTAAACTCGTAATCGTGCAGAAGAACTTTTTGCGAATTTACCTTTCAAAAAACACCATTTCACCATGAGTGTGTTGTCTTAACGCACAAATACAAATGGCAAACTTTACTGGTTCACTGATTGTTCACTAGGTGTTGAAGTACATTTTACCACCTAGTGGACAAGATGGAACCTTGACAAAAACTGTGGGAGGTCTGAGTGGACTTTTTTGAAACAAAAATGCAAATAACAAATGTTCCATGTCGCATTGCGTCATCTTTCTTTACACAATGTATAAATAGTCTAATAATTCTAAGAGGTGTAAAAAAAGGTTTATACAAGTGACCCAAGATAAAGGTATCTTCAAAACTTTTATTGGAAATGATTAATTCCAAACAAGCTTGTCTTTGCCACCAGAACAACCTTAACCCCTTCACCGATCGTAAATCAATCCCATGCAATTTGGCGCACATGTAAGACCAGCTTGCATGCCAAGTTATAGCTTCGTTACTATTGCAGTTTAAAAACTTTACATTAAGTAATGCTTCCACAGTTTAAAAAAAAAAAAAACAGGCGAGTGATAAATCGCTCGCCTAAATACAGTGTATTCCCTAATATTTTGAGTAGCAGGTCTTAACAATCAAGTAGGCAGCTACTGAATCTGGGCAGTGTGGACGAATGTGGCAGCAAAGCTGGCGGGTCTGGGGTCCCCCAGAATTAAAAAAAAATATTTTTTTATTTGGTGGCTTCTGGTGCATTCTAGTCATTTACTTTCATTTTTAAGCATTGCTTCAGTGGACAAAAAAAGCCATCCTCATCATCTGAGCTCATGTCAAACTCTAATCATCTTCAATAAACCAACATAAGTGATACATCTAGATGAACAGGAACCGACTGTCCATTGACAATACAACAGTGGCGCCACCGAGTGATTAATATTGAAAACTAACAGGTGTTGGCACTGGCAAGTTTTGATTTCACTGATAACCGGTGCGGAAAATTGCAGCTGATTAATGACTGTCAAACAACCGGGCTGTCAAGAATCACGTTGAGCAATGAGCAACTACAAGTTGTGGCTCTGGAAACGTCAGCAACCATGCGCCAACGCTAATTTACATGACAAGAACAGACTTTCTTTCAAACAAATGGGTGTATATTTTGTCGCTAGAGGGCACCACATGCAGCAGGTCTGGTGACACGAGCGATAATGGCAATTAGCGTGAGCGATAAATTGCTCCCTAGAAGAGCGATTATCGCGAGTGGTAAGGAGCGAGAGTGATCGCTCGTCTAAAACATAATGCACTGCTTCCTGGTTGTTCTTGGAGAACAGACATCTCACCAGACAGGTGGGTTTTGCATAAAATGTGTCGTTTTTTTCATTGGCAAACAGTTTATTTTAATACAAATTGACAGAGACATCTGTTTTTTAGATATCCCCGTGTTTTCCCGCCAACTAAGCCCTGCAATCTGTATTTGTAATGACTAAATGTCAAACGACTAGCCTGCGTTTTGGTGGCACCTGATTGGTCAGGGGTCAACCCGGGTTACTAACAAATAGCGGCATTGTCGAGCGTGGAATGGCATTCGGTCACAAAACAAGAAGACTACCGCCAGCATTGGTTATTTAACATTGCAATGCAATTATGTAATCTTCATAAAATAAGACACTGGTATCAGAATAACCAGACTATATGATACGCATTCACACTTGCGGACATCTGCGCTGGTGTAATTGTTTCTACGGAAACGTTGTTATAGTTTCCAAGAATTTGAAGGGAATTCCACCAAGACACACAAAGTAGTAGTTTTTTTTAAAGGACGGACTGGTGACATATGGCATTAATGCCATGTTTTAATTTATAGTACATACCAACACACCTACTAATGTTCTATGAAGAAAAAAGATAAGAAAAAATCAACTGACACAATAATCGCCACTCAAACCTTAATCATTTACAGGGAAGAAAAGTACTCATTGTCATCCCTGATTAGGTCATTAGGTGCAAGGATTCATAACAATGGGAATAGAGGTTTCTTGCAACTGTATTGGAGTACCTATGTGTTGTAGATTAAATTACAACTCAACACACACGTGTAAGATACTATTCAAATTCAATAGAAATACGCTATTCCGTTTTATAAAACCATTCATATGAATAAAAAATATGATAATACTCACATAATTAGAATCCCTAGAAAACATCCTATATAAGATGTGTGCAGAAATAATTTTTTCAGTGAAACGTCAGTGGCTTGGCATAGTTCCATCAGCTTCAGTGACCAGCATGCATTGCAATTAAATGTTCAGTCTGTGAACATACCTGGGCAAAAACATGTGTAGCTGTTGTTTCCATCGATACACTCTCCATTCAAACAGGGATTGGAGGCACATTCGTTTATGTTGGTTTCACAGTCGAGCCCACTGTACCCTACCAACAGAAACACATTGTTACAGTCTAGCGCATTGTACCCTACCAACATAAACACATTGCTACAGTTGAGCCCACTGTACCCTATCAACAGAAACACATTGTTACAGTCTAGCGCATTGTACCCTACCAACATAAACACATTGTTTCAGTCTAGCCCACTGTATCCTACCAACAGAAAAACATTGTCTCAGTCTAGCCCTCTGTACCCTACCAACAGAAACACATTGCTACAGTTGAGCCCACTGTATCCTACCAACATAAACACATTGTTTCAGTCTAGCGCATTGTACCCTACCAACATAAACACATTGTTTCAGTCTAGCCCACTGTATCCTACCAACAGAAAAACATTGTCTCAGTCTAGCCCTCTGTACCCTACCAACAGAAACACATTGCTACAGTTGAGCCCACTGTACCCTACCAACATAAACACATTGTTTCAGTCTAGCCCACTGTACCCTACCAACAGAAAAACACTGTTTCAGTCTAGCCCACTGTATCCTACCAACATAAACACATTGTTT
Organism: Escarpia spicata; assembly: GCA_963995525.1. NCBI lineage: Eukaryota > Metazoa > Annelida > Polychaeta > Sabellida > Siboglinidae > Escarpia > Escarpia spicata. The sequence continues at coordinate 24,345,380 of OZ023217.1, forward strand.
CAGTCTAGCCCTCTGTACCCTACCAACAGAAAAACATTGTCTCAGTCTAGCCCACTGTATCCTACCAACAGAAACACATTGCTACAGTTGAGCCCACTGTACCCTATCAACATAAACACATTGTTACAGTCTAGCGCATTGTACCCTACCAACATAAACACATTGTTTCAGTCTAGCCCACTGTATCCTACCAACAGAAAAACATTGTCTCAGTCTAGCCCTCTGTACCCTACCAACATAAACACATTGTTTCAGTCTAGCCCACTGTATCCTACCAACAGAAAAACATTGTTTCAGTCTAGCCCTCTGTACCCTACCAACAGAAACACATTGCTACAGTTGAGCCCTCTGTACCCTACCAACAGAAAAAGATTCTTTCAGCCTAGCTCACTGTACCCTACCACAAGAATCACATCATTAGTCTAGCCCACTGTACCCTACCAACAAAAATACACAACATGCACAAAACAAACAATAATCATCACTCAAAATCTATGTAATGTTAAAGCATCCAGGTTCATTTGAATGTCTTAGGAATGTCTGTCTTGCATATGTACACCACACAAGGTGAACAGAGACGCCTGGTTCAACTGTAGTCACATACTATGTCTACTCCACTGAAGGAAGAAACCACCATATGTGTCACCTGGTGGACAATCGCATGTGTAGTTGAGCCAGCCATGATGGGTTGTACACTTCGCGTTGTTCTGACAGGGGGCGCTGTCGCAGTAGTCGATCTCGTCTTCACACCTCAATCCCGTGTAGCCGGGTACACAGGAGCAGTTGAAGAGCAGCTGGAAGATACACCATACTTTATCTAGAGATCCGTCCACCCATCATTTGGACGGGCTGAGTTTGTTTTGAACGGATGGCAATTTGAGGACAACAATGTATATTATTAACTTTCACTGTTATTTATATGTCCATTATGTTAAATATGTGTCACACTTGTGTACACATGTATTATTGTATACATACGTATGCACATTTGGCCTGGATTGTACATGTGCATGCTCAGACACATATCTAACGGGACGATACTTCAGACATGACAGTCTGATGGGAAGATACATCAGACCTAACAGTCTGATGGGAAGGTACATCAGACATCAGTAGGAGTAATGATCGGTAGGGGTCGTAGTCGGTAGGTCATGGTCAGTAGAGGTCATGGTCGATAAGGGTGTCATGGTCAGTAGGGGTGTCATGTTCAATAGGGGTCATAGTCAGTAGGGATCATGGTCGGTAGGGGGGTCATGCTCAATAGGGGTGTCATGGTCAGTAGGGGTCATAGTCAGTAGGGATCATGGTCGGTAAGGGGTCATGCTCAGTAGGAGTCATGGTCAGTAGGGGTGATTGCTGGGATAGGTTTACTATTGTGGTAGTATTATGATAGCTGTATTACTGTTGCTGTACTGTTGCGATAGTGTCATAACTATAGCGTAGATTTGTGTTAGAATTCTGAACTAGTAACATACTATTAACAGTGCCTTTGGCAGGTCACACCCCACCTATGATGTTATTGTTTTATATATATATATATATATATATTAAGCATTAATTTTTGTTTCTGTAAACATAATATTTTGATATTGGTGAGTTATAAATATTTTAATTTTCTCCACACTATAAATGACACATTGTTGTTTATGATATACCGGAATATATCAATTTATAATAAATTTATAACCGGCAATTAAATTGCCTAGTTACAACCTATACATGTCTCCTCATACAACAAAGAAGCTATAGCCATTTATATATATCAAATTATTGTTTATTTAAATGTAAGCCCTGGCACTGACAGAATACTGTGTGCAATATACAGTTGCTGCACAGATAGTGAGACAGAATCACAGACCTGCCTGTATTGCAACACTGTCCTGAAATATTCTCCTTGTGATATTATCAAGGGACAGAGTCCTGAAGACATTATCCAGGGATGTTGTCCTTGAGAAGTTGTATACATATATAAACTATCCTTGCACTATTCTTCTCAAGATTTTACCCAAGAGAATGTTGACTTTGGAATATTGTCCTGGAATTATTATCCAGTTGGATGGAACTTGTCTAATGTCTCCTTGACTTAGAATTAGAACTGGCATGAGTTGTTATGCTGTGTGCCTGTACTGGACACGAAGACAGTGGTCATCTATTATACTGGTCATTGGTGGATGTGACCATGATTCAGTAAATAGAACTTACGTCGCCAGGCGTCGTGGCGTTCACGGGAATGCAGGTACCATTGTTCTGGCAGGGCAAGCTCTCACAGTTGTCCGTAATCTGTGGGAACATACAGAAAGGCACACTTATTAAAATGGTATATTTTATGCATAAAATTACAATGTTAGACCGTTATACTTCATACCAGGCAATACCGCATATATTATACGTAATAAAATATGCAGTGTGTGCAAATACATGTACACATGCACCGATCCAGTCATTGTAGCCACAATAAAAACCTACATAATAATAAAACTACGATGACCTTTCCACAGATACTGGAGGTAGACAAACTGCCGCTGGTTGGTGGTTAGACTGTGCCCGCCGAATGTTTCTCATTACTACTGGCGGAAACATCGCAACCACAGCAGGCAATAAAGTCATCATAAACCTACACTACCACCAACTTGGGACTGAAGGCATGAACAGCAATTACAACACAATTATTACCTTGTGCCTGGATGTGACCTTATCAGATAATGTGGACTTATCATCAATGAAGAGCACATGTGGTACAAGTTACCACAGTTCTGGTAGTTACTTCTGAATCATCAAGATAATCCAAATTGCTGTTGCTCTACACTTCACTCCTGGCTGAACTCTTTATTCAAACACCAACTCAATTTTCTTAGAAGATTCAGCCATGCTACAATGACTATGTACTGTATATACAAAACACTAATTGTTCATAAATGTGTGTGTGGGGTGTGGAGTGTGGTGTGGGTGTGGGGTGTGTTGTGTGGGGTGTGTTGAGTGGGGTGTGGTGTGTGGTGTGTGTACTGCCAGGTATACAACATTTACAACCATTTATCTTTTTATCTTCACTATGTGTTTTCCTACTAGTGCCATTGTCATTGATTAATACACGTGACACAGATGGAAACCATTAAGTGAATATTCAAGGACTAGTGTCTTTGAGTGATTGCAAAACATCAAGCGGTTGTTATTGATCAAAATTAATCAGGATTTGGTCTGGTGCACATTGTATGAATAGCATTAATCTAAGAATGTAGCTAGCAGTGACCATATAACCTCTGATATGATTGTAGTTTCAGTATTAATCTCGATTATCCAATAGTGTGTTGAAGCACTGAATACGGCCATTTTAAAACATGTAATATCTTCCATAAACTTTCAGTACACATCATTCCATGGCATGCTTGGTTCATAAACTCATTCCAACATGTTTTTTTTTCATTCAGCCACTTAGCTATATGTAATTGCTTTCTCAGACAAATTATGTTTACATTTTCATTACCAAGGCAGCACCATATCAACCTTTCCCACATACTGGTCTCACTTAATAACTTTGCCCATAGTTTTTGTTGAAAGAACAATTTGGGCAAGAAATTAGATGGAACGTCCAACAGCTAAACATTTGTGGTGGCCATTTTAGTAAGCACGTCACACCTCGGTTGCTAGGCAACACATACGGTAATGGAAATGTTACAGCATGAGTATAGGTATAAGGGACAGATTAACAGTGTAGATGTCACTGGTTCACTGTATACTAGATGATAATCCCATTTACAGGTACTGTATCTGCGACAGATCAGATTAACAGCATTATAACATGTCACCAGGAATCAAGGACAGATTAAGTATAGATGTCACTGGTTCATTGCATACTAGATGATAATCCCAAGTACAGGAATCAGGGACAGATTAAGTGTAGATGTCATTAGATCTCTGTATACTAGTTGATAATCCCATGTACAGGAATCAGGGACAGATTAACAGCATATATGTAACTAGTTCCCATGTACAGTATACTAGAATAGATGGTCATCCCATGTACATAATGATAAATCAAGGACAGATTAACAGCTCAGATGCTGGAAATGTTTCACTGTCTGGTAGATGATATACACGAATCTGGGACCGATTAACAGTGTAGATGTCAATAGTTCACTGTTGATGATAATCAGGCAGCCAGGCTGACAAGGACTAAACTCACTCACCTGTAACACTACCTATTGACAGAAACACTATCGGTTGTCAGTAACACTATCAACTGTCACTAGATCTAGTTACCCTGGTAAACCAACACCACAAGAATGTGTGCTGTCAACATAAAGGTAAAGGTAAGTTCTTATACAGTGCAGTATCCAGTCGTCAGGACGCCTCAAGGCGCTTTACACTTTACTCCCTGGCAGACCTGTTCAATCAAACACCATCTCAACTTCTCTGGGAAGCATTCAGCCACGCTGCAATTAATGCACGAAGACTATTCGTACACAAATACCCACCACTGTCTATAGCCAGGTACTCATTTATATAGCTGAATGAACTGGCGCAATGTATAGTTAACGACCTTGCCCAAGGTTCGCAACCGCCACACATAATTCGAACCTGGGTTCTCTCGGTTGAGTGTTCAAAGCTCTAGCCACTGCACCACCGCGCTACACAACATGAGTGTATGTCAATAGTTGCAATGTCTCCCAACCACAAGGAGGGAAGGTGGTGGAAGGTGTTGAATGAAGATCAACTCGTACACACCTGCACAGGTAAATTTATCTCAATAAATTGTCAGTTTTTACTTAGTAAACTTGTTATATAAATACATGATGCGTGTAGCTGAATATCACGGCTATGTATTTATAGTCCAATGATAAATACCACTGCTTATAACTGCACATACAGTCCCCTATTTGTCAGCTAACTTCCTTCTCGCTATAAAGGTATGCGGATCCTGAATGACTAAGTCAACTACCTGAGCAGATAAAGTGTTGGCAGTATAAGAAGGGTGTGTAATACTTAAATTAGTAGAATGACTGTTGTCTGTGCTAATACCCCTTACCCACCCGCTCCAACACACCCCAAGGCAGACATCACAATTGCTGGTCCTTCCCCCATTCTTGCCCGGGTCTAACAGCAAGCCTTGGACCCCTTCCAGTAGTTTGGTGTCTCACAGATCAGATATCCTAGTATATGGACCCAATAGGAAGAGGACAGAGCCATAGTCCACATACAAGTAGTGCCATTCCAACGCACTTATGAACATCAAAAGGCAATTAAAATGTCATCACGGAATTTCAATAAAAACAGTTCACAGCATGTTGCCACTAGTCACATAGGTTGTTTGTAGGGCAGTGTAAGTGTAATGCAGGGATGAGAGTAACATTTTATCAAAACCACGGACAATTTATGAGATCGAGCAGAGCAAGGTATGAGCACCGCAAGTGCTTTCTAACTGGGGTTCATGTTGAAGGAGGTTGTAAGCCGTTTTTTAATGGGTTAGAGCCACTCTAACACGGTAAGGAGTAACATATGAGATTACTTTCATGTTTGTTTCACCTTACACCACACCCATATATAAATATATAATTGGTACTGTCAAGCTATTGACTCTACTGGGCTTGACATTAAGGTTTTTGGCCACTTGCCCACTGGGCAAGTGGCCCTGACATTGTGCTTGCCCGACCAAATTTTTTATTTGCCCTGAAATTTTTTTTAATTTAAACATGCCATTTCCATGCGTTTTTACACAAATAAATGCAATATCCATGCGTTTTTACAGAAATAAAATATGTCTTGCCGCTGTTGTACCATATTTTTAATAACAGGTAGGAAGAGCTGTCTCTTCTATCTGACAACTCTTAAAAGTTCCTTTAATGTTGTTGCCCCCGTGCCGCACTGTCTGTGTGTGCGCCACATATTGCACCCACAGGGATACGCCTTTCCATTTTCTAGAAAGAAACGTTTTCCCCGTTGTCATTCGCTTCTGCTTCTATGTTGCGTCTGTCTGGTGGTTAACTAACCAGGCAACTGGTTTCGGGTCTGTTTTTCGTGGCTTTACAAACATGTTGACCGTAAACGAACACAGACATTCAATGGACGTTCCATGCAACTTTCGTTTTCTGCAAACGACACGGCTGCCCCTGGCGACTACGACCCCGAAGAACTGCCTTCGCTACCTGGTGACTTTATTGGCATTATACATTACAAAAAATCTACGCTGTCGTCGGGGTGATGGCATTTTAATTTACCGTTTTTAAGGTATTAGAATAAATAACTATTAGTGTCAACACGTCAGTCAGTAGCGCATCTACATTTAATCGGCATAGCACTTGACCAATCAAACTGAAACTGAAAATTATTCAATGAAGCTGATCTAATTCTTGTAAAGAAATATTAAATTTATTAATAATGATATCAGTTGTGTAACTGATCTGAAACAGGGGTGATTGGGCCTGCGCCATAGTGCTGGATGTAAGTAGACGATCTGAAGGCACTAGAAATAGTGGTGTTCATGTGGTGTCTTTGTACATTGTTTATCAGTAAGACACAAAACCACGCCCACCATACTTCGCTGTGTCATTACAAAACACATAAAACGCAACGCCTGGTTGATCCATGTTTTTTAGAAAATCGTAAATTGTCAGTTATTTTGTTGTCGCTACCGACATCTATTTCGACAGTTTTCTGTACCCAGTCAGCTCGAAATTTTTTATGAGCATTTCGTCAATTTGTCAAAAGCGAACCTCATCGATTTTGTCTAGAAGGTTCATGACGTAGTTGGTTATAGCAAAAAGAATAGACAGCAAGAGGAACCACTTCGCTGTTAGTGTTTAGTGTAGCCGGCGTGCAGCAGCGGCCAGCGAGCTAGGAGAACTACTCACCGAGACGCAGCAGCACCACTTGGTGCAGTGCACCGGATTGTTCAAAGTCTAGAAATAAATGTTCGGATGTTTTTCATTTTCCAAAAGATGCCGAAAGGCACGTATAATTGAGCTTTTCTTGGGAAGCTATCAGACTATATGACTGTGTTGAATTTATTTATCAACATTTTCCTTCACGCTGTCTTGAGGAAGAATAATAATTCACCACATCAAGAGGGAGAAACAGGAAAGTACTGAAGTTCTCATGCATGTGAGGACTTCAGTTCAATTCTCATATGCCCAGGACAGCAACATGCAGCGGGCATCCATTTGTACAATAAAATGTACAAATGCCCGTTTTGAAGATTGTTTGAAGGTGTACATATAAATATATATAATTGTTTTCAAAAAATAACGTATGTTTTTGAACATGTGCACACATATGAACGCACATAGATCATTATATGAGCGCTGTTTTAGTGAAACCAACCTGCAACAGTATTGAGAAGTTATTGTCACTGCGTAGTTCTCCTAGGTAGCCGCCTAGTGACGCCACTAATTACGTGACTTCAGTTTTTGACCAGTATTTAGGCTGCGTGGTTCCTCTTGCCACATATTCTTTTTGGTTATAGTACACGCACGAGGCCGCCAATTAGCACACCATCCCGTGGTTCCTTGCCTATCCGCAGCGAAAACACTATGTTTCCACCTAGCGGGAACATCGGAAGGCAGTACACGAAACAGAGATACCAAAATCTGCATGAAAACTAACTTTTTCATAGCGATCTTGAGTATAAAAATATTTATTATTAGTTTCAAACAGAACCAAACTAAAGAATTTTGATTATAAGTCTTTGTTTTGTTCATGGCACAGCAGAATTGAGCGTAACAACACGTTAGTTCGATATGCTCCATTAACATGTCACAGTAGGTCGCCACTGTCAAGCGGTTTATGCCCAAACTTTGATTTTTACTTACTTACGATGTCTGTAACCAGCACATGTATCGTGTTTGTCCATGTCACTCATCACGCGGAACTACCTATCCTATGCTAACCGGATGTAAACAGCCGCCATTTATACTCACCGAGCTCAGCAAGCTTCCCATTCGGCGGTCATACGGAATATTTAGCTACATGTGATAAAATGCTACCTTATCATCTTATTTTGTTTTATTCCATCACAACACCCAACTAGCATATACACAGTGTAAATTAATTCACATAATCACAGCTAGTCCGATGGGACTGCTCCACTAAACATGGACTAGACCGATCACTGAAACTACTCGTCCAGGATGATCGGACCGGCCTTATTTCGCAACCTGTTTACTCAGCTTTGCGACCCACCCCGCCATATCTAAATCCCCCTAAATTTCTCCTCAAATCTGGAAGAATTACAGGAATGACCCAATCGGATTCCAAAAAGGCAGAAATGCGCATTTCCACAGAACTTTCTCCTCCCTGACAGTGGGTAGAACGTGACACTTGTAGTCAAGGCAACTCGGTTTTGAATCCTCTTGCTAGTGTTTTGAGGACAATTATGTTCTCTCCACATTGCTTCAGTTCAATGTCAGCAGTGTAAATGAGTACTTGCCTACAGATGGCATGGATATGTGAATAAATAGTTTTCGTGCAATAATTGAAGTGTGGCTGAATGCTTTTAAGGGAGGAACGTTTTGAGGGAAGTCAAGATGGTGTTCAAATGAACAGGCATGCCTAGGAGTAAAGTGTATTAAAGTGTTTTAAACAGTCCTAAGGACTGGATACTGTGCTATACAAGAACTTACCTTAACCATTTTATAATTTATGGTATATATATCCGCTGGTATCGGAACATAATGAATATTGGGGGAGGGGGCTGATGCTCTCCAAAATACTCAATTTGTACCCACCCCCATAAGGCTAACCTAAAACCTAAAATTGCACCCCAAAATCCACCAACATTCCCTAAATATTGGGGGCTAATCCTACCTGTAGCACCCGCCTAAATTATTGGGGTTGAGCCCGCCAACCCCCCCCCCCTTTTGACACCTATGATATCACAAGGTGATGATCACTGACATAAAACAACCATCAACTCTTTCAGCTATGTGTATGACCTAGTTTATGCATTGGCTTAGCACGATAAGTGTTATGAGGTGGCACACTGTTTGCTGCACGTCACACGATAGGTGTTATGAGGTGGCACACTGTTTGCTGCACGTCACACGATAGGTGTTATTAGGCGGCACACTGTTTGCTGCACGTCACATGATAGGTGTTATGAGGTGGCACACTGTTTGCTGCACGTCACATGATATGTGTTATGAGGTGGCACACTGTTTGCTGCACGTCACATGATAGGTGTTATGAGGTGGCACACTGTTTGCTGCACGTCACATGATATGTGTTATGAGGTGGCACACTGTTTGCTGCACGTCACACAATAGGTGTTATGAGGTGGCACACTGTTTGCTGCACGTCACACGATAGGTGTTATGAGGTGGCACACTGTTTGCTGCACGTCACACGATAGGTGTTATGAGGTGGCACACTGTTTGCTGCACGTCACACGATATGTGTTATGAGGTGGCACACTGTTTGCTGCACGTCACATGATAGGTGTTATGAGGTGGCACACTGTTTGCTGCACGTCACATGATATGTGTTATGAGGTGGCACACTGTTTGCTGCACGTCACATGATAGGTGTTATGAGGTGGCACACTGTTTGCTGCACGTCACACGATAGGTGTTATGAGGTGGCACACTGTTTGCTGCACGTCACATGATATGTGTTATGAGGTGGCACACTGTTTGCTGCACGTCAAGGAGCATCAAAATGCACAACTTACTACACGAAGTCATGACAACCACCTACAATTACAGTCCCCACAGCTCCAGTAATTAATAAATACCTGGCACTTGTTAAGTTGCTACCTGCAGTTAATCTGTGCTATGCTGTTGTTCTATCCAGGTACAAACTGCACTGAGAGACTATTAATGACCAGGGAAGGATTACGTGAATAATTTATGACTTGTCAGTCAAATGTATGTTTGTAACAAGATCATCTGAGGTGACAACACACACACATGCATGCACGCACGCACAAATAGTGCGAAATGTCACTGTCTAACAAAGGATGAAGATTTATAAATAAATGTCTGTGTAGCTGTCCTTGTTTGAAATATGACAAACTTGTTAAATATATATTTACAAAACTACATACCAACATTACAAGTTCACCCTGTACTTTTAATGGGAGTACCATTAGAATTATTGAAGCATACAATCTTGTAAAAAACCTTGTTTGTAAAAAGATATATGAATAAATTTGTTTCCACATGACAAAGAATAATTATTCAGGTGAATTAAATTTAACATTTTTACTACATTTTAAACAATTTATGACATAAAAAACAAGCCCTAGTTTGTACTACATGTTAGACTATATTCACACAATCCAAATATGATATAGCCACATATATCTCAAGGGAACTCATAACTCTTGAGGGATGAAGAGATTGGGTTAGCTGAGTTTCTTGTGTGTCTAAGTAGTCTCGGGCACACACCTGCAAGCGGTATGACCTTCGTATAATTAATTATCAATTAATTTATTCAGCATTTGCCAGCAGAGGCCTGCATGCTAAACAAGCAGTCTCTCAAACAAGTGTACAGGCATCTGCTTGCAAATAACAATGTGGTTGATCACACCTGGTGAAACAAACACTTGAGCAGCTGGTTTGGATATAGCATATCAAGTATGTGAGTCAATATTGAAATACTACGTGTCAGGTCACCAGTGTAGAAAAACAACAGCCACTTGTCAAAATACATTTAAATACATACATTACAATAAATTTAATGATGACTACCGGTATATAAAGGTACATAGGACCACATATGCATGCATGCAAACACGCACGCACGCATGCATTGGAGGTGTAAGGTCGTAATAAATAACTGTCAAACAAGTAATTCCCCAACATGTCCTCCTTGTTCCCTGGTTCATTACAAGACCTGGTAAAACAAGTTTAATATCAAAACAGTCTAATGGTGATAAGAGTTTGCCTTGGTTTGTGGCACCATTGGAGGTGTAAAGTCATAATAAATAACTGTCAAACAAGTAATTCCCAACATGTCCTCCTTGTTCCCTGGTTCATTACAAGACATGGTAAAACAAGTTTAATATCAAAACAGTCTAATGGTGATAAGAGTTTGCCTTGGTTTGTGGCACCATTGGAGGTGTAAAGTCATAATAAATAACTGTCAAACAAGTAATTCCCAACATGTCCTCCTTGTTCCCTGGTTCATTACAAGACATGGTAAAACAAGTTTAATATCAAAACAGTCTAATGGTGATAAGAGTTTGCCTTGGTTTGTGGCACCATTGGAGGTGTAAAGTCATAATAAATAACTGTCAAACAAGTAATTCCCAACATGTCCTCCTTGTTCCCTGGTTCATTACAAGACATGGTAAAACAAGTTTAATATCAAAACAGTCTAATGGTGATAAGAGTTTGCCTTGGTTTGTGGCACCATTGGAGGTGTAAAGTCATAATAAATAACTGTCAAACAAGTAATTCCCAACATGTCCTCCTTGTTCCCTGGTTCATTACAAGACATGGTAAAACAAGTTTAATATCAAAACAGTCTAATGGTGATAAGAGTTTGCCTTGGTTTGTGGCACCATTGGAGGTGTAAAGTCATAATAAATAACTGTCAAACAAGTAATTCCCAACATGGCCTCCTTGTTCCCTGATCATTACAAGACCTGGTAAAACAGTTCTTTGTTAGGCATCACATCTTATCACCATAAATCATAAATCTATCAAAGACACCATGTGGAATGGTCACAGATATAATCATAGCATGTCCTGTTGTGGCAGCAAGAAACTGTACATATACAAATAGCTGACAAAGTTGTTGATATATCGGCTCAGTAAACATCCACTCTCTTACTCTCTCATATTCCATATTACAAACAATCTCATCTTGAGGTAACACAAGACGTGACTGCAGTTGGTGGAACTCAGACAAGTTGTTCTGTGAATGACAGTAATTCAATACCTGGGTGGGCATTCACCCCTCCGGTTCTGTCCATTTCCTCTTGCTGTCTTGCATAAATACTACATACACACAGAAAGAAGCAATTTGATTGAAGACTTGGGGGTTGGCTTGTAGCTCTTGCACCAGCTACCTTCTCAAGTTCTCATTCAGTAGTCTCATACTTCACTGGAATGTAGCCTAGAGACCAGTTCATTAGACAACCAACAAAGAAGGCGAGCTTTTACAACACTAGAAGGGGAACTTAATGCTATGAATTCAGGAAACTGGCAGTGACTTGCATTCAGTTCTGGGTTTGGTTGGCTTTTCAGGTATACAAATATATACAGCACTATCATTTTGGCAAACAGCAGGCACACGCACGCACACGCATGCGCACACACACACACCCGCATGCACGCACACCCACCCACCCACACACCCACCCACACACACACACACACACACACACACACACACACACACACACAGATTCTGATAAATGCCAATTCAAATGGTCAATCTCCTACTTCAAATTATAAATGTCCAATGTCAAACTTCAAATATCCAAACCCCAACTTCAAATGTCCAGTTCTTACACTACAATGGCTAATATTGCCCCCTTCAAGTATCCAACTGCCCCGGGTTTACTTAGAATACTGGTAGTAGTGATTACTAAGCTCCTGGCAACTACCTGTCTGAGCTGTGGCCAAGTAATAGCTTTTATTAAATTGCACTGCTAGCTCTGGAGACAGCTGTGACCAAGTAAATTCATTCAAATGAGTTCTGAGTTGCGCATCAACTCTCTCTGTGCTGGTAGATTACATTCCAGCCCTGTGGGGTAATGTCACTGATGATGTCAGTCCATGATGCAATCACTTCATGCCTCTGGCTGGTCTGTCCCACATAACAGCTTTAATGAAGTCACAAACTGAACAAACCTTCCACATAACTCCCAGGACCAGTGGGAATTAATGTAATGTCACACTAGACTGCCTACAGTCCACAAAACACCAACACTGCTTGCCTAAACTGCCTTGCTAATCTTTGTGTGGCAGGCAGGGCATTAATCTCACACTTGTGATGACAGTAAGGTATCTAATCCTCTCTACACAGCTAGTAGCAGGGTGAGATGGAACAAATCAAACAAGTCCAAACTTTATCTTGGCCTGGTCACTGGTCATGTGCTATCATCGCATGACCAATCTGGACTCTGTGCTGTCTCTGGTCCAGTTGATATATTTGGTTCACTGTCTCTTCAACTACACAGGTCCAATAAATGTGAGAACAGTACTCAACACCTCTGTACCATTCAATCTCTCTCACATGATGTCATGAGTTGTTTTATTGGGGAAACCCTCCTCAATAAACATAAAATCTTCCCCTACACATATTTATTTTGACATTATAATTACAATAATTGAAACAATAATGCACAAACAATTAGGTCAATGATAAGACAAGAAATGCTGCTAACATGGAAGCCACCTGTTTTTCAAACAGAAAAAACATCTTCATGAAATATAATGAATACTTTTACTTTACTGTTTTACTTTTTTGTACTTATTAGATACATGTGACATTATGAATTATTATCTTCAAAAAGTGTTTTGAATTAAATGGCATACAAGGTGTATGATTTGGAATTTAAATAGCTAACTTTGATATCATCCATCTCAATCTCTCTAGAAGCAGCTGTGGTGAAGCGCTCAGAAAACAATGACAGCAGTATATAATCTAGCCTGGCTGATGCTGATGGCAATGCACTTTTGTGACAATTTTATTTTCATTCTCTTATTAAAATGATGAAACTGCCTAAAATATTATTTCCAACTAAAATGAAAGTTCAATCCTAGTTACATAGCAACATTTTCCAAAAAATTTTCACTTGGAAGTGTTGAAAAAGACTGCAATAGTTGTATAAAAATAACACAACTTTTCTGCAAAACAAATCAAACAGAGCAATGCCTGGTGGGTCCATGCCCCGTACCTTTGCAGAGAATACAGTAATTTGCTGTGACAGGTGTGCTGATAAGCTGAGTGTGTGCAGGGTACTCATGGGACAGAGAGAGATAGGGAACATGTCTCCTTGGACCCTTGTTAGCCTGTCACAGTGCCACTGGAATTTACTTGTTAGACACCACTGGCATGATGTGTCCAAAGGACAAAAAGACACCCTCTACCACTGATTCTTACTACACTTACCACTCAGAAACAGGAAGAGAAAGTGCAAAACAATCACTGGTCAAAGTTGAGATACAGCTGCCTTGTGTTCAGATTGTGTCAAGTAGTACAAGACATTAGACAAATGATTAATAACACTACAAATCTAATAACTATAAAACATACACTTGCAAATCAAGACGAGATCAGGGTGTACCAGACAAGGTTATTTTGTAGAGGGAAATGGTTAATAGTTGAACACATCATCTAACGCACAACTTGAGATAATAATTATGAGATGTGAACAAATTACTGGTATTTTTACAGCACTAGAGAATGGTTTAGGGACAGTTGTTTTTCACTTTTAATTAATTTCAACTGGTATATATTTGTTTTTATTGTAATAGTTGGTCAGTGGAATTAGTGAATGGAACAATCATAGTTACAATCATGACGGAGGAAAGTAGTCCCTGAATACAGATTACACTCTAACTGAATAAAACTATCACAGTTGTGTGGAGAATGGCATAATTTCAAGCTGTATTTATCTACTATAATTATATATTTTTAATAAGCCAAAATCTAAAGTGTTTTATATAACTGCTGGACATATGTAGACTAGTCACTAGGCAGACTTTGACTCCTCAAACACAGGCTGGCTGGCTGTGTACATTATCATGTGTACTCTGGCAATCAACACCAAACGATTCATTAGTGTCAATGTGACCTGATCAAACACAAAACTACTATAATTAGCAGTGACCAAGTAAATTATTTTATGACAATGTGGTTTACAACCAGCACCTTTATCATACAAGCTGATTACTAAACCAGCATATGTCCTTTTATAGCACTCTACTTGTTATTCCATAATAATCATGAGATGTTCTTTCTAGAAAGGCAACTAATTGACAGTTGTCTTGATTAATTATTTCTAAGCCAAGGAAACAATATGATTATAATAAAATGTGATCTGTCCTATACCCCACCTGAACAGGTAGCTGTGAAGTGCAGCTACCAGGTGAATGACATGACATGTAACCTACACATTCCACAGGTAATTCACTGAAGAATGTCTCTCATCTCCATTCATGTGAGAGTTACTTAAGGGGTGACTGTTTGCCTTTACTCTCCATCCCCCTTGGGGGTTTCTTGTTTCCCCTGAATGGGCAGGTATAAGAACCACATAACTCTGCCTACTGTGCAGTGTGCGAACTTACATGTGTGCATGCTAGGTAGTGGACAAACATAATGCCATACATACTCCAGTAATGAACTCGAGCTGGTTCTAATCATGCACAATTCACCTGCCACAATTTATACCTTGCTTGCCAATCCATATAACTAATTTACTTGATACACAATGTTGATCACCATTCCAAGAATCCGTACACACTTACATGCCAGGCTGGGTCCAATCTACGTAATTGTAATTGATTCTGAGTAATATTTGGGATTCCTGTTACATATCCTCAAATTGTATGGCAAGTAGGTAGAACAGATTTGCTGTTGTTTAGTGTTTTCCTGGATTAATATTGTAGGTTAGGTAGGCATCTGAGTATTCAATATTTTTTGGGCAAATAATTGTTGCATTTTCCTTGTCATGTTGTAAGAGAATCTACATTTAACAAGGTGGAAAACACAACTATTATTCTGAAAGCTTTACAGGCAAAGCAATGCATTCGTAACTGACACAGGTTTTGAAATTATGCTGTAACTGTTTTCTTTCATTATGTCAATTAAATAATTTATAATTTTTTGATTTATTTGTTCATATTACAAAGTTTACCTAAAAAACCAAAAAAATGGGTCTCTGACACAAGTTGAATATCAATACTTAACGTTAACACTGGGTTATGTACTAATGAATACCATTTTGGAATAAACAGTTGGTTCTATATAATGCATGTTAAAGCTTTGAACATTGAGAATATTGATACAGATAGATCTATGTTTGCATCTGAACTCAGTAACTGTAAATTAAATGTCATTGATTTGAACACTTTTGAAATGCATAAAACATCTGTTGCAAATAATTCTGATTTTTCCTTCAACTTACAGAAATCGGTAACAAAGAAGTCAATGAAGTCTTCTGCACCAAAAGCCAGGCCAAAGTTCACATGCTTTGCCAGTCAGTCATGAGATTACATTAAAGCTGACATAATCCATATGGCTGTGGAGATTAGAGATTATCACAAGTCTAGTACACCCTCTGAAGTCAGCACACATCTATCAGCATAAAAACTTAACCACAATAGAAGATAAATGACTTATTGTAAGGTTATACTGCAGACCAGGAAGAGTTTGGGTTGAAAGTGTTGGCAAATAGAATACACATGGTTGTCTAGATGTTCCAACTTTGAACCAGGGAACTCCGGGTTCTCCTGGTAAGATATTGTGAGTTACACACACTGGTCATGTACATAGCTGCAGTATGGATTCATTTCAAGGACAAAACATAACCTACTATATTACATTTATTACAAGTGCATGTCTCTGTAGAAGAGAAATTCCCTCCAAATTTTAAAAAGTCACTTTACTGTCCGGAATGTGGTGACCAGTTACAACACTGATAAGCAGAATGTAGGGAATAAAGTCATTGGAAAAGACACAGGAAAAAAGTCACAAGGAAAATTCACAACTTTGCAATATGAGTTAAAATATTAAATAATGTTGTGTGGAATGTGCATATTAATCAATAAAATTAAAGACAACATAAAAACCTTTTATGCATAACTGCATTAAAGTAAGTCGTTTATAAATTGCACTTGCTCTCAACTGGCTATGCAAATGTGCATGACTGTAAGTTTCTTTGACATATATTCGTCTTAATCATAAAAGTTTATTCTGCACAATTATCAGTGAATATACATGCAAGACTTTGAATCCAATTTACCAGGATCCATCTTCTCATTTAGTATTTAATCTCTCAATAACACAACATTGTGACTTTATTTCCGGTGATTGTTTCCTAACCAAACATGCAACTTTATTTCTGTAACTTGGCACATTGGGGGCCTAGATGGCACATTGGGGGCCTAAATGGCACATTGTGGGCCTAACACTGGCAGATACTACTAATGTAATCTATTATAAAACTATTATTAAGAAAATACAGTGTTCTATTTCCCCAGCTCACTGTGCAAGATGCATGACAAGGCTTCGTGAACTTTGACCTGCCTTGAATTAAGATAAAGCTCAATAACTACTGCACTCAGTCACTGGCACACAAGAAGACAATTCTTCAACTGTGTTGGAGGTGCAACTGAACACCCTGTGCCCCCTTTGACAATGCCATAGAGAGCAAGCTTGCTGGGGAACACAGTTAGGGTGTCTTACCGAATGGCTATCATCTAGGACCATCTGCTTCAGAGTCAGAGGGTCCTTTCGTAATGGTCTAGCTTGAAGGTCTCTATGTCTATGATGGATCACACTGAATGGTCAATAATAGACCCCCTGCGTCTATAGACTGAGGGTGTAATGGTGTCACAAACCTGGTTGTGCTGTGGTTATTAAGTCAGAAGAGGCGCAAGAATTCACACGTGCAAGGTGTTATTAGGAAGCCCCAGGATTGACCAAATACGTAACCTAGGTAGAGTCAGGCAGGTGCAACATGTATTACCTAGCTGATGGTCAACACAACTAAACAATCAACTTTATAACAATATGTAAGATTTAACATCATTTCTACGTAAACATGCATATTATGCAGCAATAACTAAGACAAATGTAATTGGCTGCAAAGGTACCCTTAAGTGGATGATGCACAAAAGTGTGGAAGAAGAAATACTACATTAAATTAGTTGCCATAATTGTATACACAGGAAATACTATTTAGGCAACTGACTAAGAACTGAATCCATTGGGCAATGCAGTTGCCGGCGAACTTGCCGTACTAGTGAAATGCAAATGCAATGCATTTTAAGATGGTGACCCTGTCATGGTAATAATGATAATTAAGCAGAATAATAATATACTTTCTATTTCAATATATGCATACCACCAATGTGTTATAAAAATGAGAATTTGACCAGGCAAATCATCACTACGGTGGTGTATATCATAATAATGATAAGTAATAAAGAAATAAACTCACCAAATTCTCGCAGTACACACCGGTGTAGTTTGCGGAGCAGTTACACAAATATCCGTTGACGACATCGACACAGGTGGCATTGTTGTGACACGGAGATGACGTGCACTCATCAATGTTAGTCTCACACCTGGCAACAGGAACCGACATGAACACCACCAGTAGTGACACAACCGACAGTAATGACATATAATTCCTCATCAGGGCATGTCTGTGCATCGGTGCATCAGGTAAGGTTGGAGTCGGCGGCCGCACTGGCCAGCCTCGTTCACTCGCCGGGCACATTGCCCCACAAATTCACTCCTTAACAGCCGCGGCTGTGATGGCAGCACAGGTTAGGACAAAGTCAGCGTCGAGGTGGTCGCTGTGTGAAGCCAGCTACTGCCGTGAGGGGCCACACAAAGGGGCTGTAGTCCATACTAAGACCTGCTTCACACAGTCACAATAGTTGTGGAGGCCAACACAAGTCTACACACAAGTCTCCACACGTCCCTGTAATCCACTGACAACTACCAGCCGCCAGTCTGCCACTGTCACAGGTCAACAACAGTGGGCGGCACAGGTGTGGGCTGTCACTCAGGCGTCACCACACTCAGGTATGCTGCAATCAGGGGTCGTCTCATCCCGACCTCACTTAGGGGTGCACTCAAAATTATGCATTGCAGTAAATTATAAAATGGGTTTGGTTATGACATTTATGTCTTGTTGATATTTGTGTCACCACATATTGCCTGTGTTATCATTGATTACTAAGTACTACATAGATATCGCTTCATTAAAAATAAGAATCTTTGAATAACAGGAAGCCATTGAATTGAACATTACTAAATATAAAAATCTTTGACTTACAGGAAGCCATTGAACATTACTAAATATTAATATTTTTTTCTAACCATATTTTATTACCAAGATTCCTGATCCAGACAAACAGTGCTGTTGCTTTGCTGATTGTAATTTAATAATTAATATTTTTCCATAATCTTATTTACCTTAATTAGTAATATTTTAATACTGAATATACATTTTTTATAATTTTATTATAATATTGTTATATTGTGGTATACATATTAATTGTAAAATAATTATTAATAAGAGTACTTAATATTTTAATTTATTTTTTAACAATGCTAGACCATGTTATTAATGTTTAATATACTGTGATGTGTCAAGAACAATTTTGTATCAGGTGCTATATCAATTAAAACATTATGATAGTGGCATATATCATGGCATGTGTTAGCAGATACAGGCTCAACAAAAAATGCAGAAATGTAAGACAGAACCTTTCTAAATGAATTGCAACACTGAAGTACTCAGATAAAAGATTACCCTACTGATAGGAACACTGCAATCATGATAACTCAATAAATCATAGTGACATAGGGTCAATGGAATATCAAGTATTTATCTGCTACAGTACTGACTAAGCTTTGAACTCATCCAGATACAATGGCATCTGCTTAAACAAATTCAAAGATAACTAGTCAGCTGTATAATATATAAAATCACAGGTGAGTGATACTTTTGCAAAGACCAGGGCAGACAGACATGACATAAATATATATTACCACTGCCTCAGGGACAGAGTCACAAACACCTTCATTAATGAATGTACAAAGGTTTGGCAATGCTTCAACAATTTTCTGTACACTTTGGCCTTGGTTAATGCACGGTAAAACTTGGCTACACTTTCAGTGAAAGTTGACATTGTTCATTAATCTGCGTTTCCAGCCAATGGGAAACTTAGACAAAGTAACAGCATTACCATTTTTACGAGGGGGTCATAGATTGAAAGTTTGGCACCCCACACACAAATATATGCTAGCTCGATTATAGTTAGATTTGTAAAAAAATTAACTTTTGTTCAAATTAACACAACAGTGGCAATCATTAATGGCACCAGTGAACACAAACACAAATAAATTACTAATGCAGAATAAACCTGATTTACATCAATAACATGACACAATATGTTATACCACTTTAGTCATTTGTGCAATTTAGCTGAATTGATATTGTATGAACATAATATATTCTGAAGAAAGCTTAACCATTATGGTTAGTTCTTCTAGCAAAAATGCCCATTGTCCAAAAAGGTCTATATACACCCACTAGCTGGTTTCCCGAAGTACTGATACAGGATGTTTGTTTTGACGTAAATGTTACCATTTTCATCATACGTGCATGGTTTCTACAATTAACTGTTGCAAATTACATTTTACACTGCAAACAATAAATTTGTAAATACAAATGTTTGTCTAATGTCCGGTGTGAACCTTAAAACTGGTAAGAATTCTTAATCCATGGGGAATTAAAAAAAACAAAGCCACTAATTGTTCTTCCGAGGTGTTAAATTAATGCCTGAAGGCTTAGCGCCTGACATGTAAACCATCTTAACATACACACATATATATGCTAGCTCGCCTACAGTCAGACATCAGACAATATACTGAAGAAGATATCAGAAAGCATGTCACATGAATTCATCATTATCTAAGAAAACATAAATTGAACAAGCAATTGCTTCACAAACAGCCTGGGATTTTACAGTTTAACACCGTACGACTTCATTGCAGCTATTAGACATTTTGAAAAATATTCTAAAACCAGATTGGTCATGCAAATGGATGATGTGTTCCCAACTAACAAAGTATCAGTAACATACCTGGGTCCTGTGTAGCCGGCGACACAGTCACATGTGTAGTTAGCGATGCCATCAACACATGTGGCTCCGTTCATACAGCCATTATCCACGCAGTCATCGATATTATTCCCGCATCTACTTCCGTTAAATCCAATTGCGCAGTCACAAACATACAGGTTCCAAACATCTCGACAGGTGGCGCTGTTCTGACACTCGTTCGTTGCACAAACATCATCGCCATGGCAACCCGTCCTCATATCAGCCATGTTGTATATAAAAAACTGTTCAGCAGCCGAGTTGTTTGGCATTTCTGATTGGCTGAAAAACGGCAGTAGGATATCACCGATCCGTGCATCGTCTAAACACCCTTTGAAGTTAATATCTGTGTAAAACTTTCTCAACGTGTTCTTTCGATAATGCTGTGACACTCCACCGAGGAATATATTGTTTCCACCAATGAGATCGCTGAACATCCACAACTGCGGTGTAGCGGGACTGGCGTACATAAATGTATCAACATTCAGGACAATCGTTTTACTGTCTGTGATCTCAATGGAAATGTTGTGCACCCCTCCATCAAGTAGGTCAAGGTCAGATTGTGATGACCTTGCTTGACCTTCAGTGCCAAGGTCAAAGTGAAGGAGAAGTGAGCTATTGACCATCTGTAGTGTGACGTAGTTGTTTGACCTATTGGCCACACCACCCACATGGAAGATGACCCCAGAAGTCTGTCTTGATCGCAGCTTCATACTGACCATGCCCAGTTTCCTGGCCGTGTTAAGGGAGTGACCATACTGGACATAGCTGATCTTGCCATCAAAGGTCGCCGGTGCAACACCTGCGCAGAACAACAAGGTGACAGGCTGGTTTATATAACTGTAAACTGCATTACATTAATCTAAAATTTAACCAAGAACAAAATGTTTCAAAATGGTTGACACTTCAATTTACACTAACAAAATCTTTGAAGTTTTTCAGTTGTCAATAAATGTAATATACAGTCTGTAAGTTCTAATTTGTGATATATACTTCAGATGGGAAATAAAAAAATACATAAGAAGATGAGATAATCAACAAAAGCCTCAGACAGGCAGGTAGGTTAAGGATAACATGGAATCTAAGCTAAGCCAAAGGTTTCACTGTCTACTTGCCTTCTTGGGTTTATGTTCTGGGTGGCAACCTTGTTAAATACAAGTCTTGTTAATTCAAATAAAACAATTCTGCATTTCAGACTCATGAAAGTTCTTTTTACTTCTTTGTCTACAATGCCCCACTAAAATCATACAAATGTACCACTGAGAACTGACAAATCCAGGCATAAATTCCATTTATTATTATTATGACTTCGATGAAACTAATAATAACAAATATCACTAAACATTCTCATTAGATTACTGCAATATTCTTATTAATTTTCGTTACTGCAATGTTTCTTATTTTTATATATATTACATTAAACAACTGCACAAAAGACTTACATTCATATCCATCATGAAGGTTGTGACAGGTGGCTCCATCTGGACACGTGGCATAGAAGCAGAAGTCGACTTTGCTGCAATTCCTCCCGATGAAGCCCGCAGGACAGATACACCTAGAGGAAGACAGATGAACGATGATCCACCCGGACAGACTAACTACTTCTGAAATCATGTTTGTAGACAGTGAAGAGCTATCACTAGAGATCTATTCATGGATGCACTATCAGACAGACTACTTAATTAAATCGAACATCTCAATGCAAGATTTATGTGAATTTATAACATTTCACAAGACAATAAAACCTGTCTTAGAATTGCGTATTTTGTGACATGTCCATGTCCTACACTACAACCTAATGACTGCAGTGCTGCCACCCAGTGACCACCATACTGACACCTAGTGACTATATACAGACTTAACCATGACTGCCTGTTATGTCAATCTGTCCAGAAATCTGATTTACGAAGACTAAACAATTGAGACAAAACATGGCTGCAGTAAATGACAGCATAGTATCCAGTACTTGTGAGGTTAGAAGATAGAGTAGACTTACTTGAAGTCACTGTAGAAGACATTCACGCAGGTTGCGTTATTCTCGCACAGTGTCTGTTGACCACAGACATCATCAGACACTTCGCCACTCTTCACGTTCTTCAGTGTCGGCAGGTCATACGAAGGTGGAAGTTCAGAGGTCACGTTATCAGCAAATATCCGCAGAATGTGCCCGTTCTGTCGAATGTCCTGGATAGTTCCCCTGTACATAAAAGTCGGCGCCGTCTCTCGTTTGCGACGTCGTACCACAATCCCTGCAGGAAGGCCGCCGAGATACACGTGTGTCGCACTCAGTGTGGTGGCGCCACCTGTCAGCTCGTACTCATGCACCGTTTCGTCGACCATCAGTCGAAGCGTTGAGTATGATCGGTTGAGGTGGAGGAAATGTTGTAAACCAT
Source organism: Escarpia spicata (assembly GCA_963995525.1). Classification (NCBI taxonomy): domain Eukaryota; kingdom Metazoa; phylum Annelida; class Polychaeta; order Sabellida; family Siboglinidae; genus Escarpia; species Escarpia spicata. Next base: position 24,368,559 of record OZ023217.1, read on the forward strand.
CTGTAATCGTTCCAGGAATCTTCACAAGTTCCGTGTCATTAGGCGTGAACCTCAGTCGCACTTGAACGTGTCCGTCGCGCAGTTCAACAACAATGAATGTGTGGTTTGCGGGTGGGTCAACGGGATCATCACCGATGTAGTAGATCAAGCCGTCTGAGTGGCGTGTTCGGAAGAAGAATGAAACATCATTCTTGTCTCTCAGCTGCTCCCTCTGTAATTGAGGCACGGAGAACGCCGCGTAGCTCTCAGCCATGTTGTCATGGCCAAACGTGGCTGCTTTCAGGGCTGCACACAGACAATACATGCTTATTTGACTGATGAAAACTGTTGTATAGATGTATGTAAGTACATTTTTACGAGTATATATATATATATATATACTTATAAAAATGTACATACTTACATATATATATATATACATTACTTATACAGATATGTACAAACATACATACGTGCATTATACATACATATATTATGCATTTTTTTACAATAGCCTTATAGTAACTACTTTATTAATCAAATTTATATTTCTATATCACCCTTCCACCAATCACACAGGGATATTTAAGGGTGATTGAAACGTCTTATACTGCAAATAAATCTAAAATATTGTCACATATATCTAATATAACTGTAACATGTAAATTTTAACACCCAAGAAACACAAGGATTGCTACATGGAATAATATTATTAATACCCAGTGGAGGTGTTGTTACTTTGTAATACAGCACAACTTTATCCACATAGTTGAAGACAGTTTTAGTGTCGGTTTGAATTAGTTACCATAATCACAATTAAATGCAAATAACACATAATTTTTGCACATAATAAAATATATAGTCAAGAACAATATCATGCTGTTTATACCATAACTATCCAATCAGTGCACACACTTACATTTGCTGCAGTCGACATCGAAGTAAGGTCTCCTGCAGGTGCACCTGAACTGATGCCAGAGGTCAACACATGCACCGTGTCCATTGCAGGGGTCAGGTACACACTGGTTCCTCCTCTCACACCCAATCACCAGTCCGTAGGTGAACCCTGCCGATATGACGTCCATGGGAACAACAACCTCATCGCTGTCGATGATGACATCTTGCATGCAGCCAATGAAGCCAGGAGCTAGCGTCACTCCGGTGGCAAGTGGCAGTGACGTTGCATTACCACCAAAGTAACTCCTGCGAAACACCGGCTTCTTATTCCACACCAAAGACGAGACGCACGTATCATCTTCATTGCAGTCAGGATGCTGCAGTGAAACCCACAGTCCCGTTTCATTGAGTGTCAGCACCACCTGGTGCCAGTTGGCATCATTAAGTGTCACATGATCACTGGTGCGCACTGTCGTGGCGGTTGCTATGGTACCATCGCTATATACCATTTGCAGCGTGTGCTTGTCGACTAGTTGAAGTAGGACGATGTTATTGTCATGAAGCGTGACAAGGTTTACAAGTAAAGCTGACGGTAGCGTAGTCCTGAAGTGCAGCGATATGCTAGCAGGCGTCTCTCCTGCCGTACTCTCAAAATACATCCAGGTGGCACCACTAAATGTCGCTGTTGAGACAATGTGGCAATACTTGTCTGTAAAACCTGGCGTACAACTGCACTTGTAATCGTGCACATTCGTCATTTCGTCAACAAGAAACGGACTGCAGGTGGCGCCATTGGAACAGTGGTGGTCCTCACAGCCAATCAGCTTCACCGTGCAGTTTTTACCTCCATATCTGACACCGCGATACATCGTTGGACATTCGCAATCGTAATCGGCAACGCGATCCACACAAGTGGCGCCATTGTGGCACGGACGGTAAACGTGACACTCATTGATTTCTGTTTCACAATGGGTGCCATGGTAACCAGGAATACACTGGCAGCTGTAGCGATTGACTGCATCGACACAACTGCCATGTACACACGGCCCAGATGCACACTCATCAATGTCTGTCTCACAATGCACACCTACAACAGTGTTCACACATACACGGAAACGTAACGAACTGGCAATAATAATGACGGTATATTCTTACAAGGCGCTGTATCCAGTCATCTCAAAGTGTTTCATACTTGCATGCTGTTGTCATTTTGTGAACATTTCAAGTACATCCAATGTGAATATCCATGCCATGTTTCATTTTTGTACGAATGACAGTTATGCTATCACATCTACTATTATGGAGAAAACAACGGAGCTGACAGCCTGAATTCAAAATGGCTGCCATTACCACAAAACAGCAAAGAAACTGTGACAACTACAGTTTCTGAACAGTTCATATCATAACGTATCTAGAAATACACATTGGCAAGAATGTGTATGACATTTTAAATGGCACACACTACCTGCATCAAGGCAGTTTGCTGACATACATCTACCACTATCTATAGCTAGGTACTCATTCATACAGCTGTGTGAACTGAAGCAATGTGGAAGCTTGCTGAAGCTTCAAAACAATCAAGAGAAATAATCAAATTAAAATAACATTCATTATATTGTTAAATACTCTGTAATAAAAAATAATACACACTGAATTATCATCTGTTTAATTATGAGCACGACAGAACACAATACACATATTACCTGGATACAAATTCATCACATCCATTTTGTGGTGACTAACCTGCGAATCCAGGGACGCAGTCACAGTCGTAGCCATCCGCCGCAGACATGTTGAATCCTTCTCGACTGCTGTCAGATCGCTGCCTACAGGTGGCGCTGTTCTGACAGGGCGATGATGCACATTCGTCTATGTCTTGTTCACAGTTGACACCAGCGTAGCCAGGCAAACATTGACAAGTGTAATCCTGTCAAAAGTCAAGCTTAGATCAGACACAAACCAGTTTAATACTCAATTCACAATAAAAATAATTTTTTTTTATTGTGCTCAAGACCTCAGAAACCCAAACTTAAACGTGTCCACTGATGTTAATGTATTCAGCGCTGGATTGAGAACTGTGAAGGCCTCAGGGCAGTGACTGACAGGGTTTCTTACACAACAGTTCTCACTCTTCCCGACTTTACGTAATAGGGAATTCACTGGAAAATATGACTGTTGTCCATTTAGCACAGCAATCTGCATCATATTGAAGCATTCATATTACGTCAACAAATGTTACGACACCAACAAAATTATCCAAAGTGTCTTGAGCATGTGACTCAAATTCTCAATACACCAGGAAACCCCTGGTGCATGCATGGATAGCAAAACTACACATGATCATATGATATTATCTTTCCAATTTCTGCTCATCCAACTAAAGCTACACACTAATAACAAGTAGGATTTCTCCTATCACATCCATGCTAACATTTCTTGGCAGAAGCCAATCAGAGAGCAGTACTTGTCGACTGACCTTGACCCCATCGAGACATGTACCACTATGTTGACATGGTAGTGACAGACAATCATCTATGTTCAGTTGACACACTTCTCCTGTGAAGCCAGTGTCGGAACAGTTGCACTTATATCTACAAGAAAAGACCCTCTTGTAGTTTTGTAAACAAGCACAAACAACAGTTTTACACACATAATCACGCTAAGTCAACCAGGCAGTCAACTGGCAACAATATGTCTATAAACAAATCAGCAGTGAAAACATTGGCTTAGTAGTAGCGAATTAAATTACATTTATTTCTTACAGCTACCAACAAAACAATAACACGTGGAGTCTTCAAAACAATGTAATCTCGAATGCACATTAACCTGGAAGATTATATGAAACTCTTGAACTCTGAAAGAGACTACATTTACATGAATCTGATAATGGAAGGCTTATTGTTATTAACTGCATGCAGTATATCAAACTGTTGTGAAGGTTCGAATGGTTCCTAACAAAGGTGTGCTGAACGTTCCAATGTGTGCAGTAAGTTTCATTGCTTCGTAATCAAAATGCACTGAAAGCTGAAATGTTTCTTAAAAGTGTGCTATATGTTTCAATGTGTATTCATAAAATATGCTGTAAGATCCACTGTGTTCTAATAAAAGTATGCTGTAAGTTTGAATGTATCCTAATAAATGTGAGCTAGAGGTTTGAAAGATTTCTAATAAGTGTGCTGTAAATTCCAATGTGTCCTAATAGAAGCATGTTATAAGTTCCAATATTGCGTAATACCAAGTGTGTGTGATATATGCTTTATTATTTTATAGCAAATCTGAGAAAACTATTTCACTGTTTCATAATGAAAGTGTGTAATGGTTCTTACAGAGGTCTGCTGTTATGATGTTTCAAAATGAATGGGTTTCATTAATTTTCTTAAAGAAAGGTATACTACTGTATATTTTAATGTAGTCTCCTGAAAGTGTTAAAGATATCACAATGGGACATCTGCAGCAGCGTCTAACAAGCCACATTGAAGTCTGACATAGACCGAACTGTTTCTTGATGACTAATGTTGTGCAGCTGTTGACATGTTCCATGCGCCCAACATGCACCTACACCACCTGTGCATGCCACCACATGCCTTAGCATGCAACACATGAAAGCAGTAGCCATAAGAAGCAATATTAAGCCTTTTACATTGCGTAGATCTCAGGGGAAAATGTCGAAGCATTCAATTATTATTATACATGTTCTGTATTACTCCAATCTTTACTGTAATATTATTACTGGTAGGCAGCAATATTTTAGTATCATTACTTTCTAATATTTGTTCAACACTGGGACAGTTGAAACATGTGTCAACCAATCAGCAATAAGTCACATGTTCTGTTTATAACAAGCATTTGATAAGAGTTGTTTAACAAATCATCTTAACATCAAACATTTATAGTAAATTATGTTGACAGTGACCCTGACAACAAGACTAAGTGAAATGAAACTTTAAATGTCTTTGAAACTTTGTATACGTAAACTTATTACTCTTGTCAAGTAATGTGCCAAATATGAAGCCTTTTCATTGCGAACTCATGTCACTAAACCCGCTCAAACATGGTTATTTGCGTGTCACACAGCATCCAGCTCATCAGATGTTGTTGACGTCACCACAGGCAATGTCGCTGAGCCTTCAGCATAGCGAGCGGCGGTGTGACTTGTTGTTTCAGACTCTACATGAAATTGCGGAATTTAATATTTTTTGATATCACGGTAAAGATAGAAATCTTATCTACAAATCTGTAGCTGTTTGTACACAGGATTTGTGTTAACTTTTCGAGTTATTGCTGTTTGAACATCATGAATGCTCAACCTTGCATTATTTCCGCTAAGCATTCGCGATGTTCAAACGACAATAACTCAAAAACTAAAAATAAATGATGGGCACTTCCAGCGGAATATTTGTAGACAAAATTATTATCTTCACTGCGATATAAAAAACATTAAATGACACTGCAAGTTTGAGTATTCACAATGTTCAAATGACAATAACTCAAAAAGTAAACAAAATTCCTGGGTGCATCCAGCAACATATTTAAAGGTAAGATTATAATCTTTACAGTGATATAAAATAATATTAAATTCCGCGATTGCAATTTTAGGTACGACCTGAAACACCAACCTGCACAGATGCCCGCCATGCTAAATCCTGGCGGTGCTACCTGCGGTGAGAAAATGTGCAAAAAAGTGCAACCAAAAGGGGCTTTGAACAGGGTGAAGGAGGGGGTTTAAAAATTTGTTGAATATCAGGACACTATTTTTAGAGTATATTTCATTCAGATTATGATTAAAAAAAGGTTCATTTCACTTAGTCTTTTTAAAATAAAATAAACTAATTATTAGATTCTCTGATGGGAATGTGGACAAGAGTAACATTCTCTGATGGGGCATGTGGACAAGAGTATAATTTTCTGATGGGGAATGTGGGCAAGAGTATCATTCTCTGATGAGGCATGTGGACAAGAGTTTAATTGTTTGATGGGCATGTGGGCAAGATTATCATTCTTTGATGGGGCAAGCGGACAAGAGTATCGTTTTCTGATGGGGCATGTGGTCAAGAGTATCGTTCTCTGATGGGGCATGTGGTCAAGAGTATAATTCTCTGATGGGGCATGTGTGCAAGAGTGTCATTCTCTGATGGGGCATGTGCACAAGAGTATCATATACATTTTTTGTTCCGAAAACCAAGCGTGATATCGGCAAACATGCTTTTTCTGTAGCTGCACAAAAATCTGGAATCAACTCCCTATCGCTTTAAAATCATCTGAGACTATAAATACCTTTCGAAAAAATCTGAAGACTTATTTATTTGAAATTGCATTCCCACCCTAACCTTCGGCGGTCCCTTGCTCTAATGACGTCTCTTGCTTCTCCATGTTAATGATTTTGTCCAATGATTCTTGTATGTTGCGCCTCTGAGCTCAGATTCCTGGAGATTTAGGCGCTATAGAAGTTTGTCATTATTATTATTATTCTCTGATGGGGCATATGGGCAAGAGTATCATTCTCTGATAGAGCATGTGGGCAAGAGTATCATTCTCTGATGGGGCATGTGGGCACGAGTATCATTCTCTGATGGGGCATGTGGGCAAGAGTATCATTCTCTGATGGGGCATGTGGGCAAGAGTATCATTCTCTGATGGGGCATGTGGGCAAGAGTATCATTCTCTGATGGGGCATGTGGACAAGAGTATCATTCTCTGACCGGGCATGTGGGCAAGAGTATCATTCTCTGACAGGGCATGTGGGCAAGAGTGTCATAGATTCCATGCAGACTATCCAGCAGCTGTCCACAGCTTACACAGTGATGTCTGTCTATAAGCCACCATGTTTATCTATAATAAGTGCACCTTACTTCTACAATACTTACCACAGGTGTGAGTTAGGAGCAAGTCTGCACTGTTAGTGGTGTTAATAGTGCAAGCTACAAGACAAACAGTGTTAAAGTCACTACCGACACAAACGTACAGACAAAAACATATAGACATAAACACAGAGACAAACATATAGACACAAACACACTAACTAACAACACAATGACACAAACTTACTGGTGTCTCAACCACACAAACACACTGATAACATGATGACACAAACACACTAACGACAAGATAACATGAACGCAGACAACATGCAGACATAGAGATAACACCAACATATTAACACAAACACACAGAGAAAAGGATGACACAATCTGACAATCCAAAGACACAAACACACTGACAACATAACGACACAACACACATAGACATGACACAAACACTGATGATATGGTATGTATACACCAATGAAATGATGACATGAAGACACTGACATCAAGACACACTCCTGAAACATCAACACAAAACACTAACAAATGACACAACACAAAACTACTGTGGAAATGAACAGACAAGAAAACACTAACAAACTTAATAAAAACTGTCAACAATGAAACAGTGGGATTCTTTAAGGATTGGTGTAAAATAAATATCTGAATTAAGTTCATTAGTAATGTATTTGCATTTCAACACACAATACTTCATGTATGATACAAATTTACATATATATATATATATCAGAGCCGGTATGTAACAAAGTACATTTACTTTGTTATTTTACTTAAGTTTTTGAGTAACGAAGTACAAATAATGTGTAATTTTTCAGAATGTAATGAAGTATTCATAATTTCTGTGTTAATTTTTTGAAACTCCTAAAATGTTTTAAATGCACAGATTTATTTATAGATATCAACACACAGCAGCATTTTCTGTTGGGTCAATTCACTACCATTAACTGGAATGATCACCAGGTGGCATGCAAGTACCAGTAATCGAACTGCTGATAAGAAATATGGCCTGGTATCTATTATTTTTTTATTATTATTTATAGTTGTATTTGCATAATAATTCAGATGTCTGTGTCAATTTGAAGGATGTTATATTTGTGGTTGCTTCTCGTGAAATGATACCACCTCGTCAGGGCCTTTGTGATTGACCAGAAACACACTATGTGATGTGTATCACACCTAGATCTGGCATACATGTCCATAACAAATTGAACAAGATTTATTACTGCGGGAATGTTGTTCTACTTGAGATGAAGATAAAATGAATAGAAGATAACAGTTTTCGACAGTCAAGACATGGTGAATCTAGCGGTATTTAATGTTCATAAAACACACAACTACAAATGCATCAATGTAGAACAAACAGATGGACGGACGGACGGACGGACGGACGGACGGACGGACGGACAGACAGATGGACGAACAGACAGATGGACGGACGGACGGACAGACAGATGGACGAACAAACAGATGGACGGACGGACGGACGGACGGACGGACGGACGGACGGACAGACAGATGGACGAACAGACAGATGGGCGGCCTGACAGACGGACAGCAAGCACCAAGCAAGAAATGTGAACCCTACCCGCCACCACCATCACCCAGTGTAAGCTCGGTGTCGTTACCCTCTGCTAGAGTGCTGGTGACAGACAGTGCAAGGGTTCTAGTTACTGGGCTGTCTTCAATGTCTCCACCTCAACCACCGTTCCCCATCACGACCAATACAAATGAACTCTCAAATACAGTGCCAATTTACCCAATATCCTACTTTAGACGCTGCATACAAAACTAGTCTGGTACACTAGGTAGCATTATCTTTTAGTTATGTCCACTTTTCTGCGATATTCTGAATCTATGCGAATTACTTTGTGTAATCTGCCATTCAGTTAAGATTCCATACAGACAGGTAATGAGATTACTTGCAATCATTGAGACAGCAATAACTTTAGTTGAATCATCAAGAGCATGACTTAAGCTATCTGGGCCTCTGGTTTATCTAGGCAAGACTTTCTTGGGAGTGTAGTCACGTCTTCACATACATCTGTCATTCCAAAGTGTCAGATATGCCTGGCTAACTACCACACATGACATTAATCATATATCGTACCTGTCAAATAACTAAGTTAGTTCGCAGGGATCATTCTTGTTTGTAGAGTGCAAAGCTATAAGGACTGGGTAGAGTATTGATAGGGTATATAATAGCAAAAATAGGGCACTAGTAACTGATAATGGGGAGATTATAACAATTGATACCATGAGTACAATAACAAGAGATAAACACTTCTATTATGGACCACCTTCCTAGACTTCACACTTCAAAAAAGCAAAGCAAAATAGCTTTCAACAAGGCAATATTATAATCCTGCAGTTTCATTTAAAATGTATCTACATGAATAATTTATCCTAACCTAGCAACATTTTATACAAATGCATCATGTGTCATATGCAATAGTTTGCAGTGAAATCTTTCAACTCTACAGAGCTCTATTTTACCAAACTCAAAATATGAATAATCGGCAGCTTAACTAAAGGAACAATTTGTGGTACACTGTATACCAATTAGTGAGGTGCAGAGAAAATCCAAGAGTGCAGGTAATGAGTGAACAGATTAAAGAGAAATTTTGAGGAATTCTGCAATTCCATAGTAGAAACTAGCTGACAGTGCCACCTAGCGTAGAATCACAGAATCACCAGGTCAGTGACCTCAACATCCAACACAACACAAGTTTCTTCAATTCATACAACATTTTTATATGAAATTCTGCAAATATCATATTTAAGAAACCACACAAACACAACATCATACTACCCTAGCGATGGCTGCAGTCTACCAAATAGTGCATAACATGTGAAATATATTCAAACATTTAGCCAAAAATACACAAACAAACATATGCAGCATTACAAAAATGGCATTTTAAACAGCACATTGTTGGCAGAATCTATGTTGCACAACAACGGTGGACATCGCAAGCTACACACTACAGACAGATAGAGAGATGAGCCAAGAACCAGACGACGAGTGCAAGGGATAAAGAGAGCAAGTGTGACGAACACAAACCTGTTGATGTAGTCGACACACTGGCCTTCATTCTGACATGGTTGGGAGTAGCACTCATTCACCTCTGTCTCGCAGTTGTCCCCGGTCATTCCTGGGATACACTCGCAAGTGTACCCATTGACCCCATCGACACACGTCCCATTGCTCTGGCACGGGTTCGACCTACACTCATTGATGTTCGTCATGCATCTTACACCTACAAACACACATCATTTGTTTATTCTTGTGATCTTCATGCATCTTACACCTACAAACACACATCATTTGTTTATTCTTGTGATCTTCATGCATCTTACACCTACAAACACACATCATTTGTTTATTCTTGTGATCTTCATGCATTGTACACCTACACACACACACACACACACACCATTTGTTTATTCTTGTGATCTTCATGCATCTTACACCTACAAACACACATCATTTGTTTAATCTTATGATCTTCATGCATTGTACACCTACACACACACACACACACACCATTTGTTTATTCTTGTGATCTTCATGCATCTTACACCTACAAACACACATCATTTGTTTAATCTTATGATCTTCATGCATTGTACACCTACACACACACACACACACACCATTTGTTTAATCTTATGATCTTCATGCATTGTACACCTACACACACACACACACACACCATTTGTTTAATCTTATGATCTTCATGCATCTTACAACTACACACACGCACCATTTGTTTAATATTGTGACCTTCATGCATCTTACACCTACACACACATAATTTGTTTAATCTTATGATCTTCATGCATCGTACACCTACACACACACATAATTTGTTTAATCTTATGATCTTCATGCATCGTACACCTACACATACACATCATTTGTTTAATCTTATGATCTTCATGCATCTTACACCTACATACACACATCATTTGTTTAATCTTATTAATTCTCGGATCCATCACGTGACCTGTTGCCTAGCAACAAGTTTCATCCAGTTTACAAAATGGTTGTGATATCTATATATAGGTTTTGTTTTATAAAAATTCTTACTTTTTTATGTTTAAATACACTGTTTCATCAGATATGTGTTGAGAGGATATCTATCCTAAACACTAACAATGAATATTTAAATAGCATCGGGTTGCTACAAGTGTTGTTGAAATCACTGAAAAACATAAGTTGGCAGTAGAAGAAGAGAAAGACAGAATTAAGGCAGAGAGGGTGATGAAGATATGGGAGTCCTAGCACCCACCTTCAAAGCCAGGCTGACACTCGCACTCAAACGTGTTGTCCTCGAAACTTGTACATGTGCCTCCATTGTGACACACAGGGGGGTTGAGCACAGGCTCAATGGAGCAGAAGTTCTTTCTGATGTGACAGTATTCTCCTGTAACGTCACAATGTTATATGGACATTGGGTGAAATGGTAATTTTTGTAGTATCAGGACCTTAGCACTAATAAAAAACACTGATGTACCTTACAGACACACCCTCCTACATCATAGCCTCACCTCATAGCCACACCCTCCGACATCAGGGCCACACCATAGCCACACCCTCCTACATCAGGGCCACACCATAGCCACACCCTCCGACATCATAGCCACACCCTCCTACATCAGGGCCACACCATAGCCACACCCTCCGACATCATAGCCTCACCTCATAGCCACACCCTCCTACATCAGGGCCACACCATAGCCACACCCTCCGACATCATAGCCTCACCTCATAGCCACACCCTCCTACATCAGGGCCACACCATAGCCACACCCTCCGACATCATAGCCTCACCTCATAGCCACACCCTCCTACATCAGGGCCGCACCATAGCCACACCCTCCGACATCATAGCCTCACCTCATAGCCACACCCTCCTACATCAGGGCCACACCATAGCCACACCCTCCGACATCATAGCCTCACCTCATAGCCACACCCTCCTACATCAGGGCCACACCATAGCCACACCCTCCGACATCATAGCCACACCCTCCTACATCAGGGCCACACCATAGCCACACCCTCCGACATCATAGCCTCACCTCATAGCCACACCCTCCTACATCAGGGCCACACCATAGCCACACCCTCCGACATCATAGCCACACCCTCCTACATCAGGGCCACACCATAGCCACACCCTCCGACATCATAGCCTCACCTCATAGCCACACCCTCCTACATCAGGGCCACACCATAGCCACACCCTCCGACATCATAGCCTCACCTCATAGCCACACCAGACCTGCCTACCCCAAAAACTTCCTGTCAGTAATCCATCTTCCGATTTAAACTCATTTTCAGGAATATAGGCCTGCTGTCAGTAATAGTTCAGAACCGTGTCAGATATTGTCAGGAAAAGAACACCGATGTCAGTAATATTTTAATACTGTGAATGATGATAGTTTTACCCAAAACATAATTGTCTCTAATAAACTGAGATGTTTTGAAGCGTCCAGTTAACAAGGTAAGGTAGATGTTCATAACCAGCATTGGTGGAAATCAAACGTGAAGAAGCGTAACTCTAATGTAAATGCGTCTATACACTATTGGCATAGCTAATTTACAATGACTGTTTTGCTGTCTTTTCAAGTCAAACTTTAAGCAACTGAAAGAACGTCAATAATTTAGTGTTGTTTAACACTAACCCTTGTAATTCAAAAACAGCATGCTGACTCAAGCAAAATTCCACATTACTGCAGATTATGTAATAAACAGCAAATAACAAATACCACTCAGAGATTTACATTGTAAACTTTACTATAGAAAGAAACACACGATCATCAGAATGCACAATGCATGGTAGTCTCCAAATTCTAAGTTCAGAATCAACAGGTGTAAGTTGAATGCATGTCAAACTTTACACTGCACACTGTTGCAACTAGGGCACTTGTGTAGTTTCTTCATTCACCATCCCAGGCATAGCGAAAATATTGTGTCTTAACACACTTTTGAAGACCTGGTTTGCGCTAGTCTGCACCGCTGCAGTCGTGCGTTCCCGCATCGCGCTCGTAAAATGGGCGATATAGAGGCGTATGTTGGTGCAAACCGGGGCGCTATTCTGCACCGCTGCGGTCGTGCTGCATATATATGCTGCCGCCTGTTGAATATAGTGGAAGCTAAATTTGAGGAGCACGGAAGTGATTAACGATCATTGTGATAAAGAAAGAATCCGTAATATTTTCATTCCTCGCCGTAATACGAGGTGTTTCCGGAATCATTCCGAACAATCCGGAATGGTAGGCAGGTCTGCCACACCCACCTACCTCGTATCCACACCCTCTAACCTCATATCCACACCCTCCTACTTCATAGCCACACCCTCCAACCTCATAGCCACCCTCCTACATCAGAGCTACACCCTCCTACATCTGAGCCACACTCTCCTACATTAGTGCCACACCCTCCCACCTGCTACACCCCCTATATCAGTCACACCCATCTCATAGCCACACCCTCCTAAGACATATCCACACCCACCTACCTCGTACCCACACCCACCAATCTCATAACCACACCCTCTTATGTCATAAGCCACACCCACCTACGTTGTAACCACACCCACCTACCTTGTAATCACACCCACCAATCTCATAGCCACACCCACCTACGTAGTAGTCTGTGGCATCACAGTAACACTTGAATGTGTATGTGTTGTTGTAGTGGTTGCACAGACCGCCGTTCTGACAGACACCTGGCCGGAGGGCACACTCGTTTATGTCCACTTCACAGTTGACACCTTCAAAGCCCAGTCTGAAAGTGACAGGTAAGTTCTTATATAGCATTGTGTCCATTCCTTGGGACTGCTCAGAGCACTTTACACTTCACTCCCTGGCATGTCTGTTCAATAGGACACAATCTCGACTTCTCTGGAAGCATTCAGTCACACTGCAATTACTGCACAAAGACTATTTGCACACATGTTATATCCACCAGTGTCAATAGTCAGGTGCTTGTTCATAGAGCTGTTTCTTCATATAGCACTTTTTATACAAATTATTATCAATCAAAGCACTTCATGTAATAAAATTGTATGTAGATTAAATGCTCAAATATTCAATAAATTAAGCTAAAAGATAAAATATTTTCAAGTATTAAAATACAGTTTCAAACAATAAAATTAATTAATAACATATACTATAAAAGATATCAATCAAATAAAACATTGTGGTTCATTAAAACATATTTGGAATGTTGGATTACAAAATACAAATAACAGGCTTTGGACTGTAAGATTTCTCCACAATTCTTGTTCAAATAGTGTGTGAATAATTTAAGTAGCATGCACAGTTAAAATAATAGATGTGCATACTTTTGTTGGAATCATCAAAATAATAGATTTTTATTCTTAAATCAGGTAAACTGCAAATGTGATTTGTCTTATGCCATGTTACACAGAGCTAAACCAATTTTCTGCCAAATTTGAACATGATATAGTAAAAAATTATTTTATTTTTTTACTTATAATTCTATGAAAACAAACAGCAAATCTGTACAATCTGTGGAAATCATCGTGGCATGTTGTAGTACTAAATAAGTTTGACGTTTGTGAAATGGTTCTAAAACAAGATGTAACTGCAGAAGTATTTTTAATCCAAATGTTTGTTCATCAGTTTTAATGTTCTTAACACCCAAATAAACAAGTTGAAGGTACAATGCCCACATAATTACACTTTATATTCCAAAAAAGTATTCGCAATTTGAATTTTGGCCCAAAAAATTTACATAACCATTCAGATTGTAAACACACATGTTACAGAGACAGGTGGCACTAACAGCAACTTCCTGGAATTGGATGTAACCGCAGTTTGGATTCTGCAATCAAGACCATAAGAGAACTCATTCTGCTCACTTCCTGCTAATACTTACCACCCTGGGAATAGTGCAGACAAGCTCACTTTAATACTTTGATATACCATATTCATTCTATTTAGCATACAGTACACTTAACAAATACTTGAGACATGAAAATATGTCAACAAATGTTGTATTCCAATTAACTGTACAGGGTATACACCCATTTTGTTTGGCTCCTGGGGTTCCTGAGTAAACCCATCTCAGCAGACATGATCGCCAAGTAATTTATGCATCAACATATATGAGAAAATGCATACTAGAACACTGAAAAGTACAATTATTTAGGTGGCTCTTTCAATATTTTTTATCATTGAGCTTTGAATCTAGTGTGACACTGGTAAAAACTAAATTTCAATGATGGATTCAACAAGAGTCAAAGGTGGCTTTGGAGGTTGCTGTCAGTGTCAGGTGCTGCTAAAAAGGAGGTGTATGCTAATTAGGGCGTGTACACTTAATAGAATGAATACGGTAAGTGTAAGATTAGGTGAGAGGATTGAATTAAGTGACGCAAGGTGCATTATAGCTGTCCTCACCTGTACACAGTGCGCGGGTCATGGGTGAACACGGTGAGGTTAAGAATCTCCCCCACACAGCTGCACGTGTAGTTGCCAACCCCCTGGGTACACACGCCCCCATTGAGACAGGGGTTACTCTCACACTCGTCTATGTCCACTTCACACTTCTCCCCAGTGTATCCTGAAACGCACACACTCATCACATCCACGCCAAATCCTCCCATACATGCTATTATCTTACAATTTTACAAATTCTCACTTTTCCTTCACCAAAATGTAATTTGCCCCATCAAAATTGACAACAAAACTTTTCCTTGACAACATGTCATTTTCCCTGACCAAAATGACAACACTTTGTTGACCAAAATGTAGTTATTCCTGACCAAAATTATGTTTCCATAACAAAATATCATTTGTCTGACCAAAAGGACAAGAACCAACTTTTTGTTAATAAAATGTCATTTTCCCTGACCAAAATGACAACAAACATCTACATTTTTTGTATCAAATTAAAGTATAAAATAGCATTTTATACATCTTTCGAACTTCAGCACAACAGTTCTGGACATAGTTGTCTCCCTGACTTCCCCTGGCCTGTGTCAACAATAAAAAAGTGTTGTTATAATACAACCTGATATTCAGTGTTGAAAACTCAAAATAATGTACAACATTGCAAATTCCTCGTTCACGTACAACTGCAGTGTTAAACACATCACACTTCATTGCACACTGACTGACCTGGGTGAAAAATCACAGGCCAAGAATATTACTAAAAATAGGGTTGATATAAGTACCATAAATTTCTGTGTATAATACGCATTTTTTCCTTCACTTTTTACTCATAAGTCGGGGTGCGTATTACACATGGTGCTAAGGCTAAACAAAATTTTCTCTGATAAATTTATCAATGTTTGCAGACCAGGATAAAGCTGCTAGAAAACAAGTAATATTCTCAAAGTCGGCATGATGTCACAATCACGTAAACCACCGCAGCAATACAGACGAAAGGCAAGAATCATACTCCCATAATCGCCTCTAGCCCTAAACTAGCAGCGAGAAATGACAAAGACGAGAGCCCGGATGTCTGACATCGCGAATAACACCAATGAGTGGGAAGTGTACGAGTCCGGGAAGCGCAGCCCAGGAAGCATCCCGCTATGATTATGATTGGCATTCCTGTATCATGTGAATGATGCCCATGTCACGGGTCGAGTGTCAACAAGTGTGACTCCATGTTTAAAGTTGTCAATGCAAATGTTGTGAATGTAAATAAAGACGAATGTAGTGCATGAATGCTTCGCAGTTGAAAGTACCAGGTTTGCATGTAGCATTTCAGAATAGAACTTGGTGTTAATTTAAAAGTGAAATCAGAATGACACAATGTAAGTTCTAGCAAGCACTGATTTAATCAGTTGCGCAATTGTCAAGTTACAACACAAGTTACGTAGTGCTTACACACTAGTCACTAGCCAGTGACAAGCAGGCAGCAATGTTGTAACTTGCAACAACATGTTTACGATTCTGAGATGGATTCATGCAAAGCAAAATATTAAAAGTGGGGAAATCGGGGATTGATGTCAAAAGTCGGGGTGCGTATTATGCATAGTGATGTAGAATTTCTATCAAAATTTAGTAAAAGTCAGGGTGCGTATTATACATGGGGGCATATTATACACGGAAATTTACGGTAATGAGAAGTTCTTTAAAAAATCTTATATTCTTCTAAGTCAACTGTACTGTTTATGATATATTACATACATTGATGTTTCAGTAGCTTTGAACATGCCTATAGGATAACCTCAATATATATAGGTGTAGGACTCTACCCACAATTGATATATTTTGACATCACACCATTTTCTTCACTACACAAACTTTTAGTTGACCACATCACCTGTTGCCTAGCAACAGTGTCCGTCTAGCCATCAAAAATGGATGATGTACATGTGGAGTTGGTTTTCTTTATAATAAAAACATAAATGCTCAAGTGAGAATTGCATATGGGAAAGATTGATTTAGTAAATGTCATGTCGCAGTAGTATCGTAACGCACATATATTACTTCCATAAACATTGTTGGTGCGGTAAAACTTGACGGAGGTCATGTGCATAATTTTTGAATGTGACATAGGCAAACACCGGTGTACAGAATCAACCGATCACAATGATGTAATTATAGTTGTTCCTGAAGTCACCACCCTTATGAAAAAGGTAAGTTCTTATATAACGCAGTATCCAGTCCTCAGGATTGCTCAAAGCGCTTTACACTTCACTCCCTGGCAGACATGTTCAATCGAACAACATCTCAACTTCTCTGGGAAGCATTCAGCCATGCTGCAATTAATGTGCGAAGACTATTCGTACACAAATATCCACTACTATCTATGACCAGGCACTCATTCATAAAGCTGGATGAACTGGAGCAACGTAAAGTGAATGAACGTTCTGAAGGTTCAACACCGCAGCACCCGACTCTAGCCACTGCACCACTGCACCACTGCACTCCACAAATGGTGATTATGAGAAAGTAAACAACTTCTTAGGAAAACAATTTGTGTGTAATGTTAACATCGATGTTAAATCTTAAGAATTCAGAAAAATAAAAGCCGGACTTACCTTGAGGACACTGACATTCATACTTGTTCACCCCGTCAACACACACGGTATAGTTTGGACACGAGTGACCTTTGCAGTCGTCAATGTTGACCCCACAGTCGTGCCCTGTGAACCCGGTGACACAGTCACACGTGTAGTTGTGTGAGGGTGGAGCGGTGGCCAGGATACACGAACCGTTGTTGTGACATGGATTGAAGGCGCATGCATCATACTTCTGTAACACCAAACACATGGCACAGTCAGATTCAGTTCCGTTTAGACGACATCATTTTATGAAACGCGTTCCGAATCCTTGCAGCGCACACAAAATCACCAAGGTATGGGAGCACCTAGTTTTTTGCATTTAACTTTTTTGTACTTTGTTTTCTAACATTGCAAGTTGTGCTTATCGTAAAGATAATTGACAAGACGGTGCTAAATATACTAATCAACTTTTAATTTAAACATGCGAAACGTGATACCCTGTGTCTGGGTGCGTTTGCCTAGAATGTCACGAATGTCTACAAACTCTTTGTCAGTTGATATTTTCAAACAGTGCTCTTTCAAAAAACTTCCAATATAAAGCCATATGAAAAATTCTCCCAGCATGCAGCAGATACATTACAGAATCCAGTGACACCAGTTACGTAAGTACCCAGAAGATGACGCCACCTCCACGTACTGTCAAAGCTAAAAGATGCTTTCGGGCATTCTTCGTGGAAGTGGGTGTCCGGACACTTTCTAAAGGATTAACCATTTCAGTGCCAGCCAAATCTGCACTGACATGTTGCAAGAACGGACATGCCATTTGAATGTTATCCTAAACTTGTATTTTTATGCGTTTAGTGTGCAACTTTCACCAAGTAAACTATATATGTCATGAAAGTGCAGATGATGTTATAGTCAGACGACAACCACATCTCCCTTTCACTAACACATGCACTTAGGCTTTCATCTGATACGTCTGCATGCTACACATACGCATTTTTGATTATGACTTGTGGTTTATTTTTGCTGCTAAATGCATTGGAGCATAAGCACAATTACAATAGTAGCAGCCGAACACCTCCCTTTTGTAACATATAATCTTATTGGCTAATTTTCAACTATGACATAGGTTCCACCAAGGTCAGTAGACATTACAAAATGCAATCGGCGGAACTGGCTGCTTGGCACTTTTGCATTAGCGAAATGAGGACATTCGCACTGAAAGAGTTAAAGACCTTCAATCAGTCAGGATGGTAATTATTAAGAGGCGGTTGGCTGAATTGGTTGTTTTGAATGTGAGAAAACTGCAACCACGCCAACCATAAAAAAAACAAAAAGAATATATGGCAAGAGAAACGACTTCGCTGTTTTTAGCGAAGCTGGCGTGCAGCAGCGGCCTCCAGCCAGAGCTAGAAGTACTCGCCGAGATGCGACAGCCCAACTTGGTGCAGTGCACCGAATTGTTCAAACTCTAGAAATAAATGTTTGGAAATGGTTTTTTGTTTCCAAAAGATGCTGAAAGGCGCGTATAACTGACCATGGTTACTATACCATTACATTATATTACTGTTGCATGCATTTGTGATATTATGAAATAAATTGTTATATATTTACTTGCTCAACGCATCCATCCTACGACTATACACGCATACACCTACACACTAGTAGTCACTTTAGTAGAGAATAACTGAATGTTCACCTACATATGTAGCCATTGACAGAGGGAGAGAGTAGCAAGTTTTGTCTCTAGTGTACGTGAAGTATTTGGGGTTTTTGTGATAAACAAAAGCCTGGAGAAGTTTCTGTGTACTCCGAGTCCAACTGGAGTTATGAGGATGTCAACAGACAGTGCCGCTAATTCAAACGGACGAGAATCCGTTACAACTATGATTTAGACAATTTGCTACTGGCATCCTTGTAAATATATTTGTTCCTATAATGCATATACACTGTATACCAATGTCTCATTATTTAAAATTCTTGTGGTAAGTTAAGGTGTGCGAGATAATTCTATCTGCTCATCCTTACATTCAAATTGGACATTATTGACAGCGATGCCATTGTTTCTAATGGACAAGACAATACAAAATAATCCAGTAATTTCTTTCTTTCTTTTGTTTCATTCGTTATGTGTACAGTTGCCGAAAATGGGTGTAATTTAGCAGACGAGCGCTGTTTTTTGGCAAGCCATCAGACTATGTGTTGAATTTATTCATCAACTTTATTTAGTTATCTTTCATGCTGTCTTGAGGAAGAATAATAACAAATTCACCACATCAAGAGGGAGAACCAGGAAAGTACTGAAGTTCTCACGCATGTGAGGACTTCAGTCGAGTTCTCACACGCCCAGGACAGCAGCACTCAGCGGGCATAGATCTGTGCCCAATATATTTCCACAATAAACAAGTGCCTGTTTTGAAGACTGTTTGATGGTGCACACAAAACATAATTGTTTTCAAAAAATAATGTATGTTTTTGAACAAATAGGAATGCACACTACGAGTGCTTTTTCGTGAAACCAGCATGCAACAGTATTGAGAAGTTGTCGCTGCTGCGTAGTTCTCCTAGCTAGGCGCGTAGTGGCGCCACTAACTGCACGGCTTCAGTTTTCGACCAGTGTTTATGCTGAGTTGTTCCTCTATTCTTTTCGGTTAAACCAACCGGAGTATGTTAAATTGCTGATACAGTTGTTTGTAAACTGAATGTCTCGTTAACTTTTCACAAAAAGTTAAATTTGGAAACAATGTTTCAGGCTTATTAAATGCAATTTTGCCGGTACATTCAGTCGTGACTACAGTGACAGGTGTATGTGTCCACTGATTGCCCTACCTGTGAACAGGTGTGTCCCATCCAGTCTTAAATGACAGGTGTTTGTGTCAACCGATTGCCCTACCTGTGAACAGGTGTGTCCCATCCAGTCATGACCACAATGACAGGTGTATGTGTCCACTCCATCTTCACAAACTCCTGCGTTCTCGCACGGACTCGGATCACAGTCGTCAATGTTGGTCTTGCAATTTTCACCTGGTCACACACAATCATATGTATTCACAGTTCTCTCTAGTTCCAAATCTGTACATAAAAGACAGCTAAAATATCGCATATTTTAAACAATTTAAACACTGAATATGCCAGCACATCCACGCACATTGTTTACTTGGTCTTGGTGAAATCAATGGAAAAACTATTAAAACTGAAATTATAGATTATAATATAAAACTAGTTAGAGTCTTGTAAGCTATCTGTTATCACGATCAAAGAAATTCTTTTGATGATTTTAAAAGAAAACAAATAAAGGCATTTTGAGCCTCAAAAAGTTAATAAAAACTAACCATTTGAACTACAATCAAGAATATTATGTCAATAGTTTACTAGAATGACACATAATTGAAGTTGTATGGACAGCACCATTTTCATAGAAAGGCTGATGTTACGAGTTTCTACTCTTCCCATTTCACTGGTCGCTGAACTGGGAACACTAGTCTAGTTTGTGTATGTGAGGAACATGTTGGCATGCATGAAACTGGAACTATGTAAATGGTAGAATACATCCACCTGTGAGCAGCATGCAGTGTTCTTATTTTTTACAAAACTCACTCTTTGAATATTATTTAAGAACAGTGCACTACGGCCTTATACATCAACAGAGGTAACTAAAAGGTACATAAGTATGAACAATGGAATACCATTGTTAAATACATGCTAACAATGCGTACTTAGTTCAAATATCTCTGTAGTGCAACGATACTAGTTTAGTGCCATCTTCAGAGCCCCGCCAAAAAATTAAGTTAATATTAAATATTTCAAAACAATGAAACTTTTTAACACAAAAAACAAAGTTTAAACTTCACACAAAAGCTCGCAAAGCAATACAAACAACCACGATGTGTACAAAACCTTAATATATTGTGCTATTACTGTGATTGAGTTGCAAGTAATTCCGTACCAGTGAATCCATTGACACAGAGACACGCGTAGGCATTGAGTTGGTTGACACAGGTGGCGCCATTGTAACACGGACTCGACTGACATTCGTTGATGTCCACCTCGCAATGAGTGGACGTCCACCCAGCCACACAGCTGCAGTTGTAGCCAGCCACCTGCAAGCAATCAGATTTATTCAACGCATATACTCGAGATTTATCAGGATTTTAACTCTCGACCAAGAATCTGATGTGCTAGACACTACACCACTTTGCTCTACTGTTGTTATTACACATTTTACATCACCAGATATGATCCAAATCTACTCACCAGATACGATCCACTATTCACCAGATCCCAGACATGATCCACACTTACTCACCAGAGCACAAACATGATCCACACCTACTCACCAGATCCCAGGTATGATCCACATCTACTTACCAGATCCCAGGCATGATCCACACCTACTCACCAGACCAGACATGATCCACACCTACTTACCAAATCCCAGATATGATCCACACCTCATCAGATATGATCCACATCTACTCACCAGATGTGATCTACATCTACTCACCAGATATGATCCACACCTACTCACCAGATTCTAGATATGATTCACACCTATTCACCAGATCCCAGACTTGATCCACACTTACTTACCAGACCACAAACATGATCCACACCTACTCACCAGATCCCAGGTATGATCCACATCTACTTACCAGATCCCAGGCATGATCCACACCTACTTACTAAATCCCAAATATGATCCACACCTCACCAGATGTGATCCACATCTACTCACCAGATATGATCTATAGCTACTCACCAGACATGATCCACACCTACTCACCAGATCGTGACAGGTGCCCCCATGTTGACAGGGACTCGACTGACAATCATCTATGTTGGTCTCACAGAGTGGGCCTGTGAAGCCAGACAGACACTCACACATCAAGTTGTTCACTCCGTCCACACACCTACAGCATAGACAAGTCACGGTCATTACAGGCAGGTCTGTCGCCCTACTTCACGGTCGTTACAGGCAGGTCTGTCGCCCTACTTTACACTCAAGACAAGACACGGTGGTCACAGGCAGGTCTGTCACCCTACTTCACGGTCGTTACAGACAGGTCTGTAGCCCTACTTCACACACAAGACAAGTCACGGTGGTCACAGGCAGGTCTGTCGCCCTACTTCACACACAAGACAAGTCACGGTGGTCACAGGCAGGTCTTTCGCCCTACTTCACACACAAGACAAGTCATGGTGGTCACAGGCAGGTCTGTCGCCCTACTTCACATGGTGGTCACTGGCAGGTCTGTCACCCTACTTCACACACAAGACAAGTCATGGTGGTCACAGGCAGGTCTGTCACCCTACTTCACACACAAGACAAGTCATGGTGGTCACAGGCAGGTCTGTCGCCCTACTTCACACACAAGACAAGTCATGGTGGTCACTGGCAGATCTGTCGCCCTACTTCACACACAAGACAAGTCATGGTGGTCACTGGCAGGTCTGTCGCCCTACTTCACACACAAGACAAGTCATGGCGGTCACAGGCAGGTCTGTCGCCCTACTTCACACACAAGACAAGTCACGGTGGTCACAGGCAGGTCTGTTGCCCTACTTCACACACAAGACAAGTCACGGTGGTCACTGGCAGGTCTGTCGCCCTACTTCACACACAAGAAAAGTCATGGCGGTCACTGGCAGGTCTGTCACCCTACTTCACACACAAGACAAGTCACGGTGGTCACAGGCAGGTCTGTCGCCCTACTTCACACACAAGACAAGTCATGGTGGTCACTGGCAGGTCTGTCGCCCTACTTCACACACAAGACAAGTCATGGCGGTCACTGGCAGGTCTGTCACCCTACTTCACACACAAGACAAGTCATGGTGGTCACAGGCAGGTCTGTCGCCCTACTTCACACACAAGACAAGTCACGGTGGTCACTGGCAGGTCTGTCACCCTACTTCACACACAAGACAAGTCATGGTGGTCACTGGCAGGTCTGTCGCCCTACTTCACACACAAGACAAGTCATGGCGGTCACAGGCAGGTCTGTCGCCCTACTTCACACACAAGACAAGTCACGGTGGTCACAGGCAGGTCTGTTGCCCTACTTCACACACAAGACAAGTCACGGTGGTCACTGGCAGGTCTGTCGCCCTACTTCACACACAAGAAAAGTCATGGCGGTCACTGGCAGGTCTGTCACCCTACTTCACACACAAGACAAGTCACGGTGGTCACAGGCAGGTCTGTCGCCCTACTTCACACACAAGACAAGTCATGGTGGTCACTGGCAGGTCTGTCGCCCTACTTCACACACAAGACAAGTCATGGCGGTCACTGGCAGGTCTGTCACCCTACTTCACACACAAGACAAGTCATGGTGGTCACAGGCAGGTCTGTCGCCCTACTTCACACACAAGACAAGTCACGGTGGTCACTGGCAGGTCTGTCACCCTACTTCACACACAAGACAAGTCATGGTGGTCACAGGCAGGTCTGTCGCCCTACTTCACACACAAGACAAGTCACGGTGGTCACAGGCAGGTCTGTCGCCCTACTTCACACACAAGACAAGTCACGGTGGTCACAGGCAGGTCTGTCGCCCTACTTCACACACAAGACAAGTCACGATGGTCACAGGCAGGTCTGTCGCCCTACTTCACGGTCGTTACAGGCAGGTCTGTCGCCCTACTTCACACACAAGACAAGTCACGGTGATCACAGGCAGGTCTGTCGCCCTACTTCACACACAAGACAAGTCACGGTGGTCACAGGCAGATCTGTCGCCCTACTTCACACACAAGACAAGTCATGGCGGTCACTGGCAGGTCTGTCACCCTACTTCACACACAAGACAAGTCATGGTGGTCACAGGCAGGTCTGTCGCCCTACTTCACACACAAGACAAGTCATGGCGGTCACTGGCAGGTCTGTCGCCCTACTTCACACACAAGACAAGTCACGGTGGTCACAGGCAGGTCTGTCGCCCTACTTCACACACAAGACAAGTCATGGTGGTCACAGGCAGGTCTGTCGCCCTACTTCACACACAAGACAAGTCACGGTGGTCACAGGCAGGTCTGTCGCCCTACTTCACACACAAGACAAGTCACGGTGGTCACAGGCAGGTCTGTCGCCCTACTTCACACACAAGACAAGTCACGGTGGTCACAGGCAGGTCTGTCGCCCTACTTCACACACAAGACAAGTCACGGTGGTCACAGGCAGGTCTGTCGCCCTACTTCACACACAAGACAAGTCACAGGCAGGTCTGTCGCCCTACTTCACACACAAGAAAAGTCACGGTGGTCACAGGCAGATCCGTCGCCCTACTTCACGGTCATTACAGGCAGGTCTGTCGCCCTACTTCACACACAAGACAAGTCACGGTGGTCACAGGCAGGTCTGTCGCCCTACTTCACACACAAGACAAGTCATGGTGGTCACTGGCAGGTCTGTCACCCTACTTCACACACAAGACAAGTCATGGTGGTCACTGGCAGATCTGTCGCCCTACTTCACACACAAGACAAGTCACGGTGGTCACAGGCAGGTCTGTCGCCCTACTTCACACACAAGACAAGTCATGGTGGTCACAGGCAGGTCTGTCGCCCTACTTCACACACAAGACAAGTCACGGTGGTCACAGGCAGGTCTGTCGCCCTACTTCACACACAAGACAAGTCACGGTGGTCACAGGCAGGTCTGTCGCCCTACTTCACACACAAGACAAGTCATGGTGGTCACTGGCAGGTCTGTCGCCCTACTTCACACACAAGACAAGTCATGGTGGTCACTGGCAGGTCTGTCGCCCTACTTCACACACAAGACAAGTCACGGTGGTCACAGGCAGGTCTGTCGCCCTACTTCACACACAAGACAAGTCATGGTGGTCACTGGCAGGTCTGTCGCCCTACTTCACACACAAGACAAGTCATGGTGGTCACTGGCAGGTCTGTCGCCCTACTTCACACACAAGACAAGTCACGGTGGTCACAGGCAGGTCTGTCGCCCTACTTCACACACAAGACAAGTCATGGTGGTCACAGGCAGGTCTGTCGCCCTACTTCACACACAAGACAAGTCATGGTGGTCACTGGCAGGTCTGTCGCCCTACTTCACACACAAGACAAGTCACGGTGCTCACAGGCAGGTCTGTCGCCCTACTTCACACACAAGACAAGTCACGGTGATCACAGGCAGGTCTGTCGCCCTACTTCACACACAAGACAAGTCACGGTGGTCACAGGCAGATCTGTCGCCCTACTTCACACACAAGACAAGTCATGGCGGTCACTGGCAGGTCTGTCACCCTACTTCACACACAAGACAAGTCATGGTGGTCACAGGCAGGTCTGTCGCCCTACTTCACACACAAGACAAGTCATGGCGGTCACTGGCAGGTCTGTCGCCCTACTTCACACACAAGACAAGTCACGGTGGTCACAGGCAGGTCTGTCGCCCTACTTCACACACAAGACAAGTCATGGTGGTCACAGGCAGGTCTGTCGCCCTACTTCACACACAAGACAAGTCACGGTGGTCACAGGCAGGTCTGTCGCCCTACTTCACACACAAGACAAGTCACGGTGGTCACAGGCAGGTCTGTCGCCCTACTTCACACACAAGACAAGTCACGGTGGTCACAGGCAGGTCTGTCGCCCTACTTCACACACAAGACAAGTCACGGTGGTCACAGGCAGGTCTGTCGCCCTACTTCACACACAAGACAAGTCACAGGCAGGTCTGTCGCCCTACTTCACACACAAGACAAGTCACGGTGGTCACAGGCAGATCCGTCGCCCTACTTCACGGTCATTACAGGCAGGTCTGTCGCCCTACTTCACACACAAGACAAGTCACGGTGGTCACAGGCAGGTCTGTCGCCCTACTTCACACACAAGACAAGTCATGGTGGTCACTGGCAGGTCTGTCACCCTACTTCACACACAAGACAAGTCATGGTGGTCACTGGCAGATCTGTCGCCCTACTTCACACACAAGACAAGTCACGGTGGTCACAGGCAGGTCTGTCGCCCTACTTCACACACAAGACAAGTCACGGTGGTCACAGGCAGGTCTGTCGCCCTACTTCACACACAAGACAAGTCACGATGGTCACAGGCAGGTCTGTCGCCCTACTTCACGGTCGTTACAGGCAGGTCTGTCGCCCTACTTCACACACAAGACAAGTCACGGTGATCACAGGCAGGTCTGTCGCCCTACTTCACACACAAGACAAGTCACGGTGGTCACAGGCAGATCTGTCGCCCTACTTCACACACAAGACAAGTCATGGCGGTCACTGGCAGGTCTGTCACCCTACTTCACACACAAGACAAGTCATGGTGGTCACAGGCAGGTCTGTCGCCCTACTTCACACACAAGACAAGTCATGGCGGTCACTGGCAGGTCTGTCGCCCTACTTCACACACAAGACAAGTCACGGTGGTCACAGGCAGGTCTGTCGCCCTACTTCACACACAAGACAAGTCATGGTGGTCACAGGCAGGTCTGTCGCCCTACTTCACACACAAGACAAGTCACGGTGGTCACAGGCAGGTCTGTCGCCCTACTTCACACACAAGACAAGTCACGGTGGTCACAGGCAGGTCTGTCGCCCTACTTCACACACAAGACAAGTCACGGTGGTCACAGGCAGGTCTGTCGCCCTACTTCACACACAAGACAAGTCACGGTGGTCACAGGCAGGTCTGTCGCCCTACTTCACACACAAGACAAGTCACAGGCAGGTCTGTCGCCCTACTTCACACACAAGACAAGTCACGGTGGTCACAGGCAGATCCGTCGCCCTACTTCACGGTCATTACAGGCAGGTCTGTCGCCCTACTTCACACACAAGACAAGTCACGGTGGTCACAGGCAGGTCTGTCGCCCTACTTCACACACAAGACAAGTCATGGTGGTCACTGGCAGGTCTGTCACCCTACTTCACACACAAGACAAGTCATGGTGGTCACTGGCAGATCTGTCGCCCTACTTCACACACAAGACAAGTCACGGTGGTCACAGGCAGGTCTGTCGCCCTACTTCACACACAAGACAAGTCATGGTGGTCACAGGCAGGTCTGTCGCCCTACTTCACACACAAGACAAGTCACGGTGGTCACAGGCAGGTCTGTCGCCCTACTTCACACACAAGACAAGTCACGGTGGTCACAGGCAGGTCTGTCGCCCTACTTCACACACAAGACAAGTCATGGTGGTCACTGGCAGGTCTGTCGCCCTACTTCACACACAAGACAAGTCATGGTGGTCACTGGCAGGTCTGTCGCCCTACTTCACACACAAGACAAGTCACGGTGGTCACAGGCAGGTCTGTCGCCCTACTTCACACACAAGACAAGTCATGGTGGTCACTGGCAGGTCTGTCGCCCTACTTCACACACAAGACAAGTCATGGTGGTCACTGGCAGGTCTGTCGCCCTACTTCACACACAAGACAAGTCATGGTGGTCACTGGCAGGTCTGTCGCCCTACTTCACACACAAGACAAGTCACGGTGCTCACAGGCAGGTCTGTCGCCCTACTTCACGGTCGTTACAGGCAGGTCTGTCGCCCTACTTCACACACAAGACAAGTCACGGTGATCACAGGCAGGTCTGTCGCCCTACTTCACACACAAGACAAGTCACGGTGGTCACAGGCAGATCTGTCGCCCTACTTCACACACAAGACAAGTCATGGCGGTCACTGGCAGGTCTGTCACCCTACTTCACACACAAGACAAGTCATGGTGGTCACAGGCAGGTCTGTCGCCCTACTTCACACACAAGACAAGTCATGGCGGTCACTGGCAGGTCTGTCGCCCTACTTCACACACAAGACAAGTCACGGTGGTCACAGGCAGGTCTGTCGCCCTACTTCACACACAAGACAAGTCACGGTGGTCACAGGCAGGTCTGTCGCCCTACTTCACACACAAGACAAGTCATGGTGGTCACTGGCAGGTCTGTCGCCCTACTTCACACACAAGACAAGTCATGGTGGTCACAGGCAGGTCTGTCGCCCTACTTCACACACAAGACAAGTCACGGTGGTCACAGGCAGGTCTGTCGCCCTACTTCACACACAAGACAAGTCACGGTGGTCACAGGCAGGTCTGTCGCCCTACTTCACACACAAGACAAGTCATGGTGGTCACTGGCAGATCTGTCGCCCTACTTCACACACAAGACAAGTCACGGTGGTCACAGGCAGGTCTGTCGCCCTACTTCACACACAAGACAAGTCATGGTGGTCACAGGCAGGTCTGTCGCCCTACTTCACACACAAGACAAGTCATGGTGGTCACTGGCAGGTCTGTCGCCCTACTTCACACACAAGACAAGTCACGGTGGTCACAGGCAGGTCTGTCGCCCTACTTCACACACAAGACAAGTCATGGTGGTCACTGGCAGGTCTGTCCCCCTACTTCACACACAAGACAAGTCATGGTGGTCACTGGCAGGTCTGTCGCCCTACTTCACACACAAGACAAGTCACGGTGGTCACAGGCAGGTCTGTCGCCCTACTTCACACACAAGACAAGTCATGGTGGTCACTGGCAGGTCTGTCGCCCTACTTCACACACAAGACAAGTCATGGTGGTCACTGGCAGGTCTGTCGCCCTACTTCACACACAAGACAAGTCACGGTGGTCACAGGCAGGTCTGTCGCCCTACTTCACACACAAGACAAGTCATGGTGGTCACAGGCAGGTCTGTCGCCCTACTTCACACACAAGACAAGTCATGGTGGTCACTGGCAGGTCTGTCGCCCTACTTCACACACAAGACAAGTCACGGTGCTCACAGGCAGGTCTGTCGCCCTACTTCACACACAAGACAAGTCACGGTGATCACAGGCAGGTCTGTCGCCCTACTTCACACACAAGACAAGTCACGGTGGTCACAGGCAGATCTGTCGCCCTACTTCACACACAAGACAAGTCATGGCGGTCACTGGCAGGTCTGTCACCCTACTTCACACACAAGACAAGTCATGGTGGTCACAGGCAGGTCTGTCGCCCTACTTCACACACAAGACAAGTCATGGCGGTCACTGGCAGGTCTGTCGCCCTACTTCACACACAAGACAAGTCACGGTGGTCACAGGCAGGTCTGTCGCCCTACTTCACACACAAGACAAGTCATGGTGGTCACAGGCAGGTCTGTCGCCCTACTTCACACACAAGACAAGTCACGGTGGTCACAGGCAGGTCTGTCGCCCTACTTCACACACAAGACAAGTCACGGTGGTCACAGGCAGGTCTGTCGCCCTACTTCACACACAAGACAAGTCACGGTGGTCACAGGCAGGTCTGTCGCCCTACTTCACACACAAGACAAGTCACGGTGGTCACAGGCAGGTCTGTCGCCCTACTTCACACACAAGACAAGTCACAGGCAGGTCTGTCGCCCTACTTCACACACAAGACAAGTCACGGTGGTCACAGGCAGATCCGTCGCCCTACTTCACGGTCATTACAGGCAGGTCTGTCGCCCTACTTCACACACAAGACAAGTCACGGTGGTCACAGGCAGGTCTGTCGCCCTACTTCACACACAAGACAAGTCATGGTGGTCACTGGCAGGTCTGTCACCCTACTTCACACACAAGACAAGTCATGGTGGTCACTGGCAGATCTGTCGCCCTACTTCACACACAAGACAAGTCACGGTGGTCACAGGCAGGTCTGTCGCCCTACTTCACACACAAGACAAGTCACGGTGGTCACAGGCAGGTCTGTCGCCCTACTTCACACACAAGACAAGTCACGATGGTCACAGGCAGGTCTGTCGCCCTACTTCACGGTCGTTACAGGCAGGTCTGTCGCCCTACTTCACACACAAGACAAGTCACGGTGATCACAGGCAGGTCTGTCGCCCTACTTCACACACAAGACAAGTCACGGTGGTCACAGGCAGATCTGTCGCCCTACTTCACACACAAGACAAGTCATGGCGGTCACTGGCAGGTCTGTCACCCTACTTCACACACAAGACAAGTCATGGTGGTCACAGGCAGGTCTGTCGCCCTACTTCACACACAAGACAAGTCATGGCGGTCACTGGCAGGTCTGTCGCCCTACTTCACACACAAGACAAGTCACGGTGGTCACAGGCAGGTCTGTCGCCCTACTTCACACACAAGACAAGTCATGGTGGTCACAGGCAGGTCTGTCGCCCTACTTCACACACAAGACAAGTCACGGTGGTCACAGGCAGGTCTGTCGCCCTACTTCACACACAAGACAAGTCACGGTGGTCACAGGCAGGTCTGTCGCCCTACTTCACACACAAGACAAGTCACGGTGGTCACAGGCAGGTCTGTCGCCCTACTTCACACACAAGACAAGTCACGGTGGTCACAGGCAGGTCTGTCGCCCTACTTCACACACAAGACAAGTCACAGGCAGGTCTGTCGCCCTACTTCACACACAAGACAAGTCACGGTGGTCACAGGCAGATCCGTCGCCCTACTTCACGGTCATTACAGGCAGGTCTGTCGCCCTACTTCACACACAAGACAAGTCACGGTGGTCACAGGCAGGTCTGTCGCCCTACTTCACACACAAGACAAGTCATGGTGGTCACTGGCAGGTCTGTCACCCTACTTCACACACAAGACAAGTCATGGTGGTCACTGGCAGATCTGTCGCCCTACTTCACACACAAGACAAGTCACGGTGGTCACAGGCAGGTCTGTCGCCCTACTTCACACACAAGACAAGTCATGGTGGTCACAGGCAGGTCTGTCGCCCTACTTCACACACAAGACAAGTCACGGTGGTCACAGGCAGGTCTGTCGCCCTACTTCACACACAAGACAAGTCACGGTGGTCACAGGCAGGTCTGTCGCCCTACTTCACACACAAGACAAGTCATGGTGGTCACTGGCAGGTCTGTCGCCCTACTTCACACACAAGACAAGTCATGGTGGTCACTGGCAGGTCTGTCGCCCTACTTCACACACAAGACAAGTCACGGTGGTCACAGGCAGGTCTGTCGCCCTACTTCACACACAAGACAAGTCATGGTGGTCACTGGCAGGTCTGTCGCCCTACTTCACACACAAGACAAGTCATGGTGGTCACTGGCAGGTCTGTCGCCCTACTTCACACACAAGACAAGTCATGGTGGTCACTGGCAGGTCTGTCGCCCTACTTCACACACAAGACAAGTCACGGTGCTCACAGGCAGGTCTGTCGCCCTACTTCACGGTCGTTACAGGCAGGTCTGTCGCCCTACTTCACACACAAGACAAGTCACGGTGATCACAGGCAGGTCTGTCGCCCTACTTCACACACAAGACAAGTCACGGTGGTCACAGGCAGATCTGTCGCCCTACTTCACACACAAGACAAGTCATGGCGGTCACTGGCAGGTCTGTCACCCTACTTCACACACAAGACAAGTCATGGTGGTCACAGGCAGGTCTGTCGCCCTACTTCACACACAAGACAAGTCATGGCGGTCACTGGCAGGTCTGTCGCCCTACTTCACACACAAGACAAGTCACGGTGGTCACAGGCAGGTCTGTCGCCCTACTTCACACACAAGACAAGTCACGGTGGTCACAGGCAGGTCTGTCGCCCTACTTCACACACAAGACAAGTCATGGTGGTCACTGGCAGGTCTGTCGCCCTACTTCACACACAAGACAAGTCATGGTGGTCACTGGCAGGTCTGTCGCCCTACTTCACACACAAGACAAGTCACGGTGGTCACAGGCAGGTCTGTCGCCCTACTTCACACACAAGACAAGTCATGGTGGTCACTGGCAGGTCTGTCGCCCTACTTCACACACAAGACAAGTCATGGTGGTCACTGGCAGGTCTGTCGCCCTACTTCACACACAAGACAAGTCATGGTGGTCACTGGCAGGTCTGTCGCCCTACTTCACACACAAGACAAGTCACGGTGCTCACAGGCAGGTCTGTCGCCCTACTTCACGGTCGTTACAGGCAGGTCTGTCGCCCTACTTCACACACAAGACAAGTCACGGTGATCACAGGCAGGTCTGTCGCCCTACTTCACACACAAGACAAGTCACGGTGGTCACAGGCAGATCTGTCGCCCTACTTCACACACAAGACAAGTCATGGCGGTCACTGGCAGGTCTGTCACCCTACTTCACACACAAGACAAGTCATGGTGGTCACAGGCAGGTCTGTCGCCCTACTTCACACACAAGACAAGTCATGGCGGTCACTGGCAGGTCTGTCGCCCTACTTCACACACAAGACAAGTCACGGTGGTCACAGGCAGGTCTGTCGCCCTACTTCACACACAAGACAAGTCATGGTGGTCACAGGCAGGTCTGTCGCCCTACTTCACACACAAGACAAGTCACGGTGGTCACAGGCAGGTCTGTCGCCCTACTTCACACACAAGACAAGTCACGGTGGTCACAGGCAGGTCTGTCGCCCTACTTCACACACAAGACAAGTCACGGTGGTCACAGGCAGGTCTGTCGCCCTACTTCACACACAAGACAAGTCACAGGCAGGTCTGTCGCCCTACTTCACACACAAGACAAGTCACGGTGGTCACAGGCAGATCCGTCGCCCTACTTCACGGTCATTACAGGCAGGTCTGTCGCCCTACTTCACACACAAGACAAGTCACGGTGGTCACAGGCAGGTCTGTCGCCCTACTTCACACACAAGACAAGTCATGGTGGTCACTGGCAGGTCTGTCACCCTACTTCACACACAAGACAAGTCATGGTGGTCACTGGCAGATCTGTCGCCCTACTTCACACACAAGACAAGTCACGGTGGTCACAGGCAGGTCTGTCGCCCTACTTCACACACAAGACAAGTCATGGTGGTCACTGGCAGGTCTGTCGCCCTACTTCACACACAAGACAAGTCACGGTGGTCACAGGCAGGTCTGTCGCCCTACTTCACACACAAGACAAGTCATGGTGGTCACAGGCAGGTCTGTCGCCCTACTTCACACACAAGACAAGTCATGGTGGTCACTGGTAGGTCTGTCGCCCTACTTCACACACAAGACAAGTCACGGTGCTCACAGGCAGGTCTGTCGCCCTACTTCACACACAAGACAAGTCACGGTGGTCACAGGCAGGTCTGTCGCCCTACTTCACACACAAGACAAGTCATGGTGGTCACAGGCAGGTCTGTCGCCCTACTTCACACACAAGACAAGTCACGGTGGTCACAGGCAGATCCGTCGCCCTACTTCACGGTCATTACAGGCAGGTCTGTCGCCCTACTTCACACACAAGACAAGTCACGGTGGTCACAGGCAGGTCTGTCGCCCTACTTCACACACAAGACAAGTCATGGTGGTCACTGGCAGGTCTGTCACCCTACTTCACACACAAGACAAGTCATGGTGGTCACTGGCAGATCTGTCGCCCTACTTCACACACAAGACAAGTCACGGTGGTCACAGGCAGG
Source organism: Escarpia spicata (assembly GCA_963995525.1). Lineage (NCBI taxonomy): Eukaryota > Metazoa > Annelida > Polychaeta > Sabellida > Siboglinidae > Escarpia > Escarpia spicata. Next base: position 24,402,645 of record OZ023217.1, read on the forward strand.
TCTGTCGCCCTACTTCACACACAAGACAAGTCATGGTGGTCACAGGCAGGTCTGTCGCCCTACTTCACACACAAGACAAGTCACGGTGGTCACAGGCAGGTCTGTCGCCCTACTTCACACACAAGACAAGTCACGGTGGTCACAGGCAGGTCTGTCGCCCTACTTCACACACAAGACAAGTCATGGTGGTCACTGGCAGGTCTGTCGCCCTACTTCACACACAAGACAAGTCATGGTGGTCACTGGCAGGTCTGTCGCCCTACTTCACACACAAGACAAGTCACGGTGGTCACAGGCAGGTCTGTCGCCCTACTTCACACACAAGACAAGTCATGGTGGTCACTGGCAGGTCTGTCGCCCTACTTCACACACAAGACAAGTCATGGTGGTCACTGGCAGGTCTGTCGCCCTACTTCACACACAAGACAAGTCATGGTGGTCACTGGCAGGTCTGTCGCCCTACTTCACACACAAGACAAGTCATGGTGGTCACTGGCAGGTCTGTCGCCCTACTTCACACACAAGACAAGTCACGGTGCTCACAGGCAGGTCTGTCGCCCTACTTCACACACAAGACAAGTCACGGTGGTCACAGGCAGGTCTGTCGCCCTACTTCACACACAAGACAAGTCACGATGGTCACAGGCAGGTCTGTCGCCCTACTTCACGGTCGTTACAGGCAGGTCTGTCGCCCTACTTCACACACAAGACAAGTCACGGTGATCACAGGCAGGTCTGTCGCCCTACTTCACACACAAGACAAGTCACGGTGGTCACAGGCAGATCTGTCGCCCTACTTCACACACAAGACAAGTCATGGCGGTCACTGGCAGGTCTGTCACCCTACTTCACACACAAGACAAGTCATGGTGGTCACAGGCAGGTCTGTCGCCCTACTTCACACACAAGACAAGTCATGGCGGTCACTGGCAGGTCTGTCGCCCTACTTCACACACAAGACAAGTCACGGTGGTCACAGGCAGGTCTGTCGCCCTACTTCACACACAAGACAAGTCATGGTGGTCACAGGCAGGTCTGTCGCCCTACTTCACACACAAGACAAGTCACGGTGGTCACAGGCAGGTCTGTCGCCCTACTTCACACACAAGACAAGTCACGGTGGTCACAGGCAGGTCTGTCGCCCTACTTCACACACAAGACAAGTCACGGTGGTCACAGGTAGGTCTGTCGCCCTACTTCACACACAAGACAAGTCACGGTGGTCACAGGCAGGTCTGTCGCCCTACTTCACACACAAGACAAGTCACAGGCAGGTCTGTCGCCCTACTTCACACACAAGACAAGTCACGGTGGTCACAGGCAGATCCGTCGCCCTACTTCACGGTCATTACAGGCAGGTCTGTCGCCCTACTTCACACACAAGACAAGTCACGGTGGTCACAGGCAGGTCTGTCGCCCTACTTCACACACAAGACAAGTCATGGTGGTCACTGGCAGGTCTGTCACCCTACTTCACACACAAGACAAGTCATGGTGGTCACTGGCAGATCTGTCGCCCTACTTCACACACAAGACAAGTCACGGTGGTCACAGGCAGGTCTGTCGCCCTACTTCACACACAAGACAAGTCATGGTGGTCACAGGCAGGTCTGTCGCCCTACTTCACACACAAGACAAGTCACGGTGGTCACAGGCAGGTCTGTCGCCCTACTTCACACACAAGACAAGTCACGGTGGTCACAGGCAGGTCTGTCGCCCTACTTCACACACAAGACAAGTCATGGTGGTCACTGGCAGGTCTGTCGCCCTACTTCACACACAAGACAAGTCATGGTGGTCACTGGCAGGTCTGTCGCCCTACTTCACACACAAGACAAGTCACGGTGGTCACAGGCAGGTCTGTCGCCCTACTTCACACACAAGACAAGTCATGGTGGTCACTGGCAGGTCTGTCGCCCTACTTCACACACAAGACAAGTCATGGTGGTCACTGGCAGGTCTGTCGCCCTACTTCACACACAAGACAAGTCACGGTGGTCACAGGCAGGTCTGTCGCCCTACTTCACACACAAGACAAGTCACGGTGGTCACAGGCAGGTCTGTCGCCCTACTTCACACACAAGACAAGTCATGGTGGTCACTGGCAGGTCTGTCGCCCTACTTCACACACAAGACAAGTCATGGTGCTCACAGGCAGGTCTGTCGCCCTACTTCACGGTCGTTACAGGCAGGTCTGTCGCCCTACTTCACACACAAGACAAGTCACGGTGATCACAGGCAGGTCTGTCGCCCTACTTCACACACAAGACAAGTCACGGTGGTCACAGGCAGATCTGTCGCCCTACTTCACACACAAGACAAGTCATGGCGGTCACTGGCAGGTCTGTCACCCTACTTCACACACAAGACAAGTCATGGTGGTCACAGGCAGGTCTGTCGCCCTACTTCACACACAAGACAAGTCATGGCGGTCACTGGCAGGTCTGTCGCCCTACTTCACACACAAGACAAGTCACGGTGGTCACAGGCAGGTCTGTCGCCCTACTTCACACACAAGACAAGTCATGGCGGTCACAGGCAGGTCTGTCGCCCTACTTCACACACAAGACAAGTCACGGTGGTCACAGGCAGGTCTGTCGCCCTACTTCACACACAAGACAAGTCACGGTGGTCACAGGCAGGTCTGTCGCCCTACTTCACACACAAGACAAGTCACGGTGGTCACAGGCAGGTCTGTCGCCCTACTTCACACACAAGACAAGTCACGGTGGTCACAGGCAGGTCTGTCGCCCTACTTCACACACAAGACAAGTCACAGGCAGGTCTGTCGCCCTACTTCACACACAAGACAAGTCACGGTGGTCACAGGCAGATCCGTCGCCCTACTTCACGGTCATTACAGGCAGGTCTGTCGCCCTACTTCACACACAAGACAAGTCACGGTGGTCACAGGCAGGTCTGTCGCCCTACTTCACACACAAGACAAGTCATGGTGGTCACTGGCAGGTCTGTCACCCTACTTCACACACAAGACAAGTCATGGTGGTCACTGGCAGATCTGTCGCCCTACTTCACACACAAGACAAGTCACGGTGGTCACAGGCAGGTCTGTCGCCCTACTTCACACACAAGACAAGTCATGGTGGTCACTGGCAGGTCTGTCGCCCTACTTCACACACAAGACAAGTCACGGCGGTCACAGGCAGGTCTGTCGCCCTACTTCACACACAAGACAAGTCATGGTGGTCACAGGCAGGTCTGTCGCCCTACTTCACACACAAGACAAGTCATGGTGGTCACTGGCAGGTCTGTCGCCCTACTTCACACACAAAACAAGTCACGGTGCTCACAGGCAGGTCTGTCGCCCTACTTCACACACAAGACAAGTCACGGTGGTCACAGGCAGGTCTGTCGCCCTACTTCACACACAAGACAAGTCATGGTGGTCACAGGCAGGTCTGTCGCCCTACTTCACACACAAGACAAGTCACGGTGGTCACAGGCAGATCCGTCGCCCTACTTCACGGTCATTACAGGCAGGTCTGTCGCCCTACTTCACACACAAGACAAGTCACGGTGGTCACAGGCAGGTCTGTCGCCCTACTTCACACACAAGACAAGTCATGGTGGTCACTGGCAGGTCTGTCACCCTACTTCACACACAAGACAAGTCATGGTGGTCACTGGCAGATCTGTCGCCCTACTTCACACACAAGACAAGTCACGGTGGTCACAGGCAGGTCTGTCGCCCTACTTCACACACAAGACAAGTCATGGTGGTCACAGGCAGGTCTGTCGCCCTACTTCACACACAAGACAAGTCACGGTGGTCACAGGCAGGTCTGTCGCCCTACTTCACACACAAGACAAGTCACGGTGGTCACAGGCAGGTCTGTCGCCCTACTTCACACACAAGACAAGTCATGGTGGTCACTGGCAGGTCTGTCGCCCTACTTCACACACAAGACAAGTCATGGTGGTCACTGGCAGGTCTGTCGCCCTACTTCACACACAAGACAAGTCACGGTGGTCACAGGCAGGTCTGTCGCCCTACTTCACACACAAGACAAGTCATGGTGGTCACTGGCAGGTCTGTCGCCCTACTTCACACACAAGACAAGTCATGGTGGTCACTGGCAGGTCTGTCGCCCTACTTCACACACAAGACAAGTCACGGTGGTCACAGGCAGGTCTGTCGCCCTACTTCACACACAAGACAAGTCATGGTGGTCACAGGCAGGTCTGTCGCCCTACTTCACACACAAGACAAGTCATGGTGGTCACTGGCAGGTCTGTCGCCCTACTTCACACACAAGACAAGTCACGGTGGTCACAGGCAGGTCTGTCGCCCTACTTCACACACAAGACAAGTCACGGTGGTCACAGGCAGGTCTGTCGCCCTACTTCACACACAAGACAAGTCATGGTGGTCACAGGCAGGTCTGTCGCCCTACTTCACACACAAGACAAGTCACGGTGGTCACAGGCAGGTCTGTCGCCCTACTTCACACACAAGACAAGTCACGGTGGTCACAGGCAGGTCTGTCGCCCTACTTCACACACAAGACAAGTCACGGTGGTCACAGGTAGGTCTGTCGCCCTACTTCACACACAAGACAAGTCACGGTGGTCACAGGCAGGTCTGTCGCCCTACTTCACACACAAGACAAGTCACAGGCAGGTCTGTCGCCCTACTTCACACACAAGACAAGTCACGGTGGTCACAGGCAGATCCGTCGCCCTACTTCACGGTCATTACAGGCAGGTCTGTCGCCCTACTTCACACACAAGACAAGTCACGGTGGTCACAGGCAGGTCTGTCGCCCTACTTCACACACAAGACAAGTCATGGTGGTCACTGGCAGGTCTGTCACCCTACTTCACACACAAGACAAGTCATGGTGGTCACTGGCAGATCTGTCGCCCTACTTCACACACAAGACAAGTCACGGTGGTCACAGGCAGGTCTGTCGCCCTACTTCACACACAAGACAAGTCATGGTGGTCACAGGCAGGTCTGTCGCCCTACTTCACACACAAGACAAGTCACGGTGGTCACAGGCAGGTCTGTCGCCCTACTTCACACACAAGACAAGTCACGGTGGTCACAGGCAGGTCTGTCGCCCTACTTCACACACAAGACAAGTCATGGTGGTCACTGGCAGGTCTGTCGCCCTACTTCACACACAAGACAAGTCATGGTGGTCACTGGCAGGTCTGTCGCCCTACTTCACACACAAGACAAGTCACGGTGGTCACAGGCAGGTCTGTCGCCCTACTTCACACACAAGACAAGTCATGGTGGTCACTGGCAGGTCTGTCGCCCTACTTCACACACAAGACAAGTCATGGTGGTCACTGGCAGGTCTGTCGCCCTACTTCACACACAAGACAAGTCACGGTGGTCACAGGCAGGTCTGTCGCCCTACTTCACACACAAGACAAGTCACGGTGGTCACAGGCAGGTCTGTCGCCCTACTTCACACACAAGACAAGTCATGGTGGTCACTGGCAGGTCTGTCGCCCTACTTCACACACAAGACAAGTCATGGTGCTCACAGGCAGGTCTGTCGCCCTACTTCACGGTCGTTACAGGCAGGTCTGTCGCCCTACTTCACACACAAGACAAGTCACGGTGATCACAGGCAGGTCTGTCGCCCTACTTCACACACAAGACAAGTCACGGTGGTCACAGGCAGATCTGTCGCCCTACTTCACACACAAGACAAGTCATGGCGGTCACTGGCAGGTCTGTCACCCTACTTCACACACAAGACAAGTCATGGTGGTCACAGGCAGGTCTGTCGCCCTACTTCACACACAAGACAAGTCATGGCGGTCACTGGCAGGTCTGTCGCCCTACTTCACACACAAGACAAGTCACGGTGGTCACAGGCAGGTCTGTCGCCCTACTTCACACACAAGACAAGTCATGGCGGTCACAGGCAGGTCTGTCGCCCTACTTCACACACAAGACAAGTCACGGTGGTCACAGGCAGGTCTGTCGCCCTACTTCACACACAAGACAAGTCACGGTGGTCACAGGCAGGTCTGTCGCCCTACTTCACACACAAGACAAGTCACGGTGGTCACAGGCAGGTCTGTCGCCCTACTTCACACACAAGACAAGTCACGGTGGTCACAGGCAGGTCTGTCGCCCTACTTCACACACAAGACAAGTCACAGGCAGGTCTGTCGCCCTACTTCACACACAAGACAAGTCACGGTGGTCACAGGCAGATCCGTCGCCCTACTTCACGGTCATTACAGGCAGGTCTGTCGCCCTACTTCACACACAAGACAAGTCACGGTGGTCACAGGCAGGTCTGTCGCCCTACTTCACACACAAGACAAGTCATGGTGGTCACTGGCAGGTCTGTCACCCTACTTCACACACAAGACAAGTCATGGTGGTCACTGGCAGATCTGTCGCCCTACTTCACACACAAGACAAGTCACGGTGGTCACAGGCAGGTCTGTCGCCCTACTTCACACACAAGACAAGTCATGGTGGTCACTGGCAGGTCTGTCGCCCTACTTCACACACAAGACAAGTCACGGCGGTCACAGGCAGGTCTGTCGCCCTACTTCACACACAAGACAAGTCATGGTGGTCACAGGCAGGTCTGTCGCCCTACTTCACACACAAGACAAGTCATGGTGGTCACTGGCAGGTCTGTCGCCCTACTTCACACACAAAACAAGTCACGGTGCTCACAGGCAGGTCTGTCGCCCTACTTCACACACAAGACAAGTCACGGTGGTCACAGGCAGGTCTGTCGCCCTACTTCACACACAAGACAAGTCATGGTGGTCACAGGCAGGTCTGTCGCCCTACTTCACACACAAGACAAGTCACGGTGGTCACAGGCAGATCCGTCGCCCTACTTCACGGTCATTACAGGCAGGTCTGTCGCCCTACTTCACACACAAGACAAGTCACGGTGGTCACAGGCAGGTCTGTCGCCCTACTTCACACACAAGACAAGTCATGGTGGTCACTGGCAGGTCTGTCACCCTACTTCACACACAAGACAAGTCATGGTGGTCACTGGCAGATCTGTCGCCCTACTTCACACACAAGACAAGTCACGGTGGTCACAGGCAGGTCTGTCGCCCTACTTCACACACAAGACAAGTCATGGTGGTCACAGGCAGGTCTGTCGCCCTACTTCACACACAAGACAAGTCACGGTGGTCACAGGCAGGTCTGTCGCCCTACTTCACACACAAGACAAGTCACGGTGGTCACAGGCAGGTCTGTCGCCCTACTTCACACACAAGACAAGTCATGGTGGTCACTGGCAGGTCTGTCGCCCTACTTCACACACAAGACAAGTCATGGTGGTCACTGGCAGGTCTGTCGCCCTACTTCACACACAAGACAAGTCACGGTGGTCACAGGCAGGTCTGTCGCCCTACTTCACACACAAGACAAGTCATGGTGGTCACTGGCAGGTCTGTCGCCCTACTTCACACACAAGACAAGTCATGGTGGTCACTGGCAGGTCTGTCGCCCTACTTCACACACAAGACAAGTCACGGTGGTCACAGGCAGGTCTGTCGCCCTACTTCACACACAAGACAAGTCATGGTGGTCACAGGCAGGTCTGTCGCCCTACTTCACACACAAGACAAGTCATGGTGGTCACTGGCAGGTCTGTCGCCCTACTTCACACACAAGACAAGTCACGGTGGTCACAGGCAGGTCTGTCGCCCTACTTCACACACAAGACAAGTCACGGTGGTCACAGGCAGGTCTGTCGCCCTACTTCACACACAAGACAAGTCATGGTGGTCACAGGCAGGTCTGTCGCCCTACTTCACACGCAGCTACAGTTGCATTCTGAGATTGTCCATTATTTAAATACAAATTTCCAGTGAATCAACATGTCCCATACACTATAAGTCACTTTCCTCAACTACATATAACACTTTGTTCACATAATGTGCAAGTTTAAGATAAAATGGTGGTATTGTTCATGTTGTAAATATAGTTAAAAATGGCAACTTAACTCAGAATGCAACATCAATGGTAAAATGGAAATATTCTACGTAAAAGCAACAGTGTTTGACAAACGTGTATGTGATCAATATGTTTGATTCCCAAATTGTTTGTTTAGTGCATAAAAAGCTTCTTAAGTAGGTGCTAGCGGCTAATGTAGCAAAATTTATGGAGTGAATGTTTATCACTGGCATGCAGGAAAATCAGCACAGTGGCCCACGTGCTTATATAAGGATATTTGACGTGGATGTACGTAACTTGACATGATTGGTGATGACACACACAGCATCACGATATATGTAGGAATTAGGATAAGACTGAACTTTAGCCAAAAGTATGTAAACATCTAGAAACTCACAAACTGGCTTTTGTTAACTCTGAACACTACAAAGTCCTTCCAAAAACTGTTGTAATGACCTTTAGCCTGCAGCGATGTACATGCTATTACACTAAACATCCTTCCCCAATAGAAGCAATGTTTACTGAATATACTTGAAGACATTTCAGCACATAGAGACCAGACCCCACAGACAGACTGGGAAGGAGTAAAACTGGTTGATAAGCAATCCCACAGAAACATGTGAAAGACAAGATATGAAACGAAAAACCGGGCACTAATGAACCAAGACAAGGGGAACTATGAGCCTCCACATGTATATGATGACATCTTCCGATCAAGACAAGTGTATTAATGAAACTATCACAAGAAGAACTGCAAAGTCTCTAGACAGGCAAACTAATCTTTGGATATGACCAAATGCTGCGTAGTGTCAACAAATTATGTTTTGAGATGTCGCCTTATGTCTTTGTTGACGGTCAATGTTTTACTGAACATTTTGAGACATTGTTCTCTGTAATTGTCATCTGAGGATGTCAACATACCGTGCCCCGTTCAGGCAAGGTGCCGAGGCGCATTCATTGACGTCGGTCTCACATGTAAGACCAGTATACCCAGGCAGACAGCGACATGTGTACTGGTTCTCTTCGTTGACACAGGAGGCACTGTTGTGGCATGGTCCACTAAAGCACTCATCTATGTCCTCACATCGACTCGAATTGGCACTGGCCTTCTCAGGATCTACATGAGAGCAAGATTGTAATTATGTCCCATCAGACTAACCAGTTTTATTAAATATTAGATTTTTTGTGATGAAAAAAGATTTGATATCAGTTGAAAGACTTATACTTTCTTTCCTATTTCACATTTTTATATCCAGTTGATATGTGTAATAATTCATGCATTATGTATTGTAAAATAAATGTATTCATTCATACATATGTGCTAAATGCCACTCTGGTTGGTTCACTTGTACCAGATATAACTGTGATGGCAAATGTATATACAACAAAAAATTTGCCTTCTTGTACCCTCATATTGGTGGTCTTTTCAAAGTTTGCAACAACTTCACATAATGGAATCAATTTTATAAGAATTAACAAGATGAATAATTTTAAAAATCTATATATTCCAGTCATCAAATATACACTTTCTAAACCAAGTACTGCACAAAACCTTGAAGTCTAAAATATCAAACATTTCCCATGGACATGTATGTTTTATCACTAGAATATCCAACAAATAAATAACCAGCCAGACCTACTATTACTCACCAAAGTAGCCAGGCTTGCATCGACAGGTGAAGTTATTGACTGCATCGACGCAGTGCATCATGGGAGGACATGTGACCTCGACGCAGTCGTCTATGTCCACCTCGCAGTTGACTCCCAAGAACCCAGTCTTGCATGTACAGGTGTAGTAGCCGAGAAAGTCACTGCAGGCAGCACCGTTCTTACAAGGGTTCGAGCTGCACTCATTTAGACCCTGAAACAATTAAATCTGGTCCTGAAACAGTTATTTCATGCCCTGAAATAGAGTTCATTCAAAGACAAAGACCATGAAACTCGATTCCGTTAGATCTGGAAATACAGTTCATTCAGACCCTGAGATACAGTTTATTCAAGCCCAAAGATACAGTTTATTTAGGCCCTGAGATACAATTCATTCAGGCCCTGTGATATAGTTTATTCAGACCCTAAGATACACTTTATTCTGGCACAGAGATACAATTCATCCAGACCCACAAATACAGTTCATTCAGACCAAAACATACTTCATCCTCACTCAGCAATACAGTTCATTCAGACCAAAACATACTTCATCCTCACTCAGCAATACAGTTCATTCAGACCAAAACATACTTCATCCTCACTCAGCAATACAGTTCATTCAGACCAAAACATACTTCATCCTCACTCAGCAATACAGTTCATTCAGACCAAAACATACTTCATCCTCACCCAGCAATACAGTTCATTCAGACCAAAACATACTTCATCCTCACCCAGCAATACAGTTCATTCAGACCAAAACACAACTCAGCCACGGCTTAGACTTAGAGTTTGACATTAGTATCAAGTGATACCCACATCTTCGCAGTTCTTGCCAGCAAAGCCAGGTGAACATTCACACTTGTAACTTCCCGGGGTGTCTGTACAGGTGGCATTGTTCTGACAGGGAGACTTGAGGCTACACTCGTCTATGTTCACGTTACAGTTGGGTCCACTGAAACCTGGAACACTCACTTTAATCAAACACCGCATACTGGTGCTAGTTATGGTAATGCAAGTTTTTAAACTTGGTTTTTCTACTTGAAAAGTGTCAAAACTGGCTTCAAAAGGGTACAGGACGACGTATAAAGGAGCAACATCTCAAACTGTTTGTGCATATTACAAATAAACATTCACAATCACAGACAAGGTTGTTATTATTATATGCAAAAGTATCTATCAAGTGATATTAAAAAATAACTCAAATGTGATGTTAAGTTGTTTTATGTAATTACAGCTGCAAAATGTGCAGTGCAGATTTTAACAGTAGTGTTTTTCATTAAATGCTTTTTCATTTTTTTATAATCATAGGTATTTCAATGTTTCTAACAATTTATTTGCACTCTACCGATGAAGTAAATGTTAGAGATTAAAAATATTATGCAAGAGTTTGTTCAGGTTCTTGGATTTTGTTTTTGCATATTGTATTAAATAAGACAGATCTGGCTAAAAATAATGTATTTTCTAGTGTGTGATGACAGCGATGTCACTGACATTGTTAGGTAAGTCCTTAAATAGCATCCAGGTATCTAGGCCTTAGGACTACCCAGAGTGCTTAACACTTTGACATGTTTTACATTCTTACCTGTGCCACTGCAATTGCAACTGTAGTCGTTGATCTTGTTCTCACATACCCCTCCGTTTTGACACGGCCTCGGAGCACACTCGTTGATGTCTATTTCACAGTTGACCCCCGTGAACCCTAGGAGGGGGAGAAGGTAAACAACAATGGTGAAGACAGGGGGAAGTCCGTGATACCTGGTAATACTGTACCAATGTTTACAGTAGGTCTATGCAGCTATCACCATTAGCATCAAATATTTATGGTAAACACATCTCAGACAGCTACATCACTGCGAAGCATCAGTAATTTCCCTTAAGAGTCTCCACATATACATCCATGAATACGCATGCACAGTTTTACAGACACTATTAAATAATGTATAATCACACCTTTACACAATGACATCACTGTGTATCTCCAATTTGCAATGTGAACACTCAGAGTACAACAATGTTTACAGACAGCGTGTAGATCTACCTGTGTAGGACTTAACCCATCTATCCAAGTATATTACAGGTAATCTTAAATACAAAGAAAAACCTCAATATATAAAGCTTTAACACGTTTTCATGACAATCCTGGATGTTCAATACAAGTTAGAAATACAATTTAAAGTTGCATTCTAAGATCGTCTATCTTTTAAACAAATTTCGACTGAGTCAACATACCACACAGACTTTCCTCAACACGCCATATAAACCTTGTTCACATATTATTTATTTTCAAGATAACACAGCTAAAAAGACGAATATTTATTCTTCCGTGGCTGGACTTGGTGACCGTTAATTATGCAAAAGCGTAACTTATCGAATAACATATAAATTACCAAAGTGACATATTATAGCAAGTATGATCAAATAAGTAAATACCATTCATGTTATACATGTATAGTCTATCTTACAAAAGTTATAAATGGTACATGTAGTTTCACTCAAAATGCAACTTTAAATATGTACATTTTCAATTCATTTAGCTCAAGAGAAAATTTAATGTATTGAAGTGACTGTGTGCACCCAGTACCCACCTGGCACGCAGTTACATAGGTACTTGCGGGTGCCCGTCTCATGGTTCCTACAAGTGCCTCCATTCTGACACGGCTTCAACTCACACCCAAGGTAACCTGCAAGCAATGACACTTGTTTCTCAGCTGACTACCACAGTTGCAACAATAGGACCACTGTTGCACCCACACTGACTACGACCACAGTTACTATCACACGACCACAGTTGGAACTACCGATATAGGGCAACAATTGCAACCACAAGAACACAGTTGCAACCATGGAACCACAAGTGCAATCACCATATGACAAGAGTTGCAATCATAGGACCACAGTTGCAACCACAGGATCACAGAACTTTGCAACCACAGTCTGCAATCACAGGATCACAGTTGCAACCATGGAACCACAAGTGCAACCACCATATGACAAGAGTGCAACCATAGGACCACAGTTGCAATCCTGGGAACACAGCTGCAGCAATAGGGTAACAGTTGCAACCGTAGGATCACAAGGCCAGTAGGTTACATGTTAATTCAAAAGAAACAGGAAAAAGTTGTCCAGCCAGCTTCCATCATGCAAAGATTGTCTCCACATGCATGTTCTTCGTGCAAACTATCAAACATCAATCTGGAAGCGGTTCCTTCAGCCTCAGCCAATTGTGGCAGACCCGTAGGAGTGTGGCTGGATGACAGATGAGGACGGCCATCTGGTCATCGAGTGGATGCATACTCCTCCATCCCCAGATGCAGTTTTGGAACTGTTATCATGCAAGTGCCTGCATTCTTGCAAACTGCCAAGCTGCACATGCCTTGCCAATGGATTGGCATGCACCAACATGTGCAAGCTACAGACATGCAGCAATCAAAAGAAAGAAGACCAGTTCACAGCTGAACTTGATGAATGTGATGACGGAGATGGCGATGACGATAATTAAACTGATGAGCCTATCATTCTAAGCTAAAGGTAAGTTGATGGGCGCCATCTTGAAAAATGGTGGATATATGAATGTCGGCAAAGATCAAAAATACATTTAAAATCACCGTACTTAAAAAAATATATTTTTGCCTTTAACTATGTTACATCGTTCTTAAGAAAAGGGAATTATAGTCTTTAAAAACGGCGAATACGTCAATATCACTGAAGGTTAAATTTAACATTTTTAAATCGCTCCCACAACACTATACAAAAACGTACACATTACTGCTGTGTGTAACATATTTGCTAAGATATGATGACATTTGTATTGATGACCGCCATCTTTAAAAAATGGCAGACATGAATGTCACAGAAGGTCAAATGTAAAATATTTGAAATTCTTGAACCCTAAAACATATAAATTGACATCAAAAATATGGTTCTAGGTAATGCAGTTATTATGATATGATGAAATAATTATTTGATTTGGAGGCCATTTTTAAAGATGGTTGCCAAGCCAATAAGCTACAACTCAGCAATGGTGATCATATCAAAATATATTCCAGACGTGGTCTATTTCAAATATCATAAATAGATCTTCCCCCCAAGATGGTACCAATAAGTGAAATTTCTGGTCTTGGCCCATGGACGATAATGGAAGAAGGCACTAACGTCAGCAAAGGAGCATGAACTGACTACCACAGCAGCAAATTATTAATAAAACATCCCCAGTTGGCAGACAATAAAACACAACTTGTATCAAATGCTACTTTTGCAAAAATTGTGCATCACACACGAATTGTCCAACATGGTGGCAGAGTAGCTCAAACAATAGGACAAGGCTATAACCCATGAACTATTATTTGTGCTACTCTGCCTACCATTGAAGACGATTACAGCATTATCATCTAGGTAAAATTTGACATTTATTTCAGATGCCTAATGATTTAGCAAGTTCCAAGTTGTCAACTATGTTGTGTATTACTGCATTCGGTTGTCAGTCAGCTACGAGTGGAGTCAGTGGGGTACTGACTGCTAAACTGTATAAATTAAAGGGCCCAATCCTTAGGCGCTGTCACGAATGTCAAAGGCTAACTGTGAAACTGCATAAATGACAAGTTTGTAACTTAATTAAATGGTCCTCTACCATGTTTTGAAAGGTCACACACATCCACATCATAATGTCAACAGATATAAAAGTCATAACTGCATCTCTGTATTGGAAATAAATTAATAATACATAATGAGCTGCTCTTTCATGAGATTTACTGTCCAATTAGTATTACCAGCATTGAATTAACTAATTACAGCACCAAGCTAGGCCAGTGTTATTGTAAAACAATGCTAATATTAATTATTATTATTGAATTCACAAAAGACAACAAGAGAATGATTTAAGTCTGGTCTTGTTATTTGAACTATAACTTGACCATAACTGCCACATGCTGCCAAATGTACACCCTCCCTTTGCCTAACCCTGCGGGGAACATTTTATTTCTAGGTAAAGGGCACATGTGTGTGTCAATTCATTTTTATTGAGTATCCATTTTCACAGATTTCTTACTGACTTAAAACTAGTTGATTCCCTAAAAAATAAAATTGCAACATCTGACAAAAACACCACTGCAGGTGGGGGTAACTCAGTGACAAAACAAAAAGCAAAATGTTTACTTTTTATAAGAAAATTAAAATCAAACTGTAATGTTTTGTACAATGTGGCATTGCCAGACACATTTCAAGCATTGCTATCAATGGAGTCTGTACCCTCTTGCAACTAAGCTAAGCTATCATCATCAACATAAATCAGCCACTGAGGGAACAAACAGACTGGACACTAGGCTGACCAATACCTGTAGTGGATACCAACTGCCCCAAGGTCAGACAATGGGCCTGGTTTTACAGCTGTCTCCATTAAGTAGGCCATTTGTCAAGACTGCCACCTTGACAGACATTCCTCCAGACTGGGGTACCACATAGAAAAATGAGCACCACAATTCGATTAATCAATCCATACTAACTCGGTCTTGAAAATGTTATATTTGTGTTCATGAAATCACTATCATTGGACAAAAGTTCTACTAAATACAACATTTTGTGAGAAATGGCAAAGTGGTCAGGCTCCATGTATACCATATAACATAATGCTAAATATTCATACTTTAACAAGTTAACTAATCTAATGATCGTGGTCAATTTCAAAGATTTTATCGAAACTATACATACTTCAGCTATGAACTTCAAATCAGCTATGAACATCAAACAAGATGAGTTGCAATGGGCTGAATGGGCTGAATGAGCTAAATGGGCTATGGAGGGAGTCTTATTTAGGGCATCTGTCATGACTGCCACATCATTGCTGGACATTGTCCATACTTCAAAGACAAGAGGACACTGACTGACCACAGTGGCCAGTCAGGAGTAGAACTGTTAAGAATAGGGTGGTAGAGGGTGGGGAATGTAGGGAAGAATTTGACACACTTGTGGAGCGAAGTGGCCTTGTAGCTAGAGCATCAGACTGTCAGTTGAGAGAACACTGGGTTCGAATCCTGTGCAGCGATACCAAACTATGGGCAAGTTCGTTCACTCTACATTGCTCCAGTTTACTCTGCTGTATGAATGAGTACCTGGCTATAGACAGTGGTGGCTATTTGTGTACGAATAGTCTTTATGCATCAATTGCAGCTTGGCTGGATGCTTCCCAGAGAAGTCGATATGGTATTCGATTGAACAAGAAATAAAGTGTAAAGCACTTTCAGCAGTTGTAATGACTGGATACTGCACTATATAAAAACTTGTAGGGAAGAGTCTCCCATGGTGAGAAGAAGGATAAACTGTTTAGAGAATAGGGTGGTAGAGGGTGGAGAATGTAGGGAAGAGTCTCCCATGGTGAGAGAAAGGATGAACTGTTTAGAGAATATGGTGGTAGAGGGTGGAGAATGTAGGGAAGAGTTTCCCATGGTGAGAGGAAGGATGAACTGTTTAGAGAATAGGATGGTAGAGGGTGAAGAATGTAGGGAACAGTCTCCTATGGTGAGAGGAAGGATGAACTGTTTAGAGAATAGGGTGGTAGAGGGTGGGGAATGTAGGGAAGAGTCTCCTATGGTGAGAGGAAGGATGAACTGTTTAGAGAATAGGGTGGTAGAGGGTGAATAATGTAGGGAAGAGTCTCCCATGGTGAGAGGAAGGATGACATGTTTAGAGAATAGGGTGGTAGAGGGTGGAGAATGTAGGGAAGAGTCTCCCATGGTGAGAAGAAGGATGACATGTTTAGAGAATAGGGTGGTAGAGGGTGGAGAATGTAGGGAAGAGTCTCCCATGGTGAGAAGAAGGATGAACTGTTTAGAGAATAGGGTGGTAGAGGGTGGAGAATGTAGGGAAGAGTCTCCTATGGTGAGAGGAAGGATGAACTGTTTAGACAATAGGGTGGTAGAGGGTGGGGAATGTAGGGAAGAGTCTCCTATGGTGAGAGGAAGGATGAACTGTTTAGAGAATAGGGTGGTAGAGGGTGAATAATGTAGGGAAGAGTCTCCCATGGTGAGAGAAAGGATGAACCGTTTAGAGAATAGGGTGGAGAATGTAGGGAAGAGTCTCCCATGGTGAGAGGAAGGATGACATGTTTAGAGAATAGGGTGGTAGAGGGTGGAGAATGTAGGGAAGAGTCTCCCATGGTGAGAGGAAGGATGAACTGTTTAGAGAATATGGTGGTAGAGGGTGGGGAATGTAGGGAAGAGTCTCCTATGGTGAGAGGAAGGATGAACTGTTTAGAGAATAGGGTGGTAGAGGGTGAATAATGTAGGGAAGAGTCTCCCATGGTGAGAGGAAGGATGACATGTTTAGAGAATAGGGTGGTAGAGGGTGGAGAATGTAGGGAAGAGTCTCCCATGGTGAGAAGAAGGATGACATGTTTAGAGAATAGGGTGGTAGAGGGTGGAGAATGTAGGGAAGAGTCTCCCATGGTGAGAAGAAGGATGAACTGTTTAGAGAATAGGGTGGTAGAGGGTGGAGAATGTAGGGAAGAGTCTCCTATGGTGAGAGGAAGGATGAACTGTTTAGACAATAGGGTGGTAGAGGGTGGGGAATGTAGGGAAGAGTCTCCTATGGTGAGAGGAAGGATGAACTGTTTAGAGAATAGGGTGGTAGAGGGTGAATAATGTAGGGAAGAGTCTCCCATGGTGAGAGAAAGGATGAACCGTTTAGAGAATAGGGTGGAGATGGTAGGGAAGAGTCTCCCATGGTGAGAGGAAGGATGACATGTTTAGAGAATAGGGTGGTAGAGGGTGGAGAATGTAGGGAAGAGTCTCCCATGGTGAGAGGAAGGATGAATTGTTTAGAGAATAGGGTGGTAGAGGGTGGAGAATGTAGGGAAGAGTTTCCCATGGTGAGAGGAAGGATGAACTGTTTAGAAAATAGGGTGGTAGAGGGTGGAGAATTTAGGGAACAGTCTCCTATGGTGAGAGGAAGGATGAACTGTTTAGAGAATAGGGTGGTAGAGGGTGGGGAATGTAGGGAAGAGTATCCTATGGTGAGAGGAAGGATGAACCGTTTAGAGAATATGGTGGTAGAGGGTGGGGAATGTAGGGAAGAGTCTCCCATGGTGAAAGGAGGAAATGTTTAGAGAATAGGGTGGTAGAGGGTGGGGAATGTAGGGAAGAGTCTCTCATGGTGAGAGGAAGGATGAACTGTTCAGAGAATAGGGTGGTGGAGGGTGGGGAATGTAGGGAAGAGTCTCACATGGTGAGAGGAGGGATGAACTGTTCAGAGAATAGGGTGGTAGGGGGTGGGGGATGT
Organism: Escarpia spicata; assembly: GCA_963995525.1. Taxonomy (NCBI): domain Eukaryota; kingdom Metazoa; phylum Annelida; class Polychaeta; order Sabellida; family Siboglinidae; genus Escarpia; species Escarpia spicata. Next base: position 24,420,490 of record OZ023217.1, read on the forward strand.
AGGGAAGAGTCTCCCATGGTGAGAGGAACGTTGAAATGTTTAGAGAATAGGGTGGTAGATGGTGGGGAATGTAGGGAAGACTCTCCCATGGTGAGAGGAAGGATGAACTGTTTAGAGAATAGGGTGGTAGATGGTGGGGAATGTAGGGAAGATTCTCTCATGGTGAGAGGAAGGATGAAATGTTTAGAGAATAGGGTGGTAGAGGGTGGGGAATGTAGGGGAAGAGTCTCTCATGGTGAGAGGAAGGATGAACTGTTCAGAGAATAGGGTGGTAGAGGGTGGGGAATGTATGGAAGAGTCTCCTATGGTGAGAGGAAGGATGAACTGTTCAGAGAATAGGGTGGTAGAGGGTGGGGGTGTAGGGAAGAGTCTCCCATGGTGAGAGGAAGGATGAACCGTTTAGAGAATAGGGTGGCAGAGGGTGGAGAATGTAGGGAAGAGTCTCCCATGGTGAGAGAAAGGATGAACTGTTTAGCGAATAGGGTGGTAGAGGGGGGAGAATGTAGGGAAGAGCCCCCGATGACAAGAGGAAGGTTCCTCCCAGGATTACAGGGTCATAAATTCAGCGCCAGACTAGATAAAGTGGCAGTTGTATTTTGGGTGGGGCCGTTTTTGCACATTTTAGTCCACACATGGCATGTGGGATATGTTCTCATATTACTTCACCACACCTCACCATGGTGGATGAAATGTTATTGTACCAGTTGGATGAAAACTGTGTAGAAAAATCTTTAGTTTACAATATTATTTTTCAACTGTGCAAACATATATAAGTTATAACAAGATTGTATATATACAATTTTACATACAGGGTGTATGTATATTCTAGAAAAAAAACAGATATCCATTTACTTAAGCAGGGTTTACATTATTTTCAAAACAATCACAATATAAGTGCCTGTCTTATTTTTTCTGTAGATGACACAAAAACATGTTTAGTGTCTGACAAAGATAACGAGGTAGAAGTGTGTGTCACCTATCACATATAAATGTTATTATAGCCTTATATGTTTTACATTTACAAGACCGTTGTTATACAACACGTGTTAATGCATACGTGGCCGCTAGTGTGACCGTATAATCAGTTTTATGCACCTTGTGTAGTTTTATACTGCTTGTAAATGTTGATCACATAAGACTCATAGCAAAGTTAAACTTTATTAGTGCAAATGTAAATGCTCTCTTAAAGTGTTTTGAAATCAATACCCATATCATTTAAACCAAGCACACTTACTCATTCTAACATAAACTCAAAGTCGTTGGGAAATATTAAACCACACAACAATCAATGCACAAAAGCTGTAAATATTTGTATAACTATATAATTCCACTCTTCTTTATTGTCATGTCCATATTGGGCATTACACATCATTCTAAAGTAAACTCAGGTGGTGAATATATTCTGGTAACAAACACTATCTAAAGAACAAATAACTAGATTTGGAACAGCAGCAAATAACCATTCCCGTAGGCCTATGCTTCCCGATTCTGAAGGGTGTCTAGTCCTCTGAGTGGCACCGCCCTGTGTGTAGTTTTGCGGAGCGTCTCTAGGAACTGATTCGTGAACCAGAATACCATTCCAATCTGCACGCATGTCTGTTCAGGCTTCAGCGTTTGAACGTAGTCGCTGTACGTTTTAAGATTTCATAATTTATTAGAGCTATTCCAATACTGTCGTCACCACGGTCAGGTTTCCCGCCACCAAAATTCAGGAGCCTTCCAAAGTGAGTCGTGGCTTCCTCAATATCCTTAGCTTAGCCTTAGGAGATCTCCCAATGTGACATTTACACGCATGCCAAGGCATCTAGCAGACTAGCAAGCCCTCTTATAAGTCAGGAAGGCTGCTCTAACTTCAAAACTACATCGATTAACAAGGGAAAATATCAACAAATAAAACATTATATTGTAAGAAAGCACGTTATTTTTTACTAAGTTCATGTTAGTATCAAACTGATTATAATAACAACCAGGTTTACATGGGTTGTATAAGTTGTGATATTTAGAAAAGAATACTTACAATTAAAAAAGAGCAATAAGTGGGACCCTCGCTACATGCTTGGAACCCCCTCAAAAGTAGGCTGGGGTCCCGAGGACCCTTAAACACAAACATCCAGGTAAACCTCTGCTGATCCCTTTACTCAAGTTGACTAAAATGTGAATACCCCACCAATATGCTACCAGACCTCACACCTGTCAGATCTTTTAGCATGAAGGGTTGAGACAAGCATAATTCTGAATAAAGTACATAGTTTCAAAATAAACAAAACAAACAGTCAGGGTAGTTAGTTTAGAAAATTGGCTTTTGGGTTTTTTTCTTATTGGAATTCATGCAGTCTATAAAACTTACAAACGGAACACGTACCGAGGTCATTTTCACAGTTTATCCCACTGTAGGGAAGAGGACAGTTACACCTGTAGCCGTCTCCTAGGTTGGCACACGAGCCCCCATTCTGACACGGGTAAGTCCAGCAAGGGTTCGGGGTGGCAGCATCTGGCAAAAGTAGGAACATAGTTAACAGGTATTCCTATTTTTGTGAGCTCTTAATGAATGAATGAAAGTTTATTCAACAATAACATAATACATGCACAATATTCAAAAACAACACAATACATGCACAATATACAATACACAAAAATGCCAAGTATACAATTATAAGTCACAGTTTTGAAGTCGAAAAGGGCAAGAAGAAGTATGTCACTTATAATACTTGCCCAAATTACAATTGATATAATTACAATCAAGAATATTTTACAATATGCAACATGTGTGATTACAACATACAATTTATATTTTGTTAAGAATTAAATATATATATATATCACTAATACCACTTGTGCTAAAGAATACAAATTTGTGAAGTCCAATATAGACAATACATTTTTAGTAAGTAAGCAAAATACTATCAGTGTATTTTTTTGAAGCAATGGACGTTTCTAGAACATATTAAAGAATTGTCTAGAGAATTGCATAGTGTTACACCTTTAAACGAAAGACACATTCTCTTTAAATTGGTGTGAACAAAATGTTTAAAAGTTGGGCTTTGTCTAGTTGCATAGACAGGACTGTACATAGTAAACAACTTTTGTATGTTCACTGGTAGCAAATTGCTATTTGCCTTGTACATAATAAGTGCAGTTCGTAAATCAACAATATCTGACACTTCCAAGATACGTAATTCAGAGAATAGAGAAGAAGTGTGATCCAACCTCTTAGCTCTACAGATTAAGCGCACCACTCTCTTTTGTAACACTACTAAACAATTTAAGGTAGTAGCATACATATTGCCCCATACTTCAATGCAATACATAATGTATGGGAGAAAAAGGGAATGGTATAAAGTAAGCATTCCCCGTTTGTCAATGACAAAGCTGGCTCTATACATTTTGGCACAACTCTTTGAGAGTTTAGATTTTATCGAAAAAAATTATTACTTGATGTGTGCTCAGGACTGGTCTAAATTATAACTGTAATCAACTAACTACAATCAATGACATTAAAAAAATGTCAAATACAAGTAATCAAAACTAACTGTTCTTCTAACAATGGTACATATTAATAGAATGTAATCTCGATAAGTAAATATGATATCTTTACATGACATAGAAGTGAAAGAACATTTATAATGTACTATTTACATGGGTAATGTGACACAACATAATTGTAATATTTACCACAAACATCTGATTTTGTAATGCGCAATTCTCACTTTAAAATTTGCATTCTACTCTATAATTAGCAGACTTTTATAATATTATAAAGTTGCTGTGCTTTTTATAGATCATACCAACAAACATTGTGTGTTCTGTGATTTATCTTGAAATTCAATAAAAATGTTGTATTAAAGTTAAAACCAACACACATTTTATTTTAAAAACCATTCAAATGCATTTACAAATGCAACTATATAACATTTACACTTAAATACGATCCTGAAAAATTGCATTAACTTTTGAATAAATTTTAACATACATGTGCATTTAAACAAGTTGTCACACACAAATTTGTTAACAAACCCGACCACTGTGACATTAAGATCCAACTACAGTCCCTGGATCAGGAAGCTTTATTATCACCACACTCCCACACAATACTGCCCCATTGCCTGCCAACATACAGATACCTACTTTGTGCAATTAAACCTGCCATTAAGAATTCCAGATGAAAGCAGTTGCCTTCATTTGCAACTCAGCATCCTGAAAGACTGGAAATCGACACCATTAGCAGTGTGAAATACTAAAGTGATGCTATGCCCTGGCTGTGGACATTGAACCTTTGACACAGCTCATTTGAATGGCACTACTGATTGGAACATTTGATACTATCATTTACAAATGCACTATTATGGACAGACATATTATGTAATTGTTAGTGGTTGATCTAAATGTAATCTTTCTTTAGGAACACAAATATTTAGATTGACGTGAAAGTGAGGTAACAGGCAGTGTGGAAATTTAAAGAGCGAACACAGCTGATAAAGGAGATATTAATACCCCCAAGGAAGGAGACTTGAACATGGAACAACCTCCTGTCACAAGGGACATCCTACAAAAACTGTGCTATGGTCTGAGACCGTCTGTTCCTCATTTTTTATATAATCTTCTTAATACTAGAATAAACATTATTAATATGTTGAAAGCATACTTATCACCAAATTGTGTTTAATACACCCTAAATAATGTTTGCAACATAAATAGTTCAACCATGAAATTTTTAAATTGAAAGAAAACATGTTAAACACACACACTACTGACAATAAAAGCAGGTCTACCTATACACGATGGTTCCGCAAGACCGTTTGGTATTCAGCAAGTTTTCTGTTTTCCATATTCAAGACAACAAAACATTTACTTACATGATTTCTGGCATAACATACTTTTCTGGGCCATAATATTTCATGATATAATATTATTTAATATGAACTATATAAAATATGATGAAATATAAGAAAATGTTGTTAATTTTCACAATTATGTACATGTATACATTTTAAATCCTTTAAATCTGTAGGGTGTTCACACTGGAAACTGCACCTTTATCAATCTCATTACCACTTTGAAACAATGTGCACATGAATTACATGAAAACAGGACACACCATCAACTTACCACATCCTTCGACGGTGCGTAGTTCCAACGGGCACTGCCCCCATAACACGTTCTCCGCATTCGTGTCCGAATCGCTCAACTTGAGACTTGGTCCCTCCTGTATGCACCCACTGAATCCTGCTCCCACCTGGATCCGACTTCCCCCAGTCAGATCCAGGTCCCATAGGTACCTCCTGTAGGTACTGTTCGACACCAACTTCTTATATTTGACCACTGATCCCTGTTCAATACTGAGGTAAATCTCCCCTTGAATAAATAAACTGTCGATGGTGTACCACTTATTGTTTCGCAGCGTATCCGCGCCGATCGTCACATTGTCTACAATACTCTCCGCTCTCCAGCTCATCTCCAGCGAGCCGTTCTTTGTGAGCGCCATGCGTAGGAAGTTGCCCGTGGCACCCTGCTGGTATATCAGCTGGCCGTAGGAACACGTCCGGAAGCTAAACGCTATGTGGCTGCGCATGTGCAGTGTGTTTGATAACGTCACACTCGAGCCAAGTGTCTCGTTGAAATACGCACGATTCTGGTGGCTGGGGGCGCTAGTGGTCACACTCTCGCCATCTACCATGTGTATCATTAAGTAGCCAACTGAAAAACACAACATATACATTTATATACATGTATGACAACAATGAAAAACAGAAATGATATATTGTAATATGTTGTAGGATCGGACAAGCATTTTGTTATAAAATGCCAAATTTGACCTAATACAACTTTTTAATTAATACCTTGAATCTCATAACATTACACCTGTCCAATGACAACAACATATATACAATTAGTAAGCACAATATGAGATGGATGTGAATGATAGTTTTTGAGATATCATGTTTTCAAAATGAAGAAATGTGTTGTTTTGGCAGTGCAGGACACAAGCACAAAATTGAAAAATATAACTCGGGCAAATAAAAATATGGACTCCTGGAAGATAGATTTGATATGTGGACATTAAAACAAGTTTCATTGAGCTATGTCGTGTTGCTTGGTTTTTATCTGACTTTTTGTGAATGGGTTTCCTTTCCCTGATCACCTTGAGGGAAAATTGTCAAAACTAAAACTGTTCTGGACCTGAAACTAGAATAACCATTACAACATAATAAAGTAATTACATGAAGAAATAATAGGATATTTCTAATGTACTTTAGTTAGAGGGTTAAATTCTGTAGGAAATATAGCTTACTTTGTATAAGTATAACTGTTTTATTTATAAAACAATATTAAATTAAAACTACCGGGTACCTACAATCGCATACTTAACACAAACTTTGTAATTTCATAACTTTGGATATTCGTTTTAAAATACATTAGTGTACATTTCAAAATGATTTGGTCACATAGCAAGAGGAACAACCAACATACGTTCTTATAAACGTTATTGTCATCGATCTCGGCCCGCCATGCATTCCACCATCGACACTACTTTATTATATGATATCATCTTTGCTTTAATTTGACATAATACATATAACGTATATATATATATATATATATACAGTGTATGTACATTATTTCTAAAATAGAGTAAATAGATATTATATAATAAATACAATTTCCCATGCATATCCGTAGATTGTAAACGCAATTTCAAAGTCAGCCTAAATACTAAATAGCAATGACAAGCCAACATATTCTCACCGATCGGACCTGGGCGTAGCAGCACCGTTTGCCAACATTCCTATTATTTACTATATTTTGTAATTCCCTAGTAGTTTTTAACATAACAAATACATGTTACAGTATAACATATTCGTTCATATAAAGTGGGATAAGAAACAGTGACAATAGCACAAAGAATGTTTAGCAAAATGTCAGTTAACGACGGGCATCGCATGCCTCTCACACCAAAGATCGACTTGTACTAGCGCCCATTGGTAAGGTTGTTTGGATTAGTCTATTTTATCGCAATGGTGAGACCCACTTTTAATGGTAAACAAATATTCAAATTATTCGCTACAAGTTATCAATACAATATTATTTGTTGTGTAGATCATATCTGTTTGAAGATAGGAACCACAATATGCCGAAATATCTTGCATATGCATCGAATAAAATATTAGAAACTTAACCAAAGCAGCGAAGTGTCAATACTCAAATAAAATTCGCAAATCTTTCGTTCTTAAGTGTCGGTGCGACAACAAATTAAATGTAATTTTCACAAAACAACATTTATTTCATTCAAAATTTAATGTCGAATCAATTGGTGATAAGAACTAATCGATCTGATGTGAAACAGTGAAGTTATTAGCAAAAGATGACAGGTATGCATTGGCTTATGTTACATTCGCATGTGGCAGGCACATTTTTCTTCATTCGGACACATGCTTATCACTGCACTGTTCGGTTGAACTACCAATCCTCATCAATATAAACTTTATTCTGACTAAATATGACTCAAAGTAAAATAGACGCGGCATGAGGTCTATGAAGAAGCATGATTTACGCGTCATTTTTCGACTTGACCTGAGCGCAGTGTTACTCTCAGCGCCAACGTAACAACATAGCATCTTAGCACAGGCAGCATGTCGCCATGGCCGGTAGATCACTGATTCATGGGTTGTTTTGGAAGCCTACTGAACTCATAGTTTCTGAGTTATCATAACCAAATGTTATGTATGAACATAAAACATATTGATGTTTTAGTGGTACAAATTTTATTTCAATACATGTAATTGCAAGGGCTGGAATATAAACTGAAATAGGTCAATTTCAGTGAAAAATCCATGCCCAAGTTGTTATAAGAAACTTCAGTCGTGAAAGTTTCTAGATATTCAAATAATAGAGCTCTGTAATTAAATTGGTTAGAGTAATGACTGACAGATTATATGAATCTACTTTAAAGCTGCCAGTACTAGTATTAATAATATATAATACAAAACAGTGAATTCATGTAATAAAATGTTAAAATGACAAACAACCCACCTCTGACAGAGAAACTGTAAAATACATCAAACTAAAGGACAGAATAATCAAACTGTGTTGAGTGAAGTACAAATTTATCTAATTAATACATCAATACAATTACCAAAACTTGTCAGTAAATGAGTTCTATTGAAGCGTAACATCCAGCTCTATAGATCAATCCCCTTAAAGGCTTTTACCAGTTTAGTAGTGCAACCTGTTAATCTAGCCTATGACAACATAAGTTGATGCTGCCTACACAGGCATAGTTTCTGTCTGAGTGGCATTGTGTGTGGCCAGGTGAAAATAGCCAGGACTAGCACTGAAGGGGTCACACTGTTAGTTTTCCCATTGGCAACCATATTAAAGTTTTGTCTGATTATAAGAAAACATGACCTACACAATTTTCTTAAACTTGCTGTTATCACCATCTCATTGACATGCTGGTCGAGTTTAATCAAAATCTTATATTTCTAGCTCTCGTGAAATACTCGTCAATATTTACGAATGAATGCAGGCAGTAATCCGGCTAAAGGGTCAACTAGCCAAATACCATTCCGCTTAGTAAAATCAGCTAAAAATACACCATTTTACTGTCAACAGCTTCTATAATCACACCTGGAAATCTTATTACTAAAATGCACAAAAATCATTTCTCAAAATTACACTGCACTTTTTTCATGAAATAAAATGAAACAGGAAGTCTGTGTCATGACCCCTGAAGAGGACAAGGCCTACATACACAATGCCAGCCTACATGCCATACATCAGAGAACAAACACACACAAACAGGCTTGTTCCCTTCAGAGGTCTACAAATAACCCATGCGTTGTCGCTAGTTTATCTACACTCTAGCGTGTGCCCTTCCTAAGCATGACCCAGACATTTATTTTCCCAGCCTCACTTTCCCATGACCTGGTATTTCAAGAACATTTTTTATTGAAACAAACAAATCTACAGGCAGGTTTAACATATTAGTGACAACATGTCATGAGCAATTCTTGGCACAGACCACAGCCTACACAAAGACTAGTTACCCAAGAACGAAAGGAATCCAAAGATAATTTATTAGTGCATAAATCACGTTTCACTTGTTTCCCACAGAGCTGAATGGAGAAGTATCACAGAATAACCAGTATCCATAGACTGCTACCATGAATGAGTGACAGACTTCCAATGTCCACAGGTGTACATGTACATATAATATCCCCATTCACCATAAAATAAAGTGCTCAAAATTCTTACAGTTCACGGGATCAATGTTTATTCCTGCCTTAATAATTAGTTACAATTTTTTATAATAAACAATTTAACCATAATTGCCCAGTGACAGAACAGAGGGATAAAATACTGTCCTGTGGTTCTGTTTGTTTAGATTACATCAACAATCTCTAAGAAGGTTCATAAAGAAGCATGGATATTTTGTAAACAGCACAAGTGTCCATTACTGAAAAAATTTTCCCACGAATAACTGGATGGAAAGTTTTAGTCAGTGGTCATAACTGTATACTGAATTCACAACAAATTAAATGTTGAATAAACATGTACAACAGCCCAGCTACACAATTAGAGAACTACAGAAAGTTGGCCAGCAATGTGAAAGAGAAGCCTGTGGAATGTTTCCAACAAAAGGTGTCACTTATAATGCCCATTCGCAATCTCATCTACGAATTCTTAGCTGTGGTTTAATCCTACCAGTGTATTCTGGTTGCAGATTTAGGAAGTGATAATGAGTATTCAGGAAGCAACTGTACACTCATTGACTGCCCCAATCTTCAGGGGTCATCTCAAAGTGAAGCCATGAGTGACGGCAGTGACTGGTTCATTCACCACCCCCAGTATTAACAGGGAACATTCCTTTTAATTAAAATATATTCCAACTTACAATGGCCAGTCTAAGCAACAAGCTGCATTTGCCACTTACACTATTATGCCAATCATATTATAGTGAAATACAACCATTGGCATAATGTTCAATTCTGCAGCAGTTCTTACTAAATCTTATACTGTCATTTGTTTTAATTTAGTAATGTTTAAATTCTACTCTAGGAGTAAAATAAGTAAATTATGACTGCGATAAACTAACAACAAGAGGGTAACTAAAAAAGTGTGTTTAGTATACACATTGCACTAAGACTAACACTAATATTGTTACTACTAATTAACACTATCAATTATCGACAATGCATACTACTGAATAGTAAACGTCTTTCATTTTAAAACACAATGTCTACCCAGTCTTCATGAAACAAGACCATCAAATGACTTCTAAACTCCTTACGTCATCTTCACACCAGCAACTCCTTGACTAGGTCACTCATCAGTAATGCCACTTGAGATGAATAATTAAACTGACATCAATTAGTTAATGGGGAAACTGTTGGCAGTTGTATGAACTTGATACATCCTGCTGCAGCAGAAACAAGTTGACACAATGTGTGCTCCCACTCCAGACTGTCTCAATAACCAGGCAGGCTGATGGCATACAGAAGGAGGCTTTGTTTGGCCCTTTAACTAAAATAGACCATCTTTTGGATACAACCGTTCCCAGTTGTACACTCCATAGCAGCTTCCCTGCTCAGACTGGAGACACCATTCACACATGTAATGAATAAATATTATCTAAAAAGTAACATAATATAAATGGTAGACATTACAATGAAACCAATGCCATATAACCGAGAACCACCTCCCCCAATACTATGTGAAACTTCAAATTATATTGACCTATGATTTATAATTTGCTCATCCTTCATGTTTTGACTAGAACAAACCACACTGGCACACACACACATACTAACATGACAGTGCAGTACAGGCACTCAATGTCAGCGCTTACTCTATGAGTTGTGATCAGAACATTAGTTTGGGGGAAATACATCAATGTATGACAGTAGCAAAACTAAACAAAATGACAGCTAACCCCCTTCCTAGTGCCTACCATAGCAGTCAGATCCTACACCTCGCTACCTTCAAAGTAGGTCTTCCAAGTATCAACATAATTGCAGAATATGGAATGTGTGTTTTGTAAAAGCAGTTCTACATCAAGCAACAGTGAATTTCATGTTATTTCTTCCATTCACAGAGTGCCAAGTAGTTCATAGTGTTATTTTATTCAACTGGAGCTGGACAAGTTGTGTTCTTTGTTTGCTACTTGCATAGATCTGTACGTACAGGTTTCTCCACAGCTGTACTTGTCAATCTTTCATGAGAGTCCAGTAACTCTCCTGGGGCAGCAGTTTGACAGATTACCCGGTAGGTATTATTATCCTGCGGTCAAACAGGTGTACCACACAGGGCATCTTTGGGACAGAGCTGAGGAGTAGACAGAAAGATTTTCCAGAAGGCATGCCTGGCACATTAACTTCCTCAAGTAACAACAAGTACCGGTAGTCAAAATGGCCTTTATCAAGTTCTGCATATTATCTGGATTCCAATTTGACACAAAGATGCTGTTTTCACAACAAAATGTGACAAATAATTTTCAGAGTTGCAAAGGGGAAAGTTGTTTGAGTAGCATTTGCTTCAACTTTAACTAAAATACACACATCTAACCTTCCTTAGTAATGTAACTTATTTAATTAATTGGATATTTTAGCATTTAATTTATATGACATTTTATTCTGTGAAGCGCTTTGATTGGAATTTATTTACCTAAAAAGTGCTATATTAAGAAACTAAATTATTGGAATTATTATAATGATACCCACATCAATATTTATAATATTGATTGATGTGGAACAATTCCTTGTGGCATATTTAATTTAGAATTGTAATAATAACATATTCTTGTGTCACAGAAATGGCAAATGTTGTTCAAAAATGGTAGTTCATATCATTTTTCAAAAATAATGTTTTACAATTTTCTAACCAGTTATCATATGCCCAATTATGGTCACTGTGTAGCTTAAAGTTAAACTATCTTAGTTAGTCTGGAAATGTCACTCCTAACCTAACTGACATATTTTGTAGGTATCTCATTGAAACACATTTCAAAAATGTTCATCACATCTAAAGACAAATAATTCTGTTTTATGATGGGTTTCCTTGTGGACTAATAGACTATGTCTTAATGAAGAGAACCTCAGGGTACACTACTAGGCTGCTACTGGGTGTGTATTTAAATGCACTCAAGCATCAAATGAAGTGTCACAAAACAGCAAACCGGAAACATGATAAGCAAAAACACTCACAGCCTGTCAAACCTGTTCCTTTCAACTTTCATCAACCGAGAAACATGTTTTGCTTACAATGACAATTTATGCAGTTGACTGATTAGTCTGTAGTTCTGATTCATCCAAGCTACAGTGGATTCTGACTCAACTACAAGACACTACAGTATCTCAACAATAGTGTCCTGTCTGGATGTGACTCTAACAATCTTTGCGCTCATCTTTCAAATCCATTTTCTTTGAGAAAGTCCTGAAGTACTACAGTTTACATCTAAACGAAGAAAAGGTAAGTCTATATGCAGCAATAGAAATAAACCAAAATGTTCACTTGTCCACCAGATAAGTTAGTTCTGAAATCTCCTTGTCTGCCAAAATGTTCATTTGTCCGACTAATTGTCGCAGTGAATCGAAGCTTTGAAAAAAACGTTAAAAAATTATTTAATTTTAAACAATCTTCCTACTGTTGGGCACACTCTTATCTCAAATGTATTTTTTTAAATACTCATTTAATTGCAAATATTTCCCAGGCCATTAAATGATTAACAATGTTTTTTATCATGAATATAAAAAGGACACGTATCATATGATGTTTCAACAAATATTTTTAGAGATGCTGAGGAAGTGGAAATGTGCACTTATACCGGCAATATAAATATTACAATGATTATGATAGATACATTTAGGAATATTTTCCTTGCGTTTTTTTGTAAAGTTGCAAGAAACTGCTACCAACAAATAAAATGCACTGTCAGACATTTACGTCAGTTTGTCGTTAAAAAATCCCACCCCTCCACCCAACCAATGCAAAGCCAGGAAGCACAATTTCGTCACATAAACAAAATTAATGTGATATTACCATATAAATTGCTTCTGGACTCGGTTACATTCATAGGACTCAGAAAGGTAACTTGCCATATTTTCAAAACTAATGTGATATTGTTTTAGTCAACCTATACGTACTTCAGTAGGTACAAAGTTCTGTATTTTACAATCTGAAGATAAATTTCATTTGATCACCAGCAAATAAATTCACATCTTTGCTAGTCTTATTAGATCAGTATAGATAACCAGCTGTTTCCACAAATGCTGCTTAGATATGCTGATACATCTGTATGAAAAGAAAGTAGATTAGAAAATAATAAGATTTCCATGTAGTAGCATGCAGACAAGAAAGCCATTCACTTATCAACAGTCTAACAATGTTTCTCATTTATTTGTAGCCCGACCATATAAGATATTTGCAAAATTTTAAGTGATACATATCCACATTGCTTGCATTAACATAATCATTACCATTTATTATCATCTGAAGAAGGAGTACTTCCTCATTATGCCCTATCTATGTTGTTCTTTTAGTAACTATTTTTATACTATCTAGTTCAGCTACCTTCGTTAAAACTGTTTACTTAGATCTGGTTTATTCCAGTTATTTGGTGTCCAAATGTGTAGTGTGTGCATAATTAAAGGAATAACTGCAGTCAGTTTAATAAAAAATAGTTTTGGTTAACTGCAGTGGATACTAGCCACTAGGTAGGGATTTTCTTCACAAAAAAATGAATTTGAAATGAGCGGAAAAAAATTGATTGAGGACATTCCTTTAAATGCTCTTCTAATTGGCAGGAAAAATATTTTCATTTTGTAAGAATGGAATTAGCGGTAGCCACATGTCACAACATGACTGCAAAAGATGAAAGTCCAGACTCCCAGTAAAACTAATGAGTGATCCTAATGTCCCCTCACTTGGGGAAATACCAAGGTGTTGGTTCATGGGGCTAGTCTAGACTTGAATTACAGAAGCCACAGGGTTCCCAGGTCTACCAGCTATGTGCACAGCCTAGACTTATCCAAGATAATGCAGTTTACCAAGAATAACCTGCATCTATGCAAGCAATTGGTTTGCCTTATCCTATTCAAGCAGTACTGTGTGTATTCATAAGGGCTTAGGGCACTGGTGAAACTGTGCCTACAATCTCCACACTGTTGTTTCTAGGCGGGCCACCTGTTACAGCTGGCAGTGAATGGGACAGAAATCAACTCCATGTATGATGCAGAGGTAGCATTTTTGGTAGCTATATAAGTGACTCATCACCACCTGTAGACCTTACCAAGGGAAACAATCTAGAGGAAGTCCAACGAGATGGTGGACAGATGAACTCGATGAGTGCTGGAAGGGCGCTATCTGGCAGAGGATAGCGCAAGACAGGCAAATCTGGAAATGACATGCTGAGGCCTTCGCCCAACCACAGGACACTATGGCTGCACAATGATGATGACACAAGTGAAGATTAACATGCTAAAACCTGAGAGGCTGCGGTTAGCCAATATAGCCCCTGAGCAATATTCAAGATCTTTCTGTTGTACACAGTAGCTGGATGTCTCCCGTCACACATGACTATCCCGACCGAGCGAGGTCCCGTCAGAACAACTGTTCACGCTGTTAAAGTTATTATAGATCTGTGGTTTTGTGACTCATGATATTACATGTGTATTTTTTGCACAAAACATGTACATGCAAATATATATGGAGACACACCACGCAGTTGACACAATGCAGACGCACCTGTATACAAACATAAATACATCAAAACTGTTGAGAAAACGATTTGTTGAAAATGACAAAAAAACACTGATATTATATTACCCTCTTCACTAGACATGGAGACTCACAAAGCTATTCCGAAATGTGAGAAACATCCAGCACCATTTACATTTGATATATGATTACATGAAGTTATAAAATGTCAGGGTGTACACTGTTAACCATGCATTTAACAGGCACAAGTTTCACGTCAACTGTGTCTGTTAGAACTATTGTACTGGGTAATGTCTAAACAGTTGCAAGACATGTTTCCTTACCGAAACACAACAATGTACTCAAAACATCTTGTAAGGGCAAATGATAAAACAAGCAGTCTATGGTTGATGGAGTAGGGATGCCAGACATATAGAGGGGGGGGGCTAACAACAATGCGGTGGGTATGGAGCAGACAAAACTTCTCATGGACAAAACCCCTAGCAGTCATTACAATAAATATTAGATATATACATATATATATATATATATATATAGATGTGAAATCGTGTGTTCATGGTTGGAGTATAGACTTATAAGTACAGCACACAATAAGGTGATAAGGGAAGCATTCATTGTGTAATAACAACGACCATAACTAATTCAATTCTGAAATTTTTTACTAAGTCATGGAATATAATTCTAAGATGATGTTATATAACCAAAGCACATACAGAGACATCCGTGGTGTCATCCTCAACAGACACATATATATATAAAATTAATTTATAACTAATTTATATATTATTTTAATTGTTTTTATAATGTTTCTATATTGTGAGCGCATTGATTAACTATTGGTTAGAGATCGCGTGGTAAAAGCACCTTTATTATTATTATATATATATATATATATATGTATGTTTACGTGTAATTTAAGGCAGCTGCCCAATTCCATCCATTTTTTTAAAGTTGAGCCATTCAAATGCTGCTGGACTGAACCTGGGAAAGGCTAAAAGCCTGACTGTTCAAGACCATGATGTCACCCATTTACATGCACTTTCTTTATATTTTACATGCCACGCATGAATATAATCAGATATGGTGCCCTTAGTAGGTTAACAAACGGAAAATGGAGGGAAACGGAAAGCTGATTTCCTGCCAGTTTGTGAAATATATGTTAGTTTGTTTTAGCAAATCATAATAACTGTGGCACACATCTTGCGGTTGACATCATGGTCTCAATGGTCCAGCTTTTAGACACACCCGCCTGAACCTGGGAGGGAGACAAGACATCTGACATGGCCCCCCGGAGGAATCCCTGCCCTTCCCTGCCTCCAGGGAAGGGAACAGGTGCACTGCTGTGTCTTATATATATATAAATCAAGGCCAGACTTCCACAGCCCCACAGCCCACTGGAACGTGTAGAGGACAGCTGCTGGATGGCTGTCTAAACACTGCCATATCTTAGACCAGAAAGGAAAGTCACACTTTAAAACCAATCCTGACAACTTCATTAAAATCACTTGGAAAACCATCAATGAATCAGACAAAAAACTTGACTAAGTCTATCTTTGTTTAAACTTGCTAACGTTATTCACCCTTTTTAAATGCAAATGCCAAAGATGAAACATTTAGTATAGGATGAAATAGAATGACTATCACCTTAAACATGGCACTAATCACAAAACAAAGTTTCCCCCATCAGTAAATGTTCTTACACATAATGTGCTCATCTTAACTATGATTTCCTTTAACCTTAATTTATTATTTACTCTTGCCGCTGTATAGTACATTACAATACATAGTCATTTACTGTATTTACCACAGGTACTTAGGTCGTTTTGGGGCCAACCACTTCTAATTACTACCAGCCCCATTATATACTCAATGACCCTGCATCAATGGAGTCACGGCATCATTGAGGCTCTACAGCTAATTTACATTTTAACACAGCTGGCAGTTCTTGAGATGTTGGAGAATTGCAAACATTTTAGTTCAGGAAAAAAATTATGACTGGCTCTGTGGAATTGAAACAAAAAACTAACAAGTGCTCCATTGTACTCTCACACAAGTAAAAAAATAAACACTGAAGTAGCATCTATAGGCTATAGCATCCCACAAGTAGAAGTACTGAAATAGACAGTGAAATAACATATACTTATTAAGTAGTGAAATAGACAGTGAAGTAGCATCTATAGCCTCTCACAAGTAGAAGTAGTGAAATAGACAGTGAAGTAGCATCTATAGCACCCCACAAGTAGAAGTAGTGAAATAGACAGTGAAGTAGCATCTATAGCATCCCACATATAGAAGTAGTGAAATAAACAGTGAAGTAGCATCTATAGCATCCCACAATTAGAAGTAGTGAAATAGACAGTGAACTAGCATCTACAGCATCCCACAAGTAGGAGTGAAATAGACAGTGAAGTGGTATCTATAGCATCCCACAAGTAAAAGTAGTCAAATATACACTGAGGTAGCATCTATAGCCTCCCACAAGTAGAAGTAGTGAAATATACAGTGAATTTCATCTATAGCATCCCACAAGTAAAAGTAGTGAAATATACAGTGAATTTCATCTATAGCATCCCACAAGTAAAAGTAGTGAAATAGACAGTGAATTTCATCTATACCATCCCACAAGTTGAAGTAGTGAAATAGTGAAGTGGTATCTATAGCATCCCACAAGTAAAAGTAGTCAAATAGACACTGAAGTGGTATATAGCATCCCACAAGTAGAAGTAGTCAAATAGACAGTGAATTTCATCTATACCATCCCACAAGTTGAAGTAGTCAAATAGACAGTGAATTTCATCTATACCATCCCACAAGTTGAAGTAGTCAAATAGACAGTGAAGTAGCATGTATCGCATCCCACATGTAGAAGTAGTGAAATAGACAATGAAGTAGCATTTATAGCATCCCACAAGCAGAAGTAGTGAAATAGACAATGAAGTAGCATTTATATCATCCCACAAGTAGAAGTAGTGAAACAGACACTGAAGTACCATCTATAGCATCCCACAAGTAGAAGTAGTGAAATAGACAGTGAAGTAGCATGTATCGCATCCCACAAGTAGAAGTAGTGAAACCGACACTGAAGTAGCATTTATAGCATCCCACAAGTAGCAGTAGTGAAACCGACACTGGGGTAGCATCTATAGCATCCAACAAGTAGAAGTAGTGAAACCGACACTGAAGTAGCATTTATAGCATCCCACAAGTAGACGTAGTGAAACCGACACTGGGGTAGCATCTATAGCATCCAACAAGTAGAAGTAGTGAAACCGACACTGAAGTAGCATTTATAGCATCCCACAAGTAGACGTAGTGAAACCGACACTGAAGTAGCATCTATAGCATCCCACAAGTAAAAATAGTGAAATAGACAGTGAAGTAGCATCTATAGCATCCCACAAGTAAAAGTAGTGAAATAGACAGTGAAGTAGCATCTATAGCATCCCACAAGTAAAAGTAGTGAAACAGACACTGAAGTTGCATTTATAGCATCCCACAAGTAAAAGTAGTGAAATAGACAGTGAAGTACCATTTATAGCATCCCACAAGTAGAAGTAGTGAAACCGAAACTGAAGTAGCATCTATAGCATCCCACAAGTAAAAGTAGTGAAACAGACACTGAAATAGCATTTATAGCATCCCACAAGTAGAAGTGGTGAAATAGACAGTGAAGTCTCATGCCCATACCCTCCCACAAGTATTGAAATATATTGTGAAGTTGCACGCCCATGTTCTCAGTCAATGAGTCATAACTAGAAATAACTGACAGAAGGATAATCTTTGTGTTCGCGTGAACCGCTATGTAGACTATCTGATCTCATCTTACCAAACTAAAGAGGTTTTCTAGCAGTGAGTTCCGTTGTGTTTCTTCTGGCCATTCTGTTTCGGAGAATGGGTGCAATGGTTGTGTTCCTGTGTTAAATCAGTTAGTTGGTACACTGTCTAGACATAATTATCATATCATAGTTTCCAGTGATAGCTACTACCAGTATATGACGACTGGTACCAGACTTGCATGGATGATAATTCAAGTAAATCATATGTGCGGCTACATTGGTGTAACTGTTGAGCTGATCATACACTCAGGTTTTATTTACATGGGCAGTGCGAAATATACTGTAGTAAGCTAAACTTTTTTTTTATTTTGTGGGATAAATTTACCTTATAAGTTAAAACTGATATAGTTTTTATTAGGTGTCATGGTCTTAAAAACATAGCAACTATTTGAATTAAAACGGTCCAATGACAATACCTCACGGGGAGATTGTAAGCCATTCATCTCTATCCATCATGTCATCTCTTCTTATTTCTTCTACTATCACTCATATTTTTGGTTTTCATATATTATTAACAATGCTTCCTTACAAAATAGTTGATAATATTCTTTAAAATGTTTAACATTTTGTTGCTGGATTGTTTCAAATTCTGAACATTACAGTCCACAATTATCACTACCCAACGTATGACAAGGTCTACTTCTGATGTCCCTTCCCAGACTGATTCATGATACATATTTTAATATTTAAATGTTAATGAATTCACGATTTGAGTAACTATTCAGGCAGTGCATTGATTATGGTTACATTAGCATAAAATTTCATTTAGTTACGTTACGATTACACTGCATGCTAGCAGAATGTCACAAATAACATATATATATTTCATCATTAGTATACATTTGGCTGTAAATAATAAAAACTTGTTTGCTTTGCTAGTATACATTTCATGTAATGTCTTATTTATTTGTTTACTGGTTCAACTAAACAACAGAGAAATGGTTTGTTTTGGGATAATTCCCAATTATTAGTTTTGAGACTCTCCCTAAACATGTGGGGCAGTTGGACATACACACACTGGGAGCAATGCAGGCCTTGAGGCACATTCCATAAATTCTCAGGGGCTTGTCTAGAGAATGGCTGGACACTAGAAGTGGACACTCTCATGGGATGGTTGTCTTGGCCAGATCACGAATGATTACCTTTTTATAATGTTAAGTAGTGCAATACATATCTCTACACAGTGGGTACTGTGAAATAATCACACACGTTTATAGCTGGCCTGCTGAGTAATTAATGTACATGCTTGCATTAATACAATGCTCACACTGATGTTTAATATATATGCCTTTAAGTAGTATTTTATTTGGTATGCCAATTAATAAAAAATGATTCACAATTAAAAGTTTAAATTTAGCAGATCTAGACTATAGTACATGACTTTGTGTAGATTCTAGACTAGAAGAAACATGCAAATACAGGTTGTTTGGCTAATGGGTATCGGATATCAATCCTGTGTGTGACAATGACATCAATGCTGATGTGATTATATCATTATATAAATAATGACCATGTGGTGTTATCACCACATGGCACATCACTTAAGATCACATAAACCGGAAATCTGTTCCATACCAATAGCACACGTATCTGTTGTTGGATCTTTAATCCCAATCTTATAAACATTTATAACGTGTCTATCAATTAAAGTCTATAAATCAGTCAAGTGTATTCAACCTCATAATGCCACTAGCTTCGGCAAACATCACCCCTTTTGGCTTTTCAGGAGAGAAGGTAACAACTGTCTAACTAACTAGCCTTAATTACTAGGTCTAAGTCTAAGACTAAGTCTAAGACTAAGTAAAACACAACACAAGATTTCAAAAAGTCAAAATAACAATCGTTCTGAATATAGACGCGACGATTACGATAATTTTACAATCAACACATGCTGCAAGCTTGGTGACCGAGAGGTGTTTGTCAAATCTGTTTTCATACTGTCATCAAATAAAACGGGGTGACGTAGAAGCCACCCTCCGTGGCTAGTATTGGCAGACCAACACGGCAGCCGCCGTGACCGCCATGTTTCCGCGGTACGAATCAAACTCGGAAGGTGCGTCGAGAAATTTTAGGCAAACGCGCTTACCTAGCACCCACAGCATCACCCGCCAGCACTCGGCGTCCATGCTTGCTCCTGATCTGCTCGCCGCTCCCATCCAGCTAACGGTCAGACACGCGCATCGCTAAACAACCCACAGTGATCAACAACTCAACAACTCAAAGACTGTGTAAACGTTCCCAGCGTCAACCATTGACAGACTCGGGGGGCTTTCAAACAGCGTCACGTGACCACGCGTATTTGCCATTTGGTCGTAAGGAATGCGGTCACACACTAGTTGGTAGTACGCGCCATAATTAACCATTTTCAGTCGACCGTCGCACAAATGAATTGCCCCTCAGCTCAGGGCAATTAATTTGATTGCATGTATTAACTGTGTAGGTCTACGCGAATTTCTACCCGGGAACTTAGTTCTTCGACTGCCGACAGGTGTATCGCCACCTGCAGCTGCGAGTAGGCCTGTGCTATGACTCACTCAGGGCGGAAACAATGCACCTTGGCGATCTTCGATTACCTTCCATAACAGAGATGGCGTGCGCGGAGATGTAGGCCGGAACAATGTGCAAAACCGGCCCCGAAACCAAACCGGGCCTCCCGCTCGTTTGGCGTTGCTGTATATGTCGAATAAATAGGCAGTTAAAAAACCTATAATGGACTCACTAACTCTTGAGAAAGATATGGCCCTACTCTGAAATAAACCCTCAGTGCAAAATCATAGTAGGACTTTGCTGTATAAGGATCCAGTGATCTGTGAAGTCCATATCGTAGCAGGTATATGGAGCGAAAACTAAAAGATATGATAGCTAGGGTGACGGGACAGTCACTGCCCAGGGACCTCCAAACCACTATAAATCTGATGCTGCCCTAAATGATTCAGCATAAGTTGAGTGGGACATAATGTTGGTGTAGGGGCCTATAATATTATGTAATTATAGTTTCTTTCTCTGCCTATATTTATCAGGAGGGTGCACATTATTAGAAAATGATTAATGAAACTATTACTCTTGAACATTCTGTCGTGTTTAATTACACCAATATATATTTTGTAAACAAATCACAACATTCATTTTTGTAAACATAAAACTAAACATGAAACTACTTAACACTGTACTGTAGAAAGAACTGGTAGACACTATGATGGTTACCTTAGAAGTTGTTCTAGAAGTAGCAATGGCGTCGACATTAACGTTAATGTGAAAGTCATAAGTTTTCAATAATATTAAACTGAGTTGACCACAATAACGTCAACAGTAAGTCATAACAACAACAGCATCAAAATCAATACAGAAACAGGAAAACAACAACAAAAACAAACCCTGAGACGGTCTCAATGTTCAACCAAAGACAACTATTGACCGTTCTTGAACGAGGTAGGGCCTAGCTAAGTGATGTAATGTCAAAATGAAGTATTAACATTTATTAACGTTATCATTAAATTTGTTTCTTGCTTCTCACATCTATTGACATTATGGTTGAGCTTTTTGAACCGCAAGCATGTTTTAGGGTCTCGTCATTGGTCAAACGGATATGTGCGTTAGTGCGCGCGCGCACGTACGGTACGTGCGTGCATGTGTGTTAGTGCGCGCATGCGTGCTTCCGTGCGTACGTGGGTATCCCTATGTGTGCGTGCGTGCGCCTCCGAGCATGTGATCCACGGGCGGATCGCGTGTCTTGAGGGGGCATAAAAACTCCCAGTGGCGGCCGAACAAAATGTACAAAATATTTAGCTCCCGCGCCGCCATATCTTCAGCTTCTCCGCTGGCTCGGGGTTGGATATAGACTGTCATATCGAAGACAGTGGGACGGGGGAGGGGGGGGGGGGGTGCGCTGTCGAAACAATTTTCCCGCTGTGTCGTCGTATCTTCACGTTATTGTAACCAAATCGGGGGCTCATTTCAAACGGTCTAGGGGGCACGGTCACGTGGGCCCATTCAAAAAGATCTACGGGCACGCAAAATTACAAAGCCCCCAGGCCCCCTGCATCCGCCAATGTGGTTTGTATGTGTGGACGCGTGTGTGTGTGTGAGTGCGTGCGTCCGTGCGCGTGAGTCCGGCGTGTGAGCATGAGTACGTGCGGGCGAGCATGCGTGCGTACGTATGCGTGTGTGCATTCTCTGTACTCTCTGAGTGACATTTCATGAAAGTTGTCCGACTATGTCAGCGTTCTGCAAACTTGTAAACTTGTTTAGGTGTGGGCCAAATTTGGTCTCTTGGTTATCTCTGTGAGTAGGCCTACCAACCATTTTTGCGCTGTCTCAAGCAGTGCTAAAAATCGGTACTTTTATCGCTCATAAAAACACGAGGTTGTCTTTCAAGTGAAACACTTCACTTTCAAACCCTCATAATGTTGCAGTCTTGGAGATTCTCTTGCAAAGCAGCTTTGTCATCTCATCTCCATGTGATTGCGACAACTTCGACAACGTCAGACTGAGTGGTAAACAAACTTGCAAAGAAGCAGTGGCAAATCAACAACTGAAAGCGATCTTTTGGTTGTCTAACACACCAACAAACAACACGCATCTCGGCATGAATGTTTAAATACGACAGCTTTACGTCAACATTTCCACTGCTTGTTATCTCGGAAGCAGCATAGATTCGTCGTGTTCAAATGTCCGAAAATGAATGTCGGAACGCAAAGTTGAACTCGAAGCTCAGTGTCATAATAGACTTCAAATAAGCTAAGCAAACGGCCCGCCAATTCCATGGAGAAAACTCATAGGTCATATCTATAGGCTGAAAATCGATATGTTTACTCTATTTAACTCGCCAGAACCGCTCCATGGCTTAGCCAACGAAAACTATTGTATGATAGAACATTACCATTTTTTTGTTGCTCTTGAAAATTTTCAATTCTTAGCGCGGGTTTCGCAAGCTGGAAACAGACCGCGGGCCAAATTTGGCCCATGAGTCAGCGTTTGCGGAATGTTGGACTATGTCCTCTGTCTTCTATGTCTGCTGTGTGTAAAACGAATGCCATACCGTGTGTAATAACATATATCATATACTAGCGGAATGGCGTGCAAAACGGGCCCACTGCCCAAACGGACCCCCAGCCGTTTGGTGTTATTGTATTATATACAACTAAATTTAAGAAAGTAACTCATAAATGGGCCCTAGTGAACATTGGTCGGAAGTGCGAAACGCACATTTAAAGAGGTGAGCTCGAAAATATTATTTCTCACACTTTTCTTTAAATATTAGCACTATTTTTCATATTTCCGTTTGTGCGCGTTGAAAACAACGGAAGCTGTGGTATGCATAAGCCAAATGTGTGTGCTCTGATGTGTGTGTATTATATTTTAAAAACGTGCAGGGTTGGTGTTCAAACTGATGATCAACACGAGGCCGTGAAGTGCGCCCAAAACGGGCCTCCGAGCAGCCCGCTATGCTAACTGGGGTCCGCTATTGTCGATATGCTGTTAGTACAATATACACACCTGCATTTGTAATGCATTATGATCATTATATTAGTTTACATATATAGGGTGTTACATATTACCCAGCTATACAATAATAATACAGTTCCTAAACAAAACAATAATATTACTAATATATTTTATATGAGCTGTATGGATACATATTATATTATTATATTATTAAGTAATGTAATATACAAGTATATTGTCACGTTGAATTTACCACCAAACCATGATAATAAACCCCACAATGAGTATATCACCTATACTGAAAGGAGATCAGTCAACAAAGCTAAAGTCGAGTAACAGAGCAAAAACATGCATCACCACGCTCAGTCCGTACAAACGACCACTTCTATTTGAGAACATCAACTGACAAAAATCGTTCAACGCAGAAGATACCAGAACCCAGCACGAGGGGAACGACACGGGAAGGAAGAGATCGTTCGCTATGCCACTGCGATATATCGCAGCTTCGAAAACAAACGAGACAACTGGGTGCACGCAGAAACAATCATGCACCGGCAAGGACGGGGAAGAAAGGATAAAACGTGACTATTATGCACACCACGATTGCACAGGGTCCGAGTTTGCAAAATGTGTGATGATAACTAAATAATACAAATGGATGTGCAGGGGGCCCGTTTTGGACGCACCTTTTTAGCGAGTCAAAAATCGGGTGGTGTTCTGAAACCCCCGTATATACAGTGATGCTAATAGCAATATGCAAAATTTTAGCACAGACGTAGTCAAATAAGTGGAGAAGATGATCTCATATACAACATTATTTGAGTACAAAATGGCAACTTTATAACAAATCTCGCTTTAGGGACCCGTTTTCGACGCCGATCCCCTATATGTAATGTGTGTAAAACGAATGTTATGTACCGTGTGTAAAAAGGATGTCGTGTACCGTGTGTAAAACGGATGTCGCGTACCGTGTATAAAACGAATATCGTGTATCGTGTGTAAACGGATGTCTTTTACCGTGTGTAAAATTAATGTCGTGTATCGTGTGTAAAACGGCTGTCGTGAGCCGTGTATAAAACGGATGTCGCATACCGTGTGTAAAACGAATGTCGTATACCGTGTATAAAACGGATGTCGTGTACCGTGTGTAAACGAATGGTGTGTAACGTGTGTAAACAAAATGGTGTGTACCATGTGTAAAACGAATGTCGTGTACCGTGTGTAAAACGGATGTCGTGTACCGTGTATAAAACGGATATCGTGTACCGTGTGGAAAACTGATGTCATGTACTGTGTGTAAACGGATGTAATTGTCATGCATGTAACCGGACGTAATGTACCGTATGTAAACAGGATGTTATGTATTGTGTATAAACGGATGCCATGTAGCCTACCGTGTGTAAACGGGATTACTAACTTACTTAGGTATGTTTGCTCACTGGGAGCATAGACCATCGACCATGGTCCTCCGCTGTTGTCGGTTTGATGCCATTTTCTAAATTTCTTTCCAGGTGTTTCCCATCTACTTTCTTTTGCTTTCCGTGTCTCTCTGCCAGGTGTTTCTCAGCCTTCCTCTTCTTCTCTTCCCTGGAGGGGGGGTTCCATGTAATTGCTTGTCGTGTGATGTTTGTTGCAGGTTTCCTCAGTGTATGTCCTAACCACCTCCATTTTCTCTTCTTTATTTTATTTTCTGTAGGTAGTTGTTTGGTCCATTCCCACAGTGTAGTGTTTGGTACCTTGTTTGACCATTTTAGGTGTATGATTCTGTGCAGGCATTTGTTGATGAAGGTCTGTAGAAGAGCCGTAGAGTAACACTGACTTGACATTTGAGTTGAATGTCCTCAATTTCGTGTTATGCTTGATTTGTTTTGCCTTCCAAATGTTTCTCAAAATGAGAAATGCCACTCTTGCTTTTTGTATCCTTGCTCTGGCGTCTTCTTCTGTGCCTCCAGCCTGCCTGGTGATCTCTGAGTCTGGCGTCCACTGCTGTTTTCAGTCTGTCCAAGATGACTATGTTGAGGACCTTTCCGGGCACTGACAGGAGCATAATCTCTCTGTATTTCTTACATTCCTGCAGGTCTCCTTTCTTTGGGAGTTTCACCAGATATCCTTCTTTCCATTCAGTCGGTATTTCTTCTTGTTCCCATATCTTCCCAATC
This sequence comes from Escarpia spicata, assembly GCA_963995525.1. Classification (NCBI taxonomy): domain Eukaryota; kingdom Metazoa; phylum Annelida; class Polychaeta; order Sabellida; family Siboglinidae; genus Escarpia; species Escarpia spicata. The sequence goes on from OZ023217.1 coordinate 24,446,642, forward strand.
AGATCATACAGCATCTCTGTGGAGGTCTCCATGTCTGCCTTGATTGCCTCGGCAGGAATTTCATCTGGGCAGGAATTTCATCCCTCTCTTCAGGTGATGAATGGTTTTCTCGATCTCTGCCTTGCTTGGTTTTTCACAGTTTACCTGGAGTAGTTCTTCAGCTGGTGGGATATCTGATGGGTTCTGTGGTGGTGGTCGGTTCAGCAGTTCATCAAAATGTTCCCTCCATCTCTTCAACTGATCTTCGTCACTGGTAAGTGTCGTGTTTTCGTTTCTGTTGCGTAATTTCTTGCGGACATCCTGTCGTGAGACACTACAGCGAGAGTCAGGACGACGTGGGTGTAATTCAGTGATGTATTGTAATTTGTCAGTAATAAAGAACGAATTATGTGACAAAATGGTGTCAGAAGTGGGATATCGTGACGCAGTGGCCTTCGCACTGCTAACTATCGCCCACGTAAACTCGTTGACATCGCAAAGAACGGTAACGAGTGCATGTTAGCATTGTTGACATTCGCCTTCGCCAGGCTTCGGCACGTTCAGCTGCAAACTGTGACAGCTGTCAAAATGGCAATATCATTGAGTCCTGGTGATCTACGAAACTTACTGGCTGCTGCCATGCAACAGGCCATGTTTTCAGCTCCGTCCACTACCACAAACGCACAAACAGTCTCTACGAGCAGTGTGCCATCGTTCCAAAGCTATGAACTCAGTCGTGAGAAATGGGAGACCTACATGCAGAGGCTTACGCAGCATATGATCGCGCATGCTGTTGTTGACCCAGACAAGAAAAAGGCATATTTTCTGTCCTGGATAGGGGCAAACACGTACCAACTTGTCAACAAACTCTTTAGCACATCTGAATTAGCTGCTGCCACGTTTGACCAGGTAGTCAAGAGGCTCGATGAACATTATAAAGAGTCATTGCACGAGCTGGCTGCCTCATACCAGTTTTATCAATGCAAAATGAAACCTGGTCAGTCGTATTCAGATTGGGTGGCAGATCTGCGCAGCATTGGGCGTGACTGCGATTTCGGCACAGCACTTGACCGGCTCATTCGCGACATGATTGTGTTGAACACTCCGCACGACGAGGTCCACCGGGCTTGTCTCAGGGAGTCGTCGCCAACTCTTAAGAGTGTGCTAAAGACAGCAAATTCATACGTGGCATTATCTGCTAGTGATGCCATTGTGAAGGGGCCTGCACATGGGCCTACACCAGGGCATGCACAGGAAGTCCTGGCTGTGGAGAAAGTGCGTCCTCCGCAACGAGCCAAGATGGGCACCCACAAGTACGAGAAATTTCATGCGCCCGATTCTCGACAAGATCGGCGACATATACAACGATGCATTGGGTGTGGCTCCACAACACATCTGAGAGCTGCATGTCCTTTCAAGAAAGCCGAGTGCCACAAGTGTGGAAAAGTAGGCCACATAAAATCAGTCTGCCGCTCCGAACGCTCGAGCAAGACAAGCAACGCCATTGATTGCAACACTGCTTCAATGACTATCATGACCTTGTTCGCACATGACCTTGTCAATAAGCCGCGTCTGGCGCTGCTAATTAATGGTCATAAAGCCGAGTTTGAGGTCGATACGGGGGCTCCAATTGCGCTCGTTGGAGAAGAATTCTGGAAGAAAATCTGTTCCCCCCGACTCTGCAGATCAAGAGTCAGACTCTGCGCCTACGGCCAACGTCAGATCAGCGTGAGAGGTGAATGTACTGTTGACGTTCAGTACGGGTCGACAGTCCTGCAACTACCGCTAATCATCGTCGACAGCGGTGTCTCGTTGTTTGGGCTGAATTGGATACAGGCATTCCAAGTCGACGTCAACTCGCTGCTATACCCGACAGTGAGCACTACGACACTATCAACAACTGACGTGCACGCTGTAGAAGCAGACGACCTTGAAGTCAAGAAAGTCATTGCTGATCACCCGGACATCTTCAGTCCTGGCTTGGGTCGGTGCAACAAAACAAAAGGGCATCTGCAACTGAGAGAAGGCGTGCAGCCGAGGTTCTTGAAAGCCAGACCCGTTCCTTTCGCGCGCCTCGACGCAGTTGAGAAAGAACTGAAACGTCTGCAAGAACTAAACATCATCACAAAGGTTGATTACTCGGACTGGGCTACCCCCATCGTTGTAGTACAAAAGCCAAATGGCAACGTGAGAATTTGCGGAGACTACAGAGCAACAGTCAATCCGTGTCTACATGTACAGCAACACCAATTCCCAGAATTGAGGAACTGTTCGCAAAGTTGCAAGGGGGTACTCACTTCAGCAAGCTGGATATGCGAGATGCATATTTACAGGTCGAGCTGGATGACGAGTCAAAGAAATTGCTCGTCATCAACACACACAAGGGATTGTACCAGTACAACAGACTCTGCTTCGGTCCTTCTCCTGCGCCAGCCATTTTTCAAAAATTGGTTGACAATGTGGTTGCAGGTATCCCAGGAGTCGCTGCATACTTGGACGACATCATCGTCACAGGACGGACGACCGAAGAACATCTGTCAAACTTGAGACGTGTCCTCTCTGCACTGGATGACTACGGACTCAAGTTGCAACTCAGCAAGTGTGCGTTCTTCAAAAAAGAGGTATCCTACCTGGGCCACATCATCTCAAAAGATGGCTTGCGAGCATCTGATGACAGAGTTGAGGCGATCGTCCAGTATCCACCTCCAGAAGACGTCAAACAACTTGAGAGTTTCATTGGAAAAATGAACTACTATGGCAAGTTCATTCCAGCGTTTGCGTCTGTCTGCTCTCCACTAAACAAGCTGCGGTGCAAGGACACTCCTTGGCACTGGTCGGCTGAGTGCGCTACCGCGTTCGAGCAGCTGAAACAAATGCTCGCAGAGAAGACACGGCTCGTGCATTTCGATCCAGTCAAACCGATCGTACTAGCCACTGATGCGTCACCGTACGGCATCGGAGCCGTAATCTCGCACACACTGCCTGATGGTAGTGAAGAGCCTATCGCGTTCGCCTCCAAGACGCTCAGAAAGGCAGAGAAAGGCTACGCGCAAGTGGAAAAAGAAGCGTTGTCGATTATATACGTCGTACGAAAATTCTACCAGTATCTCAGTGGTCGTCACTTCACCATTCTAACCGACCACAAGCCACTGCTGACGATCTTTGGACCAGATAAGTCGCTTCCAGTGATGTCGCTACAGCGCCTGCAGCGCTGGGCATTGATGTTGATGGGTCAAGACTATGACATTCGCTATCGCTCTTCCGCAAAGCACTGCAATGCTGATGCTCTTTCTCGACTCCCTGTCGGTCCAGATCTCGCATTTGACCACGATGAGGCCGTCAGCCAAATCACCACGGAAGTAGATGAGATTATGCTACAGGCTGTAGAAGATTTCCCGATCTCGCCCAGAATCGTTGCTGACTACACAAAGAAAGACACTGTCTTGTCTGAGGTGCTAAGTTGCGTACGCGATGGCTGGGTTACATCTTCAAGACGAGGACAGTCGGACAATTTGCAACCATTCATAAATGCGCAAGCAGAGATCTGCGAGGTACAAGGCGTACTATTACGAGACTGCCGCGTTGTTGTACCGCAGAAACTGCAAGCGAAAGTGATCGACTTGCTACACAAATCACACCGTGGCATGATTAGAATGAAAGCAATGGCCAGACTCTACGTCTGGTGGCCGAGAATAGAGAGGGCCATCGAAGAATGCTGCAAATCGTGCAACACTTGCGCCGTCACTGCACCGGCGCCACCAGCAAATCTCTCGCCCTGGCCTATACCCGACAACCCTTGGGATAGAGTGCATATCGATTTCGCAGGGCCATTTTTGGGAAGCATGTGGCTGCTGGCAATGGACGCATATTCCAAGTGGCCCAGCGTTATTCGACTTGCGAATTACCCAACGACCGAGACAACCATCACGGCTCTTGATGCGCTGTTCACCAGCTGGGGCCTACCAAAGACCCTCGTATCGGACAACGGTCCTCAGTTTGCGTCAAAAGAATTCGCAAACTGGTGCCGATCGAATGGCATCCTACACATGACCTCCGCGCCATTTCATCCGCCTTCAAATGGAGAGGCGGAGCGCCTTGTTGGCGTGTTTAAGAGAGCGATGCAGCGTTCTGTGGGGAAGGAAGGTCTGGGAAAAGACCAAGCCGCTAGAGACTTTCTGAGAGAGTATCGCAGCACTCCTCACTGCACTACCGGAAGAACTCCTGCGGAGTTGATGCTGGGTCGCCAGTTTCGAACGCCGCTATCTCTGCTCCAGCCGTCTTTACCTCACGCCGAGAAGAAGCAGCCGGTGAAACCACTACACTCGACCACGTTCGCGATCGGAGACCACATCTTCATTCGCAACTACAGCGTGAATTGCAAGATCAAGTGGATTCCCGGTCGAATAACGTCTTCTCTGGGCACTCGCATGTTCACCGTCCAGTGTGCTGACGGGGTTCATCGTCGTCACGTCGACCAGATGCGTCACAGGGTTAAAGTCTTGCCCACGCGGGCGCAACCACCAGTCGACCAGATCCGTTTTCCACTAACTACGCGAGCTGCTACTCCACCACGGTTACCGAGACGCGAGACGCCGAAAAGAGAAGTCCGACTCGAACAGTCGTCGACAGCCGAAGACGGTCGTCATCTCGCTTCTCCACTGAAACTCGGTTCTCCGCCGCGACTTGCTGCTCCCGATGTTGCGTCGCCAGTGCTTCGTCGTAGCACACGTGATCGCCATCCGCCGAGCACGTACACCCCCTAACTCGAAACTGTGGGGAAGGATTGTCGTGTTTTCGTTTCTGTTGCGTAATTTCTTGCGGACATCCTGTCGTGAGACACTACAGCGAGAGTCAGGACGACGTGGGTGTAATTTAGTGATGTATTGTAATTTGTCAGTAATAAAGAACGAATTATGTGACAGTAAGGTACGTTGCCATTCTTGTGTTTGATTGGCCTGTCTACGTGTTTGTACTTTCCTGCTAACGTTCTTGTTGTGTCATACAGTTGTTTCTAGTTCCCTTGGGCTACTGCATCCTCTGCTTCATTGGCAAGGCCGTCGATGAAGTTTTTCGTGTCTGTTTTTACGCTTTTCTTGACTGCTCTGTTTGCCTCTGCATACGGTTCTTGGACTGCTGTTTTTGTTGCTGTAGTTCTTACTTACTTACTTAGTTCATCCTGTTCCTTTCGGGACATCGGGCGACGAGCGTTCTCCATCTACTACGGTCTTTCGCAATTTCTTTGGCCTCATTCCAAGTAATTTCCATTTCTGCCAGATCTTCTTTAAATGTCTTGCGCCAGGTCTTAGTCGGCCTTCCTCTCCTTCTGTTTCCACCTTCAGGCACCCATTCCATTGCTACGTGTGCTCTTCTCTCTCTTGGTAGGCGTAGGATTTGTCCGGTAGTTTTCGTCGTCGAGACTTAAGTATGTAATGTAGACTATCCAGACCTGCCCTCCTCATCACTTCTTCATTGGTAATGTGCTCTCTCCACGATATGCCCAATATGAACCGGAGACATCGTCGGTGAAATATGTCTAGTTTTTTTATATCCTCGCCGTATTCTTCCACGTTTCACAGGCATATATCGCTGTTGGTATTACGCTGTAGTTTGGTTGTTGTTAATTGCGCCTTTCTTTTTCTTCCTCACTTGCACTTTGTTGATAGTATCCATGGAGATCCACTCCTTCTGTTAGTACTTTTTTCCCCAGAACTTCGTTGCATGTGCTGGTCCACGTTTCCTTGATCTTTTGCCACTGGGTGTCTATGTCCATGTTTTCTTCTTCGCGAAGGTCTAGTAAGACTTCATATTTGTTGCTGATTGTGAGTCGGAATGTCTCTGTTGTGACTATGTCCTTTAGGAAGTCCACGTTGTATCTAGTTCTGGTGCTCCTCTTTATGTATCTCTTCTTCAGCTTCATCTTCAGTCTGGCCAGCACTTGGTGGTGATCTAGGGCTGCGTCTGCTCCTCTATGTACCCGTACATCTTGCAGTGATCTTCTGAACTTTCTTTCTATACATATGTGGTCGATTTGGTTTTCTGTTTGTTGGTCTGGCGATATCCATGTAGCTTTGTGAATTATGCTGTGTGGGAATACACTATCGTCAATGATCATGTTGTTAAATGCGCAGAAGTCTGCCAACATCTGGTCATTTTCAATCATTGTCCCCAGTCCATGTCTGCCCATAAAACTCTTCGTACCCGCTGTTGGCTTTGAAACCTCCCATGAGTATCATCATGTCCTTGTCCTTGTCCTTCAGTTTGTCGAGCAATGCTTGCAGTCTGTTGTAGAAGTCCTCCTTTGTTTATTCATCCTTGTCATTTGTTGGTGCATAACACTGTATGATGTTTAGCTTGATATTTTCTTCTTTGTTTTGAATGCGGCGTAGATGATCCTTGGTCCCACTGCCTCCCAGCTGAAGAGGGCGCTGTGTGCCTCTTGTGACAAAATGAATGCCACTCCTTCTATGTAATGGGCTTCTTCTTCTTCATGCCCCGAGTAAAGTATAATCTCTCCTGCGTTCAGTCTGACTTGTCCTGACTGTGTGCACCTTGTTTCGCATAATCCTAACACCGTGGTGTTGTAGACAGATCGTTCCCTTGCTACTTGGGCTGCTTTGTTTGCTTCGTACATGGTTCTCATGTTCCATGTTCAGAATTTTGAAATGTTCTTGGAACATTAAAAGGGCATCGGTGAAGTAGCTTCCTTTCGACTTTCACTGCATAGCATCATACTCTCCATGGGAGGCCCTCCCTTTCCCAAGTTCAGTACAGTTCCTTTAGTCGATGTTTTCATAACAAACTGATTTTATGGGAAAGGGTTTTATCCCTTTGCCCAAGCCTCCTCTTTTCATATCCGGGCTTCGGACCGGCATAGGCAGGGTTGTGTAAACGGGATGATGTACCATAATTATATAAACGGATGTCATGCACGTGTGTTTACAAATATAAATAAATCAATTAATCAACACTTTTATTTCAGACTCAACATTGCGGTCCAAAGGACCTATAGATTCAATGGACGCCGATCAAGATGCACGCCGTCCATTCGGTTAACAACACAACGCGTCGTCGTTGATGGCAATGGCCATCTATCTATTGCCACCGAGAAAAACGAACTGAACTTGACATTCTGCTTGCAGGGGCGGATCCAGAGAGAGTAGTGGTCGGGGGGGGGGGGGGGGGGGGGGCGTGGGGGTGCTGTTGAAATTTGTTCGCCGCCGCGTCACCTTAACTTCATCTTATTGTAACCTGAACGGGGGCACATTTCCATGAGTCTAGGGGGGCACGGTCATGTGGGACCATTCAGAAAGGTCTACGGGCATGCAAAAGTCCAATGGTCTATGGGGACACGTGCCCCCAGGTCCCCCTGGGTTCGCCTATGGCTTGGAACATTGGCAGTGACGCTTTCAATATGTAGCATTTGTTTGCAAAATAAAAACAATGCATATTGCGTTTCCAGTGTGAATATGTGTTGTCGTGTCTCCAGTTGCTTAACGAGGCCAATTGCCGCTCGGGGCAAGAGTAAACAAATGTCGTCCCCACAAAACATAGAGTGCAGTAATGGAATAGGTATTGCTAGTGATATACTTACCAATGCTCCAACACCGCAATAGCAAACATATATGAGCGTATTGTTAGGCGCGGTTTAATGATTCAGCGCAGCTACACCGCACTAAGCTATACTTGAACACGATACTCACAACACCTCCAATGAAACCAATGAAAACCTCCCAACAAAACCCTCATCTCTGTTTCCACGGATTTAGGCGCAAAAGAACAGATCTTAATATTATTATTGTAGTGGTCAGCTAACAAACCACTGATTATGGTCAAACTTAGCAACTATCAACACAAGGCATAGTGTTCACTGCGAGCTCGTCCCGCCACTGCTACCGCAACGACAACGATAGGCCAATGAGACCGGGGGTGATTTGTTGGTCCGAGGGCATAACGTTCGTCAAAATCTCCTACAGCCTAACCTTTCTTGCTTTGAGTGAAACGAACTCGGCAATTACGCCGTCTCGTGTCATAATTTCACTACCCATTTAAGGAAATCGAGTGCATTCCAGTTTCCAGCCGTCTTTCCTGTTTGCCGTTCGTAACTGTGAAGGTGATGTCGCACACGGCATATATCCCCCGTCATCCATTCAGCAGCGATGTCAACGTAGGTGTGTGCGAGTCAATCGATGGCAGAGTCGACATCATCAATAGGTAAGTTCTTATATAGCGCAGTATCCAGTCCTCATGAGTGCTCAAAGCGTTCCACACCTTACGTCCTGGCAGACCTGTTCAGTCGAACAACATCTTGACTTCTCTGGGAAGCATTCAGCCACGCTGCAATTAACGCGCGAAGACTATTCGTACACAAATATCCACCACTGTCTATAGCCAGGTACTCATTCATACAGCTGAATGAACTGAAGCAATGTAGAGTAAACGAACTTGCCCAAGGTTCGACACTGACGCACACTATTCGAACCCGCGTTCTCTCAGGCGAGAGTCCGGAGCTCTTACCGCTGCGCTACTGCGCTCGTCATCATTGGTTGAGTTCATCAGGCGCTCCATATTAATAAAAACGCGAATTTGTCATTCACGTCCATCGTGGGATTTTGTTCTGTTTCTTATATCCCTTTGGAGTTGATCGATGATCTGCAGTTGCTCTCGCCTCACCTCAAGCCGGCATCCTCAGCGTTTTCTCCCGCCATTCGTCTTCTCCGCCGCACCATTCCTTCTGTTGCAATCCCCATTTCCTCTCAGAACGCCGTGGCCTTCGTCTTTGGCTCTTCAACGACGTTTTAGCATTCCTGTTCGCAAAAGAGAATAAGAGCCCCGAGTTTGGTTGCGCAACTGTCCAGCCCTAGCCCGCGATTTTGCAGGAATATCTGAACATCAATCTAAGGCCTGGACGCCAGAAAGCTAGGTAGGCAGTGAATGTGCAAGACATCACACCTGACAGGAGGATGGCGGCATCAAAGCGCGTGTCAGTTGTCTTGTGATCACAGTCGCCGAGTTGTTCCAATGCAAGGGTGATAAACTCCAGACTCGACGCCACCACATCTACGGCATCATGTCTCGAGCTCCATCGGCTCTCGCAGGTCCTTTTAACGGTCTTTCAGAGATGTATTGCTTCAATACAACCCGCCAGTTCGAGCGCCTGTGCGTTACGTACACCAGTATAGGCTAGTGTCAATTGAGTTACATTTGATGTATTCAAGCTGATCACTTTAATATGTTAGATAATATAACAGCGATATGTTCAGACTTCGTGTGATCTCCCCAAAGAGCCGGCTCCAAAAAGTGCCGCTGAGAGCATTTGCCCCCTCTCGTTACGCCAGTGAATGTATCTTTAGGTAGATATGCAACAAGAATAAATAAATTCGTGTTGTACGCGATATCTAAACGACAGTATCAGGCACTTACTTGTTACTTATCTATCTCCGTTCATACCACTAGATGCCGCAACTGAATAGTCAGGAAAGTCTTAACAATTGGGGGTAGATTGTTGTTAAGTTTACTCAGGGGGTTCGTCGACCTAGTAGTTGTCTGGTGCTTCGAGATATTACGAAAGTACTGTACAGAGATTTCTTTCAAAATCTGGATTTTTGTCCCCAAATTTGGATCGACATAATGGAACTTTCATTTTAATTCCTTAGTGTATCTGTATTAAGTGTGTATGCCCTACGTGCCATACGAAGCGAGTCAAAACTGCTTATCAACTTAGAGATTGACCAAACCTATTTGTCTTGGTGCACTTTTGAGCTTGGTTTCCGAGGATTAAGGCGTAAGTTAAATTTATTATTATTATATTTAGCCCCGTTCGTTTTCTGTACCACCACCCGCTTCGCCACTAGGTGGGGTTTCGGTCGTGGTGCACATGGGAGGTCAACGATTCTGCGTCAGTCTCTTCAGTTGTTGGTCGTGGATTAACACAAGCCCGTTTTGCTGCATCTATTCTCTCCCGCAGTTTTTGTAACTCGGTTGTTTTCGCAAACGTATACTCTCTCCTGTTGTTCTTCCGCCATTGCCTATAGGCTATCCTTCACAGGTTTCCTTGTTGGTCTTTCTACTTATCAGTTACACCACAGCAACAAACAACTGTGGTCTAGGTCACTCCTCTATTTCAAGCTAACGTTCACTTTGAACTTTTCTTAAATTCTGGGTCCACTTCGTTTCTTCAAACATCCATTATGATGTAGAGAGGGAGCGAAACTGAGAGAGGGACTACAAAGGGAATTGCAGGTTGTACACACAATTTTGCACTTTTTTGTATAAAAATGAACTGTATGTATAAACTATTGTATTGTATGAGACAATAAACAAGTCAATTCCTGGTGAACTGCTGTACTTAAGCCAGTACAGTACAGTACAGTACAGAAACAATTAATAATAATATGGAAATTTTTTTGCACCCAAAACCTCAGAAACGAAGCTCAGAGCCCCATCAATACAAAAAGGTTAGTCAATCTCAGAATCAATAAGCCATATTAAAGTTGCGGTGGATATACAAGTTGATTGACTATAGTTCATAGTGTTATATTAAGAGCCAGAAGTGTGTTAGGGTCGCAGACCTACTTCACCTTTGACAGTTTAAACTGTAAGTGTTCTTGGTATTTCACTAGGTTTTCTATGATTAGTGGATTATTACATAACATGTACAAGGTGTAGTAATTACTTTCGATCTTAAAACCTACTGTATCAAGACATACAGATTCCCTGATCATGAAATCTGGCAAGTATAAACTTAGGCACTCAAAATTAACTACTGATCTACAATCTACCAAACACTCAATGGAATAATTTGGGGTTAAGTGTGTGCTTTGGCAACATAACATGACAAACTAATTCATCAAAACATGTCTTTTATGTACAGTGTTTCCAATCATACCACAAAGTTCATAGCAGATTCACCATACATGACAATACCAAGACTTGCCTTAAATATACGATTCCAGGCCAAATACAGTCCCCGCTAAATGGTGTCCACCGTGCGCTTGTTACACGGACGGCTAAATGTATGTAATTCAACTACCAGATGTGAAACTAATTATAGATTCAATATAATTTAAAAACAGTCCATGGAAAATATACATTTGAAAGGCCACATAACTTATTTCAATTAAAAGTTGACTTGATCATTTGGCTGGGGAATGTATTTGTCAATGAATAGTGTGATGCTTTTCTGACCAAAGGTGATCAACCCAATGGACACTTTCTCAAATCTGCTGCTGGTTTATACACATGTAAACTGATAATAAACACTTTGCCCATCAACCCTAGGGATATCGTTATAAAACACGAAGACAACACAACCAGTCAATAACACTGGCGTCAACTTAAAGAACACAATTACGAACAGTAGTTGGGTGATCATTCAAAATTTATGCCACCCATCCACCCACACACATTGCACCAAAACTGTATACAAATTGCGTTACAATTCATTGAAGACACTCAACGCATGCCCATTTGACATGCAGACCTTACACTACCAAAATATGTACTCCAAGTCTACTCATTTATTCCACCCGATGCCCCGCCCCATAGGTTCACCGAATTAGTAATCTCTTCTTAAACAACAGGGATATTCTGCGAACAGCCCCAGATGCTTGTGTAAATTCCATGTCATCTTAATTGATTCTAAATCCTTTTGTACTAAAACATCTCTGACACCAATAAAATCCTGCATCACCTAGATTGCATATAAAACTACTATCGTACAGAGAGGAATTGTTCTGTCTGTTTGCGATAGCCATTCAGTCAACTGCAAAAAATTTAACTAATCACAAAATATGATTAAACTCTTGTTTCCAGCATCACTGATGCACAACAAAGCTATCTATAATACAAAATACCTTCAAGGATGGTTCTGCAAAAATACTAGTTTGTCAAGAGATGGTAGAAACAGAGTCATTCATTGACCAGAACTGCACAGAATCTCTGATATGATGTTTAATCCAATCCCTATAGAAATCTCACCATTTGCAAACACACATGCAAGAAAACAGCCTCGCAAAACTGTGCATGCTTTTGACAACTGACTAATAAAATGTAAAATACTGATTACTGCTTGTGCTGTGGAAAGACTACTAGCCAATATAACTGCCAGCCAATATAATTGCCAGCCAATACAACTGCCAGCCAATATAATTGCCAGCCAATACAACTGCGAGCCAATACAACTGCCAGGATGAGTGGTTCCGCATGATAAACATTATGGAATGACCAGTGCCACTAAGACCAGAACTTCTGCAATATATCAAAGAACAAATTCATTCATGTCTCATCAGCAAGCAAAAGTATCTGCAGTAACACACATCGGTGAACAGATCTCGTGGCTTTCTCTGGACTCGGACATTAACCACTGTACAAGGTACTTCTTTTGAAAAAATGCTGTGTTTGAAACATATATATACACTCAGAATGCACACACTGTAAAACAGTCTGACTGACAAAATCATTTGTACCTGGACTGTATTTCAGCGGTGTCTGATATTGTGGTAATAAGTCGCTGGCAGCGTGTGCCGGTTTAAGTAGATACTGTCTCACTGTTGTCTCCATTAGACAAGCTAGTCACCACCACGTTGTTTCTTTGACTACAGGTGTCAGTGTGTCTTACAGACAGGCAGTAACCTCTGAGCTTATCACCCTATGAACTCAGTTTAAAACTGCGTTGTCTTCGGCCATGCGCTGGTTGTAATCCGAGATTGTTTGATGGATTGTGGTGGCTGAGTATTTGCACTTTGCCGAGCCACATGTGCAGGTGAAATGCTTCCACTTGATGATCCAGAACTTCTCGCCGTAGTCAAACCTGGGGGCAGATTTATGCTTGTAGGAACGATGGTAATGGGAAAAGGTAACGGACAAAAAAATAACAGGACAAAAAGTAACATGCAAAATGAAACAGTTAACTTATTACTATTTTATGCATTAGAAAAGTACTTTTGCTTTAATGTATTATTTGCGTGAAAGGAAAATATACACTTATTGAAAGGATTACACTCTGCACGCATACACTGACTGATACAAATTTGAACATTTGGTAAACCATGAAAGAAAAACAAAAATGAAAAAGAATGACATTTTATAGATGTGAACCTTGATGAAAATAGACACATGCTGAGAAGGAATGACATTTTTAATAGACATTAACATCATTCAATATAGGCTTAACTAAATGGTGCACTGAGTAGAATTAAATCCCAGGAAAAAAGGCATGGAAATAAAGTTACAATATTGTTTATTCAAAAACTATATATACTAAATATAACATCTAATAATTGAGGACATTAAAGTTTGATAATTAGTACGAATATTCTTAAGGAACTCAGGCAGTCTTGCACATTTTTAGTGAAAATTTAGGACAAAAAAGTTTGATACACATAACATTTATAAGTGACTTTATAAAAGCTACCTTTAATTTTGATAACTAATATGAACATTCTACATGAACATATTCAATCGTTCACACAATAACAATATGTAAATATACTTATTTAAAGTTGTGACTTAATTTTCTCCATTCAATGAGCAAGTCATACCCAAGTTCCTCGTTGGCCTTGATGTCTCGGGTGGCGAAGAAACACATACGAGGGAAGCGAAGATCTTGGTGCTCCACAAACACCTTCACTGGCAGTAGGTTCGGCTCACACAAGTGGTTGATGAATCGACTCACGTTGCCGTAGAGACGCGCATCTATGCAGTAGGTGTCCGACTCCTGAAGAGCAAACAAACAAGCAAAATTGAAAGATGTTTGACTGCTGGATCATTTCAGCGCTTCAATAGGATGAGAGTATCACCTCAAAGTTTTATTGATCTGTAACAAAAATTCGGTTTTACTGATGTTGACGCAACAATCTGTCGACACCTTCGGACTGAACCCCTATTGATCACTACGCCATCTGGTGGTCAGTCAGGACATGTCCAAACTTCATTTTTATCTTCCTTTGGAAGCAATCAGCCATGCCACAACTGCTGCACATTAGCCACTTGTCATTATAATTCCACCACTGGAATGCCACTACTGTATATTGCAAGAAGCTTATTTTAATAATGAAAAAGTACTAACAATAAAGTCATAATTATTAAAAAGGTAGATTTTTATTGTTCAGTGGAAGAAAAACATGTCTGTGAGATTCTTGACATGTGCACACCACACTACTGGATGAAGATCAATGTCTCTCTCGATGTCTTCTAGATGAGACTATTCTCAACTAGAACTAACTGTACAGAGTCCTCTCACAATCCTGGCTTGGTGCTCAACCATAGCTCTATGTGCTCAACAGAGTTCTCAGGACCGTGTGATATGTGAGTGATAACGGTCCAGAAGCTTGCTGATGACCTTACCTTGTTGTCAAGATCAAACAAGTACGAGTCATCCTCTCGATTATCTGCCACTGTGTCAGATATCAGCTCCCCAACGTACCTGAAATGTAACATCAGCTGGTCATTACATCCTTTTCCCAGGAAGGTGCAGGCATATATAGTGAGTTAAAGGTAATAAAAACAAGGCATCAGCTAAAATCCGTTTTTTACGTGTACACACAGTTTAACATTGTAGGTAACATTTGAGAATATTTAAAAAATACAGAAATATACATTTGTAGCATAAATTCGATTTTAAACCTGTCTATGTAGTGCATCATAGTATAACAATTATTTGGTTTATATTACTTCGTGAAAACCTAAACAAGGGTAAAAAAATCAATGGTTTGGTGTCAGGCTTGAACCAACGTTGCCCGATTGTAAAATAAATGACACGAAACCTATGCGTCTACCAACTGAGCTAGCGACATCAATGGAAATTCACTGACTGGTTGAAGTTATTATGATAAATTGTACAACTCCTCCTTCATATATCGATATTCTAGTGATATTATGAGATTATACAATATTACTTTTTGTAGCTGGATACAATATCTGTTTGCTAGTATGTATATTTGTGTAGATTATCTCCCGTGGGTTGCAATCAATACAATTATTCTGAAAAATAGCCAAAGCTTAGCGAAACCTAGTGAACTTGTAGGCCCATTCGCATTCATTGTTTTGAATAAAATTGGATTCATGTGGAACCGTAAGATAACTGCTTGTTCCTCTATGATGACTAGTGTTTGTATTACATCGGAATATCACACAATAACTCATTCTGACGTTCGTTTCAACCCAAAAGCTATCCTTGTAAACATGCTCTCAATGCATGGAAAGGGTTGGCCTGATGTGAGTACCGTGATATATGTCATATGTGACGTCACATCTCGGCATACTGAAAAGCGCTCCAAAAATACGCATATTCGAAAATGTCCAGATGCACAGCATAAAATGTGGCATTTCTAAATCATTGAATGTTTTATTTTTTTGGCTTCGTGGACACGGAAATATATAGCAGGATGTAATATAACATGAATTCCAGCAATAGGTGTTTTTATTCCCTTTATTGTGATAGCCTCTAGGTTGGGCAGCATCAAATGTATTGGTGGTTGGTCTTCATACTTTAGTTTTAATTTATGGTTTGTAAATACTGCCGAACAAGGTTTTGCTTTGGATTTTAGTGTATAAATACAGTTATTGTTGTAGCGTATAAATACAGTTATTGCTGTAGCGTATAAATACAGTTATTGCTGTAGCGTATAAATACAGTTATTGCTGTAGCGTATAAATACAGTTATTGCTGTAGCGTATAAATACAGTTATTGCTGTAGCGTATAAATACAGTTATTGCTGTAGCGTATAAATACAGTTATTGTTGTAGCGTATAAATACAGTTATTGTTGTAGCGTATAAATACAGTTATTGCTGTAGCGTATAAATACAGTTATTGCTGTAGAGTATAAATACAGTTATTGCTGTAGCGTATAAATATAGTTATTGCTGTAGTGTATAAATACAGTTATTGTTGTACTGACATTTTAACAAATGATTGTTGTAGCAGAGTATTCATGGTGTGTGTGCGTGTGTGCGTGTGTCTGTGTGTGCGTGTGTTCGTGTGTCTGTGTGTGCGTGTGTTCGTGTGTGCGTGTGTTCGTGTGTTCGTGTGTCTGTGTGTGCTCGTGTGTCTGTGTGTGCGTGTGTTCGTGTGTCTGTGTGTGTTCGTGTGTGCGTGTGTGCGTGTGTCTGTGTGTGCTCGTGTGTGCGTGTGTGCGTGTGTGCGTGTGTTCGTGTGTTCTTGTGTTTGTGTGTGCGTGTGTTCGTGTGTCTGTGTGTGCTCGTGTGTCTGTGTGTTCGTGTGTCTGTGTGTGCTCGTGTGTCTGTGTGTTCGTGTGTCTGTGTGTGCGTGTGTTCGTGTGTCTGTGTGTGCTCGTGTGTTTGTGTGTCTGTGTGTGCGTGTGTTCGTGTGTTCGTGTGTCTGTGTGTGTTCGTGTGTCTGTGTGTCTGTTTGTGTGTGTACATGATGTGATATATCTGTTTTTATTACGAGTGACTTACTCGCAGACGAAGGTTCCCTGGGGGATGTTGAGGAGGGTGCGCACCCCCCAGCCACGCCCATTTGTGCGGAATACTTGTAGTCGAGACCTACATCAAGAGAAAATATACTTGAATACATCCACATAATAAATAATAGTAATACATATAACATGATTGTACAATAAAAACTATGACTTTGTAAGTTGAAAGAACTTGTCAGAACAGATATATAAAAGGTTTATACAACATAATAACGATATAATAAAATAACACGCTCTCAGGACTTTCTCTTTCAGCTTAAACCTAATTTTTTTAATTTTAATCGTAGATCATATCTTTATAGTGCATTGATATCTATTGCTGTTTTAAAGTTTCTCAGGTTCTGCCAGTGCAGTAGGGATTCCCATTACACATTATAGTTACAGCCCACATGGAGGAATTCTGCTTGACACTGGGACAATGGCAGGCAGTCAGCCGAGGCTAGTCCAATAAACAGATTTACAGCATAATCTCTGACACCCAGGCCGCTCCACTCAGTGATCAGAGATAGGGCAAAGTGCTCTGTCCAGTTATAAATAGAGATCAGTGGCCCAGGCTACTAAAGGAGGCTTACAGCAGTAGGGAGATAGTAGGAAAATTTTGCATTTTATGCCTCCGAGGTGCAAATTTCTTTTATATAGTGTGTCACTATACACCCATGAAATGTCTATGCAAAATCAGACAAAAAGTTACAGAAGTTTTTGAAAAATAGGCAAAATATGAAAATTTACCAGTTTCAGGAGCCCTGGGGGGCCCTTAGAATGATTCAATCAAATACAGATTCGTGCATAGTGGCAGTGCCCTAAGATACATCTATGCAAAATTAAAGAAAAAATTGCTGAATGGTTTCCGAGATATGGCAGCATGGCAGACGCAGAGTGATGGCATAAGTCCATTGGACCTTCAGCCTAAAGGACTAAAAATGATGACCTTGTACATTGAAAGAACTTGTCAGGATATATATATATATATATAGTTTATACTAAATATTATATATAACATGACTGTAAGATAAAAGCCAACAGACTTAGTTACTTTGAAAGAAGCCGGTGACTTACGTGATGCCAAGTTGAATGACCCTGTTACGACAGTTGGCCCAGCAACTGCATGCCTTGTTACACTCAAATATCAGGGGTGGGTCCATGTAGTTGAAGTCCTTCAGCAATCTACCCTCCTGAAACAAGGTACAGCAGCAACACTGCCCATCAAATCAGAAAATCGTCTTCGTACATTTTAGATTATATAGTTTCCATTGATTGTCTGCATTTGTAATACTGAAAAAAAGAAGATGACAGCTGAGGTTTTGCTTAGTGCACCATTAGTCATTATGGTGGTAATAAGACGGCGAGGCTACAAGAACGTCACTCACCTTATCATACCAGCACTTGACGCTGTTGCGACTGCAGATACAGAACGTGGAGCAGCAGTTGTCTCGGCACTGACAACACTGCAACAACAGCAGTGAAACAAACATGATCCACAACATTGCAAGAACAATGAAACAACATGATCCACAACAATGTAAGCAACAACAGCAGTGAAACAACATGATCCACAGAAATGCAAGCAACAGCAGTGAAGCAAACATGATCGACAGCTCTGCAAGCAACAACAGCAGTAAAGCAACATGATCCACAGCACTGTAAGCAACAACATCAGTGAAACAAACACGATCCACAGCACTGCAAGCAACAACAGCTGTGAAACAACACGATGCATAGCACCACAAGCAACAACAGGATTGACAACACAGCAAACACCAACAGCAGCTGTGAAAATATCATCCAGAACTCTGCAAGCAACAAATACAGCTGTGATGCAACACAATCCACTAAACAACAGCTGTGAATCGACACCATCCACAACAACCTTACCTGTAGACTAGTGATGACGTGGTTGATGTTCATTGGACTTGTCTCTGCATTGTTCATCAGGTACTGGAAGTCTGTCGGGTAGTTCTCGTCATCCACCCCATTCACTACAGGCAGCGGGTTTGCCTCACGCCCCATCGAGATGTCTCTACAAGAGAACACAGACATGGGTAGAGGTGAAAGACACCTGACTGCCACTCACTGCAGAGGGTGTTTGCAATATGACAGCTGAAAAGAAAGTAAAGGTAGGTTCTTATATAGCACCGTATCCAGTCCTCAGGACTGCTCAATGCACTTTACACTTTACTCCCTGGCAGACCTGTTCAATCGAACACCATCTCGACTTCTCTGGGAAGCATCCAGCCATGCTACAATTAATGTGCAAAGACTATTCGTACACAAATATCCACCACTGTCCACCACTGAGTACCTGACTATAGAGTCAGATACTCATTCATACAGCAGAGTGAACTGGAGCAACAAACTCCAAAAATGTTTTATATTCCACGACATGTAACATTAGATCAAACGCTGGTTGTCTACAAGTTCATGTAGCTTAGAATGTCTCACAAAATCAGACAAATGTTTGAGTAGCATTTGTTCTGCGTGACTAACCTGTATAGTAGTTGTTCCGGCTGGTGTAGTCGCTGGGTGGCAAACCCCTTGAGTTGTTTGTTTACCCTCAGGGCCATCCATACATGTCCATTCTGGTCCACACAACACTGCAACAACTCATGTAGCTAATTCACTTGTCTCATGGAAATCCGAGTTATTTTTATTAGAATGCTACAAGTGAACTGAATTGGACAACTCTAATTACAGGTGTATCTCTTTCATAAAATGTTCTCTCTTCAACAGGCTTAAAAACAAAACATACTTTATGATGAAAATGGTGGTCTGACCCCCTATGAACCTGACTGAAACATGTCTATTGGGTAGGACGTCAGCAACTAGTTGTCATCACAGGAAGCGAGAGTTTCATACCGATATGGCCGAATTGTTGTTGTTATTGCGTGCTTCACTGTCCGCTCCCCGAGCCAGGAACAACCTACAGGAGAAGACAGGAACCTGTTGTTACTTCCAAGTCCCGCGTAGCTATAACGCACAACTCTCAATCACAAGAATAGCAAATATATGTTTTTATTACAATTGCAAAAAATATAAGTACTTTTTACCTTTGGAAAATATATGTGAATGCAGGCTTATTGTTACTCCTGTCTACCATATACTGTTCAAGATATCATCAGTATTGAATAAACAAGTTAGATTAAAAAATAATATAAGTTTCAAATTTTATTTTTTTATTTTTTACAAGTTAAAAGGCTAATGACATGTACGACTTGTCAAGAGTTTAGATATCAAGAGTGTATGACATGTCATGAGTGCATATATTGCAAGTGTACAAAAACATGTTGACCAAAGTTTAACTGAAAGAAAATTTAAGAGCTTATACATAGTTTGTGTAATCAACATGTTGTAATCAACTTGGTGATAGCGACAAAGAGATTGTCATGTCTTCACAGTGCATAAAACAGTTTAAAACTCACAAGACCTTCTTTGACTCAACTGGGTAAAGACCATGACAGAAGAGGACGTGTGTGTGATTGAACTGCAGGAGCAGGAAGTGTGTGCGATGAGGCGGGCCATTGCTTGGACTATTGGAGCAGGAAGTGTGTGCGATGAGGCGGGTCATTGCTTGGACTATTGGAGCAGGAAGTGTGTGCGATGAGGATGTCAATGCTTGGACTATTGGAGCAGGAAGTGTGTGCGATGAGGATGTTAATGCTTGGACTGCTGGAGCAGGAAGTGTGTGCGATGAGGATGTCAATGCTTGGACTACTGGAGCAGGAAGTGTGTGTGATGAGGATGTCAATGCTTGGACTATTGGAGCAGGAAGTGTGTACGATGAGGCGGGTCATTGCTTGGACTATTGGAGCAGGAAGTGTGTGCGATGAGGATGTCAATGCTTGGACTGCTGGAGCAGGTAGTGTGTGCGATGAGGATGTCAATGCTTGGACTATTGGAGCAGGAAGTGTGTACGATGAGGCGGGTCATTGCTTGGACTATTGGAGCAGGAAATGTGTGTGATGAGGATGTCAATGCTTGGACTGCTGGTGCATGAAGTGTGTGCGATGAGGATGTCAATGCTTGGACTATTGGAGCAGGAAGTGTGTGCGATGAGGATGTCAATGCTTGGACTATTGGAGCAGGAAGTGTGTGCGATGAGGATGTCAATGCTTGGACTATTGGAGCAGGAAGTGTGTGCGATGAGGATGTCAATGCTTGGACTATTGGAGCAGGAAGTGTGTGCGATGAGGATGTCAATGATTGGACTATTGGAGCCGGAAGTGTGTGCGATGAGGCGGGTCATTGCTTGGACTATTGGAGCAGGAAGTGTGTGCGATGAGGATGTCAATGCTTCAATGCTTGGACTATTGGAGCAGGAAGTCTGTGCGATGAGGATGTCAATGCTTGGACTATTGGAGCAGGAAGTGTGTGCGATGAGGATGTCATTGTTTGGACTATTGGAGCAGGAAATGTGTGTGATGAGGATGTCAATGCTTGGACTGCTGGGGCAGGAAGTGTGTGCGATGAGGATGTCAATGCTTGGACTATTGGAGCAGGATGTGTGTGCGATGAGGATGTCAATGCTTGGACTATTGGAGCAGGAAGTGTGTGCGATGAGGATGTCAATGTTTGGACTATTGGAGCAGGAAGTGTGTGCGATGAGGATGTCATTGCTTGGACTATTGGAGCAGGAAGTGTGTGCGATGAGGATGTCAATGCTTGGACTATTGGAGCAGGAAGTGTGTGCGATGAGGATGTCATTGCTTGGACTATTGGTGCAGGAAGTGTGTGCGATGAGGATGTCAATGCTTGGACTATTGGAGCAGGAAGTGTGTGCAATGAGGATGTCATTGCTTGGACTGCCAGAGCTATAAGTGTGCTCAATGAAGCATGTCAATGCATGGACTGCCAGAGCAGGAAGTGTGTGTGTGATGAAGTGTGTCATTGCATGGACTGCCAGAGCAGGAAGTGTGTGTGATGAAGTGTGTCATTGCATGGACTGCCAGAGCAGGAAGTGTGTGTGATGAAGTGTGTCAGTGCATGGACTGCCAGAGCAGGAAGTCTGTGTGATGAAGTGTGTCAGTGCATGGACTGCCAGAGCAGGAAGTGTGTGTGATGAAGTGTGTCATTGCATGGACTGCCAGAGCAGGAAGTGTGTGTGATGAAGTGTGTCAGTGCATGGACTGCCAGAGCAGGAAGTCTGTGTGATGAAGTGTGTCAGTGCATGGACTGCCAGAGCAGGAAGTGTGTTTGATGAAGTGTGTCAGTGCATGGACTGCCAGAGCAGGAAGTCTGTGATGAAGTGTGTCAGTGCATGGACTGCCAGAGCAGGAAGTGTGTTTGATGAAGTGTGTCATTGCATGGACTGCCAGAGCAGGAAGTGTGTGTGATGAAGTGTGTCAGTGCATGGACTGCCAGAGCAGGAAGTCTGTGTGATGAAGTGTGTCAGTGCATGGACTGCCAGAGCAGGAAGTGTGTTTGATGAAGTGTGTCAGTGCATGGACTGCCAGAGCAGGAAGTGTGTTTGATGAAGTGTGTCAGTGCATGGACTGCCAGAGCAGGAAGTGTGTTTGATGAAGTGTGCCATTGCATGGACTGCCAGAGCAGGAAGTGTGTTTGA
Source organism: Escarpia spicata (assembly GCA_963995525.1). Taxonomy (NCBI): domain Eukaryota; kingdom Metazoa; phylum Annelida; class Polychaeta; order Sabellida; family Siboglinidae; genus Escarpia; species Escarpia spicata. The sequence goes on from OZ023217.1 coordinate 24,468,617, forward strand.
TGAAGTGTGCCATTGCATGGACTGCCAGAGCAGGAAGTGTGTTTGATGAAGTGTGTCATTGCATGGACTGCCAGAGCAGGAAGTGTGTGTGATGAAGTGTGTCACTGCATGGACTGCCAGAGCAGGAAGTGTGTGTGATGAAGTGTGTCAGTGCATGGACTGCCAGAGCAGGAAGTGTGTTTGATGAAGTGTGTCAGTGCATGGACTGCCAGAGCAGGAAGTGTGTTTGATGAAGTGTGCCATTGCATGGACTGCCAGAGCAGGAAGTGTGTCATTGCATGGACTGCCAGAGCAGGAAGTGTGTGTGATGAAGTGTGTCATTGCATGGACTGCCAGAGCAGGAAGTGTGTTTGATGAAGTGTGTCAGTGCATGGACTGCCAGAGCATGAAGTCTGTGTGATGAAGTGTGTCATTGCATGGACTGCCAGAGCAGGAAGTGTGTTTGATGAAGTGTGTCATTGCATGGACTGCCAGAGCTATAAGTGTGCTCAATGAAGCATGTCAATGCATGGACTGCCAGAGCAGGAAGTCTGTGTGATGAAGTGTGTCAGTGCATGGACTGCCAGAGCAGGAAGTGTGTTTGATGAAGTGTGCCATTGCATGGACTGCCAGAGCAGGAAGTGTGTTTGATGAAGTGTGTCAATGCATGGACTGCCAGAGCATGAAGTCTGTGTGATGAAGTGTGTCATTGCATGGACTGCCAGAGCAGGAAGTGTGTTTGATGAAGTTTGTCATTGCATGGACTGCCAGAGCTATAAGTGTGCTCAATGAAGCATGTCAATGCATGGACTGCCAGAGCAGGAAGTCTGTGTGATGAAGTGTGTCATTGCATGGACTGCCAGAGCATGAAGTGTGTTTGATGAAGTGTGCCATTGCATGGACTGCCAGAGCAGGAAGTGTGTTTGATGAAGTGTGTCATTGCATGGACTGCCAGAGCAGGAAGTGTGTTTGATGAAGTGTGTCATTGCATGGACTGCCAGAGCAGGAAGTGTGTTTGATGAAGTTTGTCATTGCATGGACTGCCAGAGCTATAAGTGTGCTCAATGAAGCATGTCAATGCATGGACTGCCAGAGCAGGAAGTCTGTGTGATGAAGTGTGTCAGTGCATGGACTGCCAGAGCAGGAAGTGTGTGTGATGAAGTGTGTCATTGCATGGACTGCCAGAGCAGGAAGTGTGTGTGATGAAGTGTGTCAGTGCATGGACTGCCAGAGCAGGAAGTGTGTGTGATGAAGTGTGTCATTGCATGGACTGCCAGAGCAGGAAGTGTGTGTGATGAAGTGTGTCATTGCATGGACTGCCAGAGCAGGAAGTGTGTGTGATGAAGTGTGTCATTGCATGGACTGCCAGAGCAGGAAGTCTGTGTGATGAAGTGTGTCATTGCATGGACTGCCAGAGCAGGAAGTTTGTGTGATGAAGTGTGTCAGTGCATGGACTGCCAGAGCAGGAAGTCTGTGTGATGAAGTGTGTCATTGCATGGACTGCCAGAGCAGGAAGTCTGTGTGATGAAGTGTGTCAGTGCATGGACTGCCAGAGCAGGAAGTCTGTGTGATGAAGTGTGTCAGTGCATGGACTGCCAGAGCAGGAAGTCTGTGTGATGATGTGTGTCAGTGCATGGACTGCCAGAGCAGGAAGTGTGTGTGATGAAGTGTGTCAGTGCATGGACTGCCAGAGCAGGAAGTGTGTGTGATGAAGTGTGTCATTGCATGGACTGCCAGAGCAGGAAGTCTGTGTGATGAAGTGTGTCATTGCATGGACTGCCAGAGCAGGAAGTCTGTGTGATGAAGTGTGTCATTGCATGGACTGCCAGAGCAGGAAGTGTGTGTGATGAAGTGTGTCATTGCATGGACTGCCAGAGCAGGAAGTCTGTGTGATGAAGTTTGTCAGTGCATGGACTGCCAGAGCAGAAAGTGTGTTTGATGAAGTGTGTCAGTGCATGGACTGCCAGAGCATGAAGTCTGTGTGATGAAGTGTGTCATTGCATGGACTGCCAGAGCAGGAAGTCTGTGTGATGAAGTGTGTCAGTGCATGGACTGCCAGAGCAGGAAGTCTGTGTGATGAAGTGTGTCATTGCATGGACTGCCAGAGCAGGAAGTCTGTGTGATGAAGTGTGTCAATGCTGAGACAGCTAGAGCAAACTAGCGTTCCCTCAACACTTACACAATGCACTCGTAGTGATCCTGTCTCGCAGCAATGTGACTACAACAAACACAACAACTGTCACAAGACACTAACAGATGACAGTACACACAGATGTCTGCAGCCGTTCAACCATCAGACACAGTCATCCAGGATGTAAGAAACACTCCGTGCCTGGACACAATTATCAAAAAGGAATTGTACTACTAGATAAAAAAACAGTAAAGTTGTCAGGCAACATTTCATTTTCATTAGGGTATAAAACAAGAATGAGGCATTTGCACTATGACTAGCTTCATACCTATAAATTAGTCAGTTATAACAATGTTACCAATATTACTACTGCATGTTACTAAGTAGTCCTACGTAAAGCACACATGCTGAAGAAGGTGACTGCGAGATAACGCAATGTAATACTCAAACCATTTCACACAACGTATAATGGTGGATACTGACTATATCTACACATCAGACATCATGCACAAACTGCACATGGTTCATGTAAATTTAAACAATTATGGAAATCCTGACTGGCTAAAGACCTCGAATGTTCAAACAACAAACATATATCAAATCGTTATCTTCGCAACAATTTCATAGAATTTTTAAACTGAAATTAACTGTACCGTTGCCAACACGTGTCTTTGGTTTATGTGATGATCACTAGAGGGCACTACTCACAGAGGTCTGTCTCCGTGCTCATTGGCTGCCTCGAGACAGCAGCCAGCGTTTAGGAAGAGTTCGGCCACATCGACACAGCCAGCGTAGGCTGCCCAGTGTAAGCCAGTGTTCTCTTCCTACAAACACAATCTCAGACCTCTGACCACGTGGTTGGCTTAAAACTTGATGACTTGGCTATCAGGCATCCAGGTTAAATCCCTTGACCGGGACAGTTATAGGGGTGCCTTGTCCACTATCAATCGGCACCAGCCTGCTCTGTCATATGCTTATCTCAATGTTGTCACACTGTTCCGAAATCCACTTTCTTTTGTTCCTATCATTATCTCTCTGATGGTGTCGTTGTCAATGCAGTCTTGCTGGGCTGCTTCATGGATTGTTTCCTTAATGTTCCTCCTCATATTGCTTGCTCCAAGATTTTGTTATTCCATGTTTGGATATTTTTCCTTACTTCCACATTATTTCTGTGGCTGTTTCCTGTAATACTTCTTTGATGTTGCCAGTGAGGACATTTCCTTCTTCAAGAAGATATAGAAATGATGGATCTTTCAGTTACTCCATGTCAAAACGAATATTGTTGTTTCGGTGTTGTCAGAACTATGTCGTGGTCATTGCTTATGTGTATCTCAGGCACTAATCATAATGTTAATCTTATATAGTGCCATATCCATAAAAGCACTGTACATAAAATTTACACATGAATAAAACAAATTTATAGTTACCGGGTCGTTGTTCGACCCACACCAAAATCTGTCGCTCTGAATCTCATGAGATCTAGCCACTGATCTCTGTGTATGACTAACGAGAATTGAGCGTGACTTCCCAAGGCAATTACGTCACGTGCGTCAACATATTTTTTATAATTGGTTATAACCGCTAGCATGGTAAACGCTGTTACAAAATTGTTCATGCGGCGCTGTGTTTTCCTACGGAAACTAAGTATCAACTTTTATTTGCATAACATGAGACAAATAACTGATAAGGAGCTACAATGTGGATATCTTTCGCAAATGTTTCTTCAGTTTTTATGCAAGAATGAATTAATTACGATAATACAGGTGTAGATTAAAATGATACACATGTGAACTAAATGAATTAGTTAAAAATAATAATAAATCAATTAAGATAAATCACAACATCAATTAGCTAAAACAAGTTAATTAATCTACAAAATACCTTAGAAATAAAGACATTATAAAAACCGAATTGCGGTAGATCCTTCCACCCTGTGCCAGGGTGTGTGAAAGATGGTGCAGTAGGTGAAATACGTAGTTTGCTGTTGCATGGTAGGCATGACAACAGAAGTAGAAGTGTACACTCACATTGTCCCGGATGTTTGGGTCGGCCCCTACAAGGAGCATGTACCTGACCACCGCCAGATGGCAGCTCTCAGTTGCCCATATGAGGGGGGTCCACCCTCCGTCATCCTACACAACATACAGTTAATTACACCTATAGACACCCTACAGGGTTCTAGAGAAATATACATGCTACATTTATTATATATACATGAAAAGTTGAATTTTTCAAATATGTACATCATGCATGAATTTTATTTGTACAGTCAAACAAATAACAATCTCTGTACTGTCACCTTAAATCTTCTTTGTGACAAAGAATAAAACACATAACCAAGTATGTGAGAATATTGGACCACACTATGTGTCAGTAATCTTGCACAGACACACTCAAGATTGTCTGCTAATTATATGATCTCAAATAAGATTAATTTACTCCAATTCCAAATAGTGGCTGAGTTGAAACATGCAAAGGAAGTTAATTATGAGTGCAATGTACATCATATCACTATAGATAAGTTTATAAACAAGTTCTAGCCACAATTTCATTTTCCAGGGGAGGCAATTATAAAGCACATCCATATTTTGTTGTTGCTACAACGAATAAACATTGTGATACCAAATAACCTTCATGCTTATAGCAATAGTACATGTTATGATACCAAATAACCTTCATGATTATAGCAATAGTACATGTTATGATACCAAATAACCTTCATGCTTATAGCAATAGTACATGTTATGATACCAAATAACATTCATGCTTATAGCAATAGTACATGTTATGATACCAAATAACCTTCATGCTTATAGCAATAGTACATGTTATGATACCAAATAACATTCATGCTTATAGCAATAGTACATGTTATGATACCAAATAACCTTCATGCTTATAGCAATAGTACATGTTATGATACCAAATAACCTTCATGCTTATAGCAATAGTACATGTTATGCAACTGCCACAAATAACTTGTTCCATTGTTGACACAACTTGAATCAAACATTTGCATTTTTGGTTTATTGCATAACATACAATCACGTTTACAATGATGTAAGACTTGCCTTGACGTTGACGTTGGTCTCTGTCATCTCCACCAAGTACTTGACCGTGTCGACACTGCCACATTTGGCCGCCAGGTGGAGACAAGTCATGCCGTCCTGGCCCTGGACATAACGACGAATCAGATGAATAATGTAGCATGTTTTCATGAGAAAAGAATGCAAAGTTTATTTTATAATTGTCTGAAAACATGCTGTCAGATGACATCGTTAACACCAAAAGCATTTGCTTTAATACTACTGACATTTTTCATATCTAGTACCATTAGTTAAATATTATGTCTTTTTCTGATACCACTTAGGCTAAAAATGACTGTTCCCTACACGTGCCCACATGTTCAATGACTGCTCCCTATACATGCCTTAGTGAATGCTGCCTATATGTAACTCAATGACTGCTCCCTACAGGTGCCACAACAGCTGCTCCATACATGTGCCTAACTGACTGCTCCCTATACATGTCTCAATGACAACTCCCTACATGTGCCGTAATGATTGGCTCCCTACCTTTGCATCAGCGATAGCACCTGCTTTAATGAGGTAGCGTACGACTGCTGTCTGCCCGTACTCGGCAGCACAAATGGCTGCCGTGCAGAGGTTCTGGTCATTGATGTGTAGAGACGCTCCCGCCTACAACAACAGTCACATGACCTACCCTGTACTACACTGCCACCTGGCAACTGTTGCAATAACTTCAACCGTATTACTGGACTCATTTCCTCAACGTTACTGTTATGGAAATATTTTGGAAACATCCCAGGGTGATCTGAATTGAGAGGTGACAATAACACAATGTTTCCCCGAAATACTAAATCTACTCTTAATATCTTCACACATCAAATCTGTTTCAATAAACCACAATTTTGTAACGTAATTTCATTGTTTTCTGTTTAATTTGTATGTCTCAACACGAAAATGCAAACTAAATGGCATAGTTGATATTTGTGATGAGATAACATTTTAATTATAAACAAACTATTGTTCAATAACACACCTTTGAACAGTCAATATTTTGGAATAGATAGAGTTGGTAACACGGTCTTATAACAAAAACGATCCGACTTGTGTATATCTGTGAAAACGGTTGATGACACTGCTCCATTTTACAGACAGCAGTAAATGGTTGGCTGTGAGGTGTTGCCATGGTTACCTGAATGAGGAGATGAACTACACTGAGGTAGCCACCAATGGCAGCTGCGTGTAGCGCTGTCTGTTTGTTGAACTCCTCAAACTGCATGTTTGCATCACCACCGTCAACTGTCAATGACAGACACATAACATTCGCTAACAAGGACACAAGGGTTGCATCAATATACATTAGCTTGTTACTTTACCACATTTTATTAAACAACGTAAAGGTAAGTTCTTATACAGCACCATCCTTGGGACTGCTCATTGCCTTTTACACTTCACCCTCTCAGCAGCCTTGTTCTACTGAATGCTAGTGTGACTTCTAAAGAAAGCATTCAGTTACGCTGCAAATGCTACACAAAGATTACTCGTTGATAAATATACACCACTGTCATTAGCTAGGTTCTCATTTATACTTGAACTGAAGCAACGTGGATGGAATGACAAGACAACAAGAGGAGTAAAAACGGATTCTCTCAATCGAGTCCAATGTTCTAACCTTAATGTTACTGCACCCCAATGTCACAGAGTCCACGCAATTTCTTTAAAATGTCAATTCCACACTAATCCAGAACCAGCAGAAATACATTTCAAAGACATTTTATGTCACATAAAAACTACATAACCCTGTCGGCATCCATGGATGATGTGGGCATTCACTCTTCAAATTTTCAGCAACAACATATGCATATATGCAATATGGACAACGTTGGTGCATTTAAATAATGTTATCTTATTGAAATATTAAAATATATATAATGGTGATAGACAATTATTAATATGTTATGAATCATAACCAAACAATCTATTACTCCTTACTATTTTCCAATGATATTCCAGCATATTCAAGGCCAGGAGTTATATTTTAAAATTCAAGTAGTTTCCACGTACTTCCAAACAGCATAGAAACCATGAGTAAACAAACATTAAAAAAATAATCATGAAATATATGTTTATAAACATAATTCTACTCGGCAAAAACCTATTCATGAAATATCTGCAGTTCTAAAGGATGTGAAACCTCAACTCACGGAGTATTGCAAGGACTTTCTCTACTTCCCCGGCATACGAGGCTGCATACAAACTCTTGAAACTTGCACGCAGTTTCTTAGGTCTGCAAAAATGATTATAAGTAAACCAAAAAATATATTCATCACACAGTGTCTTCTCTAGGAAGATCAACTACCACAGATCATCACTCTTCTCTGTGTTTTGTCGTTATGACTAGATCTTGTTATTGCAAGTTACAAATTGTTATTACAAGTGAATACTCTGTCAATAACATTGTTACAATAACAATGTTATAGACAGAGTATTCACTTGTTATTTCTTATCATTTTAACAATGCATTAGACAGAGTATTCACTTGTTATTACTTATCATTGTAACAATGTTACAGAAAGAATATTCACTTGTTGTTATCATTGCAAATATGTTATAGACAGAGTATTCAATTACTATTACTTATCATTGTAATTATGTTATATACAGAGTATTCAATTATTATTACTTATCATTGTAATTATGTTATATAAAGAGTATTCAACTGCATTCATTTATCATTATAATGCTGTTTAGACAGAGTACTCACTTGTCATTACAAATCAATGTAATAATGTTTTCTAGTTCTGTACGCGATTGGCCTAGTGGCATACCAGCTGGAAAACACAAAGATAAGGCTCAGTTGACTAAGAACAACTTCAATCAGATACAGAACATATTTCAATTAGTTCAGTATTGCAAAAGATGAAGAAAGAAAGAAATATGTCCAACCTGCTTACCCTAGATTTGTGACAAAGACATATATTTACCTGTGGAGATTTCCTTGTTTGTGCTCGTAGTTCTCACTGAGATGGACACGCCCAGGTCTTCAGCACCAAGTGACGGAGATGACTTTGGTGACAAGATGCCCATCCTAGCCCGAGGCCTACAATGTCAACAACAATGAAGTGACGACTTTGGTAACAAGACGGCCATCCTAGCCCGGGGTCTACAATGTCAACAACAATGAAGTGACGACTTTGGTGACAAGACGGCCATCCTAGCCCAGGGTCTACAATGTCAACAACAATGAAGTGACGACTTTGGTGACAAGACGGCCATCCTAGCCCAGGGTCTACAATGTCAACAACAATGAAGTGACGACTTTGGTGACAAGACGGCCATCCTAGACCGGGGTCTACAATGTCAACAACAATGAAGTGACGACTTTGGTAACAAGACGGCCATCCTAGCCCGGGGTCTACAATGTCAACAACAATGAAGTGACGACTTTGGTAACAAGATGGCCATCCTAGACCGGGGTCTACAATGTCAACAACAATGAAGTGACGACTTTGGTGACAAGACGGCCATCCTAGACCGGGGTCTACAATGTCAACAACAATGAAGTGACGACTTTGGTAACAAGACGGCCATCCTAGCCCGGGGTCTACAATGTCAACAACAATGAAGTGACGACTTTGGTAACAAGACGGCCATCCTAGACCGGGGTCTACAATGTCAACAACAATGAAGTGACGACTTTGGTGACAAGACGGCCATCCTAGACCGGGGTCTACAATGTCAACAACAATGAAGTGACGACTTTGGTGACAAGACGGCCATCCTAGACCTGGGTCTACAATGTCAACAACAATGAAGTGACGACTTTGGTGGCAAGACGGCCATCCTAGCCCAGGGTCTACAATGTCAACAACAATGAAGTGACGACTTTGGTGACAAGACGGCCATCCTAGACCGGGGTCTACAATGTCAACAACAATGAAGTGACGACTTTGGTAACAAGACGGCCATCCTAGACCGGGGTCTACAATGTCAACAACAATGAAGTGACGACTTTGGTGACAAGACGGCCATCCTAGACCGGGGTCTACAATGTCAACAACAATGAAGTGACGACTTTGGTGACAAGACGGCCATCCTAGACCTGGGTCTACAATGTCAACAACAATGAAGTGACGACTTTGGTGACAAGACGGCCATCCTAGCCCAGGGTCTACAATGTCAACAACAATGAAGTGACGACTTTGGTGACAAGACGGCCATCCTAGACCGGGGTCTACAATGTCAACAACAATGAAGTGACGACTTTGGTGACAAGACGGCCATCCTAGACCGGGGTCTACAATGTCAACAACAATGAAGTGACGACTTTGGTGACAAGACGGCCATCCTAGACCGGGGTCTACAATGTCAACAACAATGAAGTGACGACTTTGGTGACAAGACGGCCATCCTAGACCGGGGTCTACAATGTCAACAACAATGAAGTGACGACTTTGGTAACAAGACGGCCATCCTAGCCGGGGTCTACAATGTCAACAACAATGAAGTGACGACTTTGGTGACAAGACGGCCATCCTAGCCCAGGGTCTACAATGTCAACAACAATGAAGTGACGACTTTGGTAACAAGACGGCCATCCTAGCCCAGGGTCTACAATGTCAACAACAATGAAGTGACGACTTTGGTGACAAGACGGCCATCCTAGCCCAGGGTCTACAATGTCAACAACAATGAAGTGACGACTTTGGTGACAAGATGGCCATCCTAGCCCAGGGTCTACAATGTCAACAACAATGAAGTGACGACTTTGGTGACAAGACGGCCATCCTAGCCCAGGGTCTACAATGTCAACAACAATGAAGTGACGACTTTGGTAACAAGACGGCCATCCTAGCCCAGGGTCTACAATGTCAACAACAATGAAGTGACGACTTTGGTAACAAGACGGCCATCCTAGCCCGGGGTCTACAATGTCAACAACAATGAAGTGACGACTTTGGTGACAAGACGGCCATCCTAGCCCAGGGTCTACAATGTCAACAACAATGAAGTGACGACTTTGGTAACAAGACGGCCATCCTAGACCGGGGTCTACAATGTCAACAACAATGAAGTGACGACTTTGGTAACAAGACGGCCATCCTAGCCCAGGGTCTACAATGTCAACAACAATGAAGTGATAGTGATAACTTTGACAGACAGGACAATTTTTTTAGTGAACCAAAGCCTTAGTGACAATGTGAATAACACGCATACTCATCCAACTGTTGGAATATAAACTGATTGCAGCTGAGCCCTTGTTCCTGAAAATCTTGACGCACAATTTTATTAATTTTTTTTAAAATAATTAATGTACTGCAAACAGGTAGAACTGTCAAGAAATATCTCTAATGTTACACATAGTTCTTGCAAAGTCGGTCGAACATAGAGCACACTTTATGGCTGTACTCCTGCAGGTGCTCAGAGCACACTTTATGGCTGTACTCCTGCCAGGTGCTCAGAGCACACTTTATGGCTGTACAGCTGTACTCCTGGTCAAGTCCCTTCGCCTCTTTCTATGTTCATTCGCATCCTTAGACTAATGGCTTCTCATCTACCAATTGCGACGTATTTCAGAAAATACAAAGGTAGGTAGTTATTTCGCGTTATTTAATTACAATGTTTACGTATTTGCTTTTCCACCTATCAGAGAAATATGGACGTCTCTCCAGATAGCGTGAATGAGTTTAACATCAAATTACTGTGGTGATGATAACTGATGCCCTTGGTTTGTTGCTCCACGGCTGGGTAAAGTAAAGTAAAGTAAAGGTAAGTTCTTATATCGCGCAGTATCCAATCCTCAGGACTGCTTAACCCTACGATCGACCACGGCCAATTCATCGGCCGACGGTACCTACCTTTACAGCAACATTTTTAGTTTCCGTGCTAGGTAACTGACATGCAAACATTTGGTATTGTTGAATAGTTGACATATTTTTCAAGATGGTGTATATTTATTCATGAGCAGATTGATTGACAGCTAGTGACTGCCTAGTCGACAAAACATGACTAATGAATTTACATATCCATTCATAAAGTCTAGACCCCCGCACACGAGGTATCAATGGAAAGCTCTGTTATTGGCCAATCTGCCAAAAATGACATCAGCTGGCTAAGGTAATTCAGCGAATCAGAACAAAGTATTTCAGACACCTCGCTCCTCCGGAGTTTAAGTAAACAACAAAATGGCAAACATCGTTGGAGAATTGTTCACTTTGAAAGTTTACTTTTGATTATGTCACGTTGCAGCGTCAATATTTCGACAAAATGCCTGACAGTATTCATGAATAAAGTCATTATGTTAGTTCAGATAGTTAGAATGACTTGTGATCGGGCTGCCGGAATAAGAAAAAAATTTAAAAATAAAAGTTCTCAACGGATCCGATTAATTTTTGTGTCATTTGGTAGCTAACATGTGTGGCTACATTTGTCTTACTGGACGAAAGGCATATATCCACTCAGTAATTAGCTGGTAGCAGAATAAAATAAAATAAAAAAAACATTTTGGATGAAGTTCAGATAATAACATCCCCAAGATTATCAAACGTTTTGTTGATTTTTTAATTTTATTATAAAAACATTCCTTTAGCAATAAAATGATACCTCATTCTTATTTTGTGATACATATTAGCAAAGTTATGATTTTACTGTAACAGTTCGCTACAGAGGATTTTCACTGGCTGGTCGTAGGGTTAGTGCTTTACACTTTACTCCCTGACAGATGTGTTCAATCAAAATGGCGATACATCATTCATTAATAATTACAGGCCTATTTCTGTCTTGCCTGTATTTTCAAAGGTTTTTGAAAGATTAATGTACAATAGATTAATGAATTACATAATGAAACATAACATCTTGTTTAATTCCCAATTTGGATTTAGGAAAGGATATTCCACTGATATGGCTATTTCACTGCTAATTGACAAAATTAGTAAGGCAATTGATACCAAAGAGCACGTAATTGGGTTATTTCTGGATTTAGCCAAAGCCTTTGATACCGTTAATCATAATATATTATTGAGAAAATTAACACATTATGGAATCAGAGGAAATATACTCCAATGGATTCGTAACTTTTTAAGTAACAGACAACAACGAGTAAAATTCTATGGAACAAAATCTTCCCTTAAAAACATAACATGTGGTGTTCCGCAGGGTTCAATTCTGGGACCTTTACTCTTTCTTATCTATATAAATGATTTATCTACTTTATCTGACACAACGTTTACCATTATGTTTGCTGATGTCACGAGCATCTTTATACAAGGCAACAATATAGATGAAATGGAAAATGTTCTGAACTCCGAAATAAAAAAACTATCTTTATGGCTTAACATTAATAAACTTTCTTTGAATATACAGAAAACTCACACTGACCTTTAGTAATACGATCAGTATAAGAGAGAGGTGTAATAACATTTGCATAGACGGCATACAAATTAACACTGTACATGAGATCAAGTTTTTGGGTTTGCTTATAAATAATACATTGAATTGGAGCACACACATTAAATATATATCAAATAAAATTTCTAAGAATATTGGTATTATAAAAAAGTGACAAACAAATTAGATAACAAATCATTGTTAAACCTGTATTACATGTTTATATATCCATATATTACTTATTGTAATGTCGTCTGGGGAAGGGCCCCGAATATATACCTTGCTAAAATTCATTTACTCCAAAAACGAGTTTTGCGTGTAATAAGTCATGTAGGATTTATTGATCATACGCAGCCTTTATTTACATCTTATCAAATAATGAATATTTATGACGTAAATAAATATTTATGCTGTATTCTAATGTACAAGCATAATAGGGGTATGTTGCCAGATATATATCATGATGTATTTGTCCTGCAAATATCCACACATAAATATAATACAAGGCAGGAAGTAACATATAAAATACCATACTGCAAGACTAATTGTAGACAACTGTCTTTGGCTTATGTTGGTCCTAAAATCTGGAATACATTTATTACAAATAACTATTTACAATATTGTACATCTCTTCATATGTTCAAACAAAGGACCAAGCGTCTAATTCTAGCAAACATATGCTAAATGCTGCTTTAATGAAATTTTGTCATGTTAAGATGTACCTGGTGTTCAGTGTTACGGTACTCGTGTAATGTTGTCATGTTAAGATGTACCTGGTGTTCAGTGTTACGGTACTCGTATAATGTTGTCATGTTAAGATGTACCTGGTGTTCAGTCTTACGGTACTCGTATAATGCATTATTAAATAATTAGTTAGTTTATTATGAAGATGTTTTTTTTCTTCTTCACGAATCATAGTTTTCATTGCATATATGACATGAATAAGGAACACAAGCAATGTGTTGCTTCGTTCCATTTGTTACGTAATGTATACATGTTTCATATTACTGCTACATCTGTGCTATACTTAACATTATGTATCAATAAAGATTATTATTATAATTGAACACCATCTCGACTTCTCTGGGAAGCATTCAGCCATGCTGCAATTACTGTCTACAGCCAGGTACTCATTCATACAGCTGAGTGAACTGGAGCAACGTAGAGTGAACCTGCCTAAGGTTCGACCCAGCAGCACAGGATTCGAAGCCGGGTTCTCTTGATTGATAGTCCGATGCTCTAGCCACTGTAGGGGTAAGCAAGGATATAATACCTAGTTACTTGTACTGACCCGACAGTGGAGAGGCGTTGAGGTCGTGGCTGCAGGGACAACTTGGTTGGGTCATGGAGCTTGAGGTTGACCTCAACCTGGTGTGACTCTGCCCCGCAGTGGGGGCAGTAATACTTGTTGTCACGGAATACTTGGCATTGCTTGTGGAAGTGATGTACACCCATCGACCCCTCCTTCTTGCACTGGTAGAACTTGCCCTGCAAACACACCCATGACTGGTCAGTAACATCATCAGTGTGAACAAGGGTCTGCTGGATACATCAGTAGTCACACACATATCGATGCAGACATAAATCCACAACATTTACATGAGATCGTCACTACAACGTGCCCTTCTTATAGTCCAACCTACATCAGAATCAGATCATTATTACAACACACCTGAGTATATCCATGCCCAACCAAGTACAGCAGAGCCTAAGAAAGTACATATTGACTGACCTGAGTCCAGAACTGCCTAACTATAGTACAAAGTGACTGAACTGAGTACAGAAGTGCCAAACAATGCTACACTGACCTGAGTGCAGAAGTGGCCGCAGCCAGGACAGCACTGGTGTAATCGCAGTCGCTTGCGGTGTTGTTCACATACGGCCATGAATGGAATCTTGACCGCTGACCTCACAAGCTGTCCATTGGTCACATTGTTACAGCAGCCGACCACCTGCAGCAGCAAACATAACCTGTTGACGTAGGTTCATGCATGCATGACAGCATAGATGCACACATGCATGCGTGAATGACACATTTACATAATTATGTTCAACAATATGGAAAAATTATTTATTTTCATTATGAAATAACACATGCAAGTACAGCCCACTTCATGTAACTCAAACTTGCACAAGTTGATCTTTTCCCATCATCGAGATCTATAAGGCAATAAAACGTAGCTACTGATAAGTGGAACTTCTGATAACTAGAAGTATTGCCATGGGTCCCTGGAGGTTTAACTTATCCAGAGTCCACTGTATGACAAACTAATTTTCATATCTGTTAGGTAGGTAGACGACACATACACACAAATGCGCACAAATTGATCATTGATACAATTTTGGTTGGTAATTTTTTTTTACAGAAAACCAACAATTAAAACCATGTGTTGTACTGTGATTTAAATGGTGTGCAGAACCCATCTGAATAAGCAAACTTTGTGTTTCAAATTGTTAACAATAACCAAATATGCGAGTTTTTATAGTGATCTCATGTCAAAGTCTACCGACCTTGCCATCAATGGAGTCAAGGGCTTGGCAGTAGATCACTTGTTTGAGATTGGCAAACGATGCTCCGTTAATCTTACAGCAGCAGAGTGGGATGAAATCACGATCTGAATCTTCCCCAGTGGTATAGCGACTTGTCTGCAAAGGCATACATTTATACCTTTAGCCCTTTACACCCTATGACTGCTAAACATCACATCATGTGTTAAAAGAACGCTACTCAAAAACTTCCAATATAAAGACAAGCAAGAGATATCCCAAGTGTATAGCAAATAAACCACAAATAATAATCTTTAAAAGGACATAACAGTAGATCACCTCACATGTTACACTGTGCAATAGTATGCATTGTTTTTAGCTAACTATGATGGACGTTGACAATGCAATGCTACAGTCGTTGTCTCACCATGTGACCTGTCTTGCGCCCCACTGGGTACTTAGAAGTGTCCTCTGGCTTGGCTGGAGACAAGGGGAATGTCATTCCATTGGGTGTGCTCACAAACTTGAGGAGCGAGCCACTGGGGAGTGCTGGTAGATCTGCCTGAAAAGTGACAACGGCACCATCAAGGGTTTTGTTGTGTGAATATAGGTCTGAATTTTTTTTTACCTCAAGTTAGAATTATATAATTTTTGCTGAGCTGCCTGTCCCTGCATGGAGAAAAAAGGCATTTTCCAAATAAAGCAACGTATAATCCAAATTGCCAATGTATACATACTAATAATCAATCTTAGGAAGTGTCCCAAATCCTGGACACTTGTTTTTCCACTGAAATTTGGCCCGTTATTGTATTGTATTATCAATATTGTTGGGACAATTCTGAACATTGAACATTTGCCTAGCTCAAAATCTCCAAAACTTAAATCAGCCCACCCACCCCGTTCCCCCCCAAAAATGGAAATAAAATGTTGACATGTTTCGTGGAGACTATATGCATGCTAGTGAAGATATCCCAAGTGTATAGCAAATATACCATTTAGACCTGGAAATAAAATATTCGAGTAGACCATTTCGTGAAGATTGTATATATATTAGTTATTAAAAATACTGTCAAATTTTATTCCGATACGCTGCCATTTAGACTGATTTCCAGTGGTTGTAGAAACCTTGTAGGAGAGTTGGTGAGCTGCAATCTCACATGTAGCATAGTTACAGGTTGTTTAAGAAAATGTGTACACATTTTCTGTTCTCATTTTGCCCCTACCACCCTCCCCCAGAATGGAAAGAAGAAAGAGATGAACTATGATAAAACTTTATTTGTTCACAAGTTACATATACATAGCATGCATTTTGACCTAAAACAGTAGCAATTAATTACATAATACTGATTGAATTGGAGTGAAGTAATAGCTGCAACATGTATAGTAAAACATCTTAATAATATTCCTTATAATTTTGGATAAATATACTTTAACCTTTTTGAGTATGCCTAAGTTATTGTATATATTTTTTATATACCTAAGTTATTTTAATCCTAGATCATATCTTTATACTGCATTGGTAATTATGTCTATTGCTGTTTTAAAGTGTATCAGGTTCAGCCAGTGCAGTAGGGATTCCCATTACACATTATAGTTACAGCCCACAAGGAGGCATTCTGTTTGACACTAGGACAATGGCAGGCTAGTCCAATACACATGCTTCCAGCATAATCTCTGACACCCAGGCCACTCCACTCAGCCACCCCAGTGATCAGAGATAGGGCAAAGTCCACTCTCCAGTTATAAATAGAGATCCAGTGGCAGTTATAAATAGAAATCAGTGCAGGAGGCTTACAACAGTAGGAAAATAGTAGGAATATTTAGCATTTTGGGAGGCCTTGAGGTGCCCTTATAAAGATTCAATCAAATACAGGTTTCTTGTGTATAGTGGCACTACCACATGAAATGTCTATGCAAAATTAGAGAAAAAGTTGCTGAATGGTTTCTGAGATGTCAGGTAACGGCGCATGGCAGACACAGAGTGATGGCATTAGTCCGTTGGATCTTCGGCCTAAAGGTCATAAATACATAAATCGAATACTGTCCATATTGCTACAATGTCAGGTGTATTAAGCTAGAAGCCTACCTGTTGTGGACGCATGGCTTTCAGCTTCTGCTGCAGCGGGCCTGGCAGACTGCCTAGTGGGTGCGTATACACCATCTTGTCTGACTGCGTCACACGGTTCGACACGCTGCCGTCACACCAGGTGGCAGCACTGAAGGTCTTTTGCGGCGAGATGTGCGGGGGAGTGGAGAGGCAGTCTGTGCCCGTCGTGGTGAGGTCAGACAGGGTGCAGGCAGGGAGCAGGACTGGGATGTCACCCCCTTCGCTATCCACCCTTCGGTGCTTCACCCCTGTCACAAGACAAGTGCTATGTCAATCTCCTGTCTCTCTCTCTCCTACCAGGCATGGCTGACTGACAGCTTAAAAGGAACTAAAAACAAACTCATTTTCCAAGAGCTTCAACATATCTTCAAAAACAAATTCCGAATCTCTCCTATATATCAGAATATTTCTCAGTTCAACAGATTATTGCCACTTCCTTGTGGAGAAGGTTATGGAACAACAGTTAAAACCCATGTCAAATCGCATACTACATTCAATTATTATTCTTAAGATAATGCATATAAATTGCTTGCTATTAATCAAATACGTGCAACTATATCAGTACGAAATGCAACTGTTTTTAAACATTTTAGATAGACATCAGTATTATGTTTATACTAGTCTCTGAAGTGTATTACCTAAGCCAAGGATATGAAAATAACTCGATAAAATAAATCAAAGAGTAATTTTGAACTGATCTTACAACAATAGGGATATTCTAACAGGAAAATATCAATTGTGAATAAATTACATAAACAAAATTGTTACAAGTGTCATCTTTTAGCAGATAAAACATATATAACCAGACTTCTGGACATTCTGGTCAACAAGTTTTTTAATACAGCTATAAAATATTTCTGTGCTGCTCAAAGTAGACACACAGTGCAAAGTTTGGTATTTTTATTTTGTAAAATCATGTCATACCTTATCACCTATATTCATTCTTACACCTTCACCATCTAAATGTGTTTTCAGGAACCACAACTGTTTTTACACACAAGCTGACCGTTATGAACGACAATCTTGCTTTACAGTATATTCATGAACAGCCACCAACTTCCAATACTTGCAGACAAAGATAAGTATAAAATACTGCGGCTAATACGATACACATTTCTGTCAGAGATGTTAAAATATCATGGCTGCCAATCTAACAAAAACAATTTCCGTAATTACCCCCCCCCCCGCCTACCCCATTGAACCACCACCACCCCCCCATCCCGTTCACAGTGCCTGGGAATTCCTGAAGATAATAATTAATCATCAAATGTATATATACTTTGTTTCAACATAATGTTACTACACTGTAACTCCTGTCAGCAGTTAAGGTTGTTGGTTAGCACTTCATAGGGAGGCTTGTTTTGCAACATCCAGTAAGTTACATAGTATTAATTACAGCTGTCAAACTCCATGAATGGCCAGACATGTTTATGTTTATGTCTGTAGAGCATCACAGTGGGAAAGACAGCGCCAATGAATAGCCAATAATCATCCAACGAGCTTCGAAATTTACAACACACAGCAGGAAACATTATATTACTAACAGTCAATGACAATGTTAAATTATTGTATTCAAATAAATTTGAATAAAAATATGATAGTTTTCTATTGCAATTCATAAACCATAACTGTTTAACATAATGTAATGGTTCTACCTAACGTCATCTTAATATATTTATTTCATTATGTAATTCTATACCTGTAAATTTTATTAATGTCTAGATGCGCATTAATGACAGATATTTTTTGACAAGTGCTGTAATTGCTGTCACTAACAGATGCTGACTAATACTATAGCTAATATGCTCAGTGCTAGGGCAGTCATCAGTTGGCTGCTGGCAGTCAAAGTTGTAACATGCACAGCATTGGATGACGTCACTGTACTGACTCATTAGAACTTCTAGTGAACTAAACATTTGTTGATAAATTGTAACAAGTGAATGATGAGTTTCTTTAGGGGATCTGGAGCAGCATTATTTATAGATTTGGCAATTCTTTAATGTCTATCATTTTCTGTAGTTGGATATTTGTATTCCCATAATACGGCGGCAGTTTCCGTAATGCCGTAATCTGAGGTGAATTTCCTTAATGATTACGGAAAATCTGTAATGGTAGGCAGCCCTGAAATACATAGTTATACTACATATGGTTTTACTGCATAAAACGATAAGATTCTGCAACTGACATTATACTTCTGATGAACCATTTCTTGTTAGAATAGATGTTTGTGCTGCTGAAACAGATCATGCCTAGATGGTGGAATTGAAAGAAGAGTTTGGAAAGAAGAAACACCTGAAAATTAAATTATTTGTGAGCAGACCGAGATGGGTGGGACACATAGTGAATGATTCAAGATTGACAAAGAGAGCATGGAAACAGAACACGGTGAAGATAAGAATCAAAACAGAGGGCAGGGCAGGGTTGATCAGTAGGACACAGCAGAAGATAGGGATAGGCGGAAAACAATTGTCAGTAGGACAAAACGGATTGAGTGATGTGGCCCCCCCCCCTGACTAGGAGCCAGGGGTGTATTAGACTGAGTAGAGGGTGGATGTACTTGCCTGTGGTCGCGTGACCCTGAGTCTGCGAATGATCGGAGCAGCAGCAGTGAGGAGCTGGTAGTAAGCAGACAAAGCCAGGGTCAGCTACAGGGTTAGACTGTCCACCTGCCCCCATGTCCCCTAGGCCACTTAGGCCACCTAGGCCAGCTGCCACCTAGGCCCGCTGCCACCTAGGCCCGCTAGGCCACCAGTAAAAAACACACAGTTCAGTGACAGCACCACCTTTGGAGAAGGCTCACACAATCCCATGCCAATCGGAGATTTTCCATATAAAATTTACTTTTTTTAAAGCTGGGGAGGGATATGGTTGTATCCAGTTTTAACACATTATCGTCAAATGGAAACATTGTGATAAAGTTCGTAATTGCCCTCGTCTCTGTTGATGGGTGTTTTGGTTTTTCTGATCCAGATGGCTTCTTTGATCTGCCGAATCCTTCTGTTGGATTCTTTGTCTACAATTTTCACTCCCTCCCAGTCTATGATATGGTTTTCAGTTGTCGTATGGTCTGTAAGGGCGGATTTATTTATGGTAGACATCAATCTTTTTTTCCCCGCTCCTTGTGTATTTCTCATTTTTCGTGTTGTCTACGTCCTTTCTGTGTTCCTCCAGTCTTGTTTTGAGTAGTCTTCCTGTCTCCCCAATGTACTCAGCAACACAATTCTTGCACGGTATTTGGTACACCAATTCGCCCTGTTCTTCTAGCTGTACTTTGTCCTTGGGATGTACCAACAGGTGCCTGAGGGTGGTGTGGGGACGCATGGCCGTTGCTACTCCATACTTTTTCAGTACTCGATGTACTCTCTCTGAGACCCCCTCTATGTATGGGATGACTACTTGGCTCCGATAGTTTTTGTCCTTTGTCTTTTTGTTGGTCTTTTTCTTCTTACTGCTATCTGTCACCTTTTTCAAGGCCCACGACGGATAGCCACATACTCTTAGAGCTCTTCTCAGGTGTTCCACCTCTTCTTTCTTGTCCCCCTCCTCCGAAGTTATTGTCTCACACCTGTTCATAAGGGTTCTGACAACTCCCAACTTCTGATGTTTGGGGTGGTGGGATGCAAAATTCAGGTATTGGTCAGTGTGCGTCTTCTTCCTGTACACTGTGGACTTCACACTGCCATCTTCCTTTCTGGTGAACTTTGCATCCAAGAAGGGCATGCTGTTGTTCTCTTCGTCTTCCCGCGTGAAAATTATGCTACCTGTGGGGTCTACAGTGTTCATGTGTTGTTGTAATTTCTTTGCCTTTCCTGTGTGTACCAGGCAAATTACATCGTCCACATATCTCTTCCAGTTTCTCGGTTGGCAATCGACTGGTGCTGTGGCTATGATTTTCTGCTCCAGGTCCTCCATGTATAGGTTCACAACAATGGGGGACACTGGACTGCCCATGGCTACCCCAAACTTCTGTTGGTAAATTTCTCCTCCAAAGTATGTCGTCTCCAAGACAAATTTCAACAACTCCATGATGTCGTCTACGTGTACGATGACGTCATTCAGCATCATAGGTACTGATGAAGTCGGCGTGACACGTCAACGAAAGCCTCTACCAGGTAATTTAACATGATTCTTGGATATGAAAAATGAAAGTTTCTAATTTGAAAACGAACTATCCTGAAGAATGTTCAGTAATAATTGTGATAAAGTACTTCTTACATTCAACATATAAGTAAAAATAAAATTAACATTCTTTAGCGGTTGACAAGAAAATACTTTTGATACCAGAAAGATTCTGAACAAAATCTAGTGGATTTGGCAGGCCTAAATTGAGTACCTCATAGATGGTTGCACTCAATGATTCGTGGCAAAACCTAACTGATAAGTTTGTTTTCTAACGTGTTTACGGTAAGGTAACATGCTGTCTTCCAAACCAAAAATTTGACCTTATTTTCTGTACTTGTAACAGTTGAACATATATATATTTCTATTGTAGTAATGATGTATTAAACACTAAACTACATTGTTGCTTGTTTTACATAAAATACAAACAATTTAAGAATTTTGAATATAGATTTGAATATATAATATTTTGTTTTAGACAATTAAATATTTCCTGTTCCTGTTAATAGGATCAAAAACGTGGCGAAGAGCAACAGATGCATTATAAATTATCCATCTACGTAAAAGGGAATATTGTTTTGGTTTCAAGATAGCTATCACGCTATGAAGGGCAAAGCCGGAACAAGTAATGTATTTTTAATTTAATTTTGTGCATGGGTAGTCATGTGTGACAAAGTTGCAAGTCATTGAGTGCTCCAAGTTGATTGCTGTACTGAACTGTGTGCACGCGTGACGCAGTGTCATGCTTACATTTATCCGAGTGTTAAATTTTATCCAGGTGATGTTTATGTGCATATGTAAGGCATAATATTTGGCACCAGTAGATCACGTAGTGATAAATAATATCCAGTAGTTAAATATGTTTTGTTTGTTGTCGTAATACAAGCGTTATGGTTAGAGTACATAATTATAATTTTATGTTTCAGATTTGTGACCAAGTATGTAAGTCACATGACGTGTGTGTGGAGAGGAAACTGTTTTACGATAGAAATTGTTTATGTCTGTGGGAAGCAAACATTTTATAATTTATTTATATATATATATAAACATATATATATAGACATATATTTATATATATAAACATATATTTATATATATATAAACATATATTTATATATATATATATATAAACATACATAACGCCCGCATAAATGAAAGCATGACAGTTGTTGCTGGTGCTAAATACATTCCCCTAGATATGCGCACGCGCAGAAATGTCACCCGGTTAATATTTAACGCCCGGATAAATGTAAGCGCGACAGCTGCACACAACTGGCTGGACACCATCGACAAGGTCACCTACAAGAAACTAGCGCACAGCTAAGCATCAATTAGCCAGCATCATCAAAAACCATGGCCACATCAAAAACCCATTCATATACCACTGATATAGGTCATTAGCAATGATGCTTGACAGAAAGATCTTGTGAAGATTCATCAAATTGTATTCTACATTTGTTTAATGTTATCTGATCAGACTCAATGTATGCTTGTACCAGATTCTCATCAGGACATCGTCAAAACATTCCACAATTATTTACTATTTCTTAATGATGAATGATAACCAATTTTATTTCAGGCATACAAGTATGTATAATATAATTAAACTAAACAAAAGAACATAATCATTAATTTTATAAATATTAAGACCCCATCTAACTACATACATGGAATTTTGAAACAGAGATGGTGGACATATCTGAACAATGCATGGAAAACTTTTGTATTCAACCTTACAATAACATAGAAAACAAATGCAAACAACAGAAAGTGGATTATCACAAACAGTATTAGAAAAATACCAATCATTGACAGAACTGAGATTATAGCTTGTCTTTGAACGAACAGGGTTTCTGATGTGACAATGACTTTAGATGACACTTTGATGCATGCGTCATTAGCGTCAAGGCATGAACCGGCAGGGACAAACCTCTGCTTGTTGACACAGATGACACGTCAGAATCACCCGCCGTTGATGTCACTGACCACGTGTCCTCATCAACTAGGCAAACGCACACGACAAAAATGAGACATCTGTAAGATAGCTAGGAAACAACGCAGTCTTACTGGAGCGACACAGTTGTCACATATGTTGATTCCTACAACTAACGACACTCTTATAACATAACAAAGCTCCAAGTACTGTGACAAATATGTAATCAAATAGTAATAAAAATGACATGTGAACATGGTAACTGCAGTACTCAGTAATAATTAAATTAACACAATTTGGTCTCCATTCAGGCGGTTACAGTTACACATATTTCATCAGTATACACACATCAAATTAAGGTGCCAAATTAATAACATTCGGTACATCAATTAAATAAAAACTGTTAATTACAACCTTTCAAAACCAAAGGCAAACCACAATCTTCACCGTTCTCATGGCAACTACAGACATGGGACAGAACACTTGCACCATGTTCACGGCAGTGAAAATGTTTTTGCATGAAGTCTTTAATGAAAGTTGTGTTGTCTTAAATACAAGTGTTCAGTTTGTTTTTAATAAATTTTGTTGAGTCTATCTCCATGTGGTCCAACGACCATGTGCCTGTGATTATGTCATGTGTAGTGTATACATGTTAAGCTTCGTAACATTTGTGTGTGTGCGCGCGTGCATGTGTATGCGCATGCATCTCTCAGAATACCTACTGGTTCCCTTTCGTTTGCGCTGACTCCTTCGATTTCCGATCACATCTGATGAAAACAGAAGACACAAATGAGTTTTATATCACAACCACAGCCACTATGGCTCAGGAAGTGATATCACTGAACCTGGGATATTGAACAGAAAGTATCCAAATCACTCACTCACTCACTCACTCACTCACTCACTCACTCACTCACTCACTCACTCACTCACTCACTCACTCACTCACTCACTCACTCACTCACTCACTCAGCACACCCACCCACCCACACTCACTCACTCACTCACTCAGCACACACACCCACCCACACACCCATCCACCCACCAAAACTCACTCACTCACTCACTCACTCACTCACTCACTCACTCACTCACTCACTCACTCACTCACTCACTCACTCACTCACTCACTCACTCACTCACTCACTCACTCACTCACTCACTCAGCACACCCACCCACCCACCCACCCAAACTTACTCACTCACTCACTCAGCACACCCACCCACCCACCCACCCACCCACCCACCCACCCACCCACCCACCCACCCACCCACCCAAACTCACTCACTCACTCACTCACTCACTCACTCACTCACTCACTCACTCACTCACTCACTCACTCACTCACTCACTCACTCACTCACTCACTCACTCACTCACTCACTCACTCACTCACTCACGTCTCTCCCTCACACCAGCTACTGGATTTGAGCCACCACCAATCCCCTCCACAATTCCGTCTCATAAATACGATCAATTGTAAAAAAATTACCATTAACTTTCCTCAGAAAACAAACATTTGTTTTTTTAAGATTCAGCTGATTTGGTCAGTGCAGGATGGATAATCTAAAATCTACCACAACACACGCCAGATCGCACAAAAATGAACCGAGGGATTATGGAAATGCAGCAACGGAGCAACTGCACTACAAAGCAGCTGAGGCTCGGGTGATCCGGATCAAGCTTACAATGATGACACATACATAGGTGAGTATTTATAAAGAACTCACCGGAGTTGTGGTCATCTGGAGAGGGCTGCTCCACACCGTCCAGGAGGGGTGGCTAACAAGGGCAAACACAACGATCATGTCAGATGGTGATGACTCATTGAGAACAAAAGTAATATTTTACTATTCTGCAGTTGTCAACATCATCTGCCAAGGTTTGGTGAGCTCAAATGTTTGTTTATACAAACTCATGTAGCTCATAACAATGGTAAAAACGTTTGTATATAGATATATATCTATATATATATTCACAAATCGTTGTGTTTTAAAAAATCTTTGCCTAATAGCTGGGTAGTTCAACAGTTAACATGTGTAACCTAACTGTTCAAATTTTAAGATCCTTTAGAGTTGAATGATGTGTATGTCATGTATTTAATTACAAGGTGTGAAGTGCCAAAGAGGAACATTAACCAGAGAACAAGGCCCAGTGTGTTGCATAACGTAGCAAAAATACTAATCTTTTGCTAGGGATAACTTCGTAGTTATAGGTCCTCAAGATTTCATCAAAAACTAAATCCTTAGTTTGATACCGTTTCAAATGGTGCTAGATATACATAAATGGTTTCATAAAATATTCATACCAGACATTTAATAAGTATTACATAAGTCAGAGCAGTTGTTCACAATGCATGTTTTGTAGTATTGTTCTGAGATACGTAACACATCAACTGGTTACTTGAAACAAGCATTATTCAGATGGTCATAGAAAGTGAGCAAGAGCAGAGCAAATTTTGAAATTAAAGCATTACAGTTCCTTTGAGTGGTCCTGAAAGTTTGGCATCCGAGACGCTAGGATGAGTACTATAAAACAGATCTACTAGCTCGATCATAGTCAGATAATGATTTTGTGTGCATCTGTCATCATCATCTAATAATGATTGTGTGCGTACAGAAATACAATCATTATGTAATGACAACAACAGAAGCACAACAAATTATTATATTACTATTATTGAGCTAGTGTGCTTATGTTATATGCTACTTATCGTAGACAGTGCATCTCTGTTGCCATATTTGTGATGGGACGAGGGACAAAAGTCACAAAGTCTAGAGTGGTTACGTACATTTCCTATGACGCTGTTATTCCACTTGCGTCCATCTGATGTCACCATGTCATCATCCAACTTCTCCAGCTTGGCCTGAAGTAGGTGTGGCGTTGCAGTGTTGCCAACACCTGCTGTCTTCATTGTCTTAGTCTTAGTCGGTGCCTTGTACACCTTGCCACATGCCCACAGCTTTGGCCGCTTTCTCCTCTTCATCTTCAAATGGCCAAGCAACTTCTGAATGTCACTCTTTGCCGGGTCATCGTCTGTGGCTGAACTTGCTGCCAGTGCGTCATTGGTGTTCTGCTCATGCATTACAATCATCGCGCATTTCTTCGATTTCTTGTTCGTTTTCTTCTTCAAATCTGGCAGCTTGTACATGCCCATCCGCCTTCGTTTCTTACGACGGAGTATACTCTGGCCCACAAGAATGGTCGAGACACTTGTCATGGACGAAACAGGAATCGGGGTTTTGTGCAACGTAGTGTCGCGTTTTTTAATTGCTCGCTGCACGTTATCAAGGAGGATCTTATCAAGTGTCTTTGCATCGAGTTTGTTCAGAGACTTCTGTTTGATACCCAGTGCATTCTCGAGATCAGGGACTTTGATGGTCATGTTGGCAAATGGGTTGAGAGTGTGTGCTTTGTTGTTGATGTTGTATGACTCGTACGCTGCTATCTGAGCCTTCCTTGCCGTCTGGTGGGCAGACTTCCTTGCCTTCTGCACAGGCAACTTATGTGTGGTGGATGGTGGTGGCAACAAGCAACTGTTCTCCTTGCCTGGAGTTGATATGACACCAGTCTTGCCTGCACTAGTCTTGGACTCCACCTCCTTGCTGCTGGCACCACCCAGTGTGACACCCGATGGATTGCTCACCAGAATTACCTGCTTGACCACCTGACCAGTGGGGCGAGAACTGGGCAAGCTGCCCTCGGTAGGCGTCTTGATGAGGAATTGCTTGCCATCAGCCCCCTTGACAAGGGTCAAGCGTGTGGAGCCACTTGCTGGTTTTTTGTCTGTACCTTTGCTCGAGTTTACCTTGGTGTTATTGTCACTGCTGACACTGTCTTCTGACTTGGAGGACTGTCTGAGGATACTGCACCAGCCTTTCTTACTCACCAGGTTCACAAGAGTCTTGCGGGCAGCCGCAAGTTTATTCCTGGATGCCCCAAAACTTGTGGTCTCCGCAGGCGGGCTGGAGAAAGAGTACTGCTTGCCCATCATCCGGTTAGGTGAGAGAGTCATCTTGGCTCTTGGCTCTCTCTTCAGCTGGGACTTGTTGCAAGACAACGACGGAGTTGCTTCTTTGCTTCCTGCAGCCGTGGTGGTGACGACTTCAACCTGTTTCTTGTCACTAGGTGGCGTGTCCATCAAACCATCAGCATTACAAGCCGTCTTTTCTTTGTCAATCGACTTCTCTTCTGTTTGCATGGCATGGTCCCCTTGACATTCTGTTGTTCCATCACCTTCCAAGTAGACGTTGCCCTGTTCATCATTCACTTCAGGCAAAGAGTTTTCACTTCTCACGTCTGATTTCCCTACACAGACGTCTTGACTAGAAAAACTGGCATCACTCTTCTCAGGTTTTAATTCTGCTTCACCGGTTTCTGTTCTTTTAGTTGCATCAGGTAGTATTTCTTGGCCATTGCACTTGTCATCCGTGTTTGCATCTGTGCCTGTCAAGTTCGCTTCAATGTTGGTCTTCTCACTTGATCTGCCATCTGGTTTATTTACTGTGTCATCTGCTTTCTTTGATGCCGACTTACTTTCCAAGATTTCACATGACACAAACTTGTTTCCAGAAACTATCTTGTCCTCAAGTAATTGTTTTTGATTTACAACTTGATCTGCTTTAACAGAACTGGTTACTTCTAGTGTCAATTTTGTTTGCATTTCTGGCTCATTTTCTGCTATATTATTTTCTTCTAGGACTTTGCTTTTATTTTCTAGCTTGCTGACTGCAACTACTTCTGCCAAACTCTGTCTAGGTTCAACCAGATAGTCAGATTCACCACAACCATCACTAGCACAGTTCTTTTCATTAGCTACATCGTCAGTTTTACCATCATTTTTACAGCAATCATTCTCTTTTTCTGCAGGAGGCTTATCTTGGTCTTCAAGTGCACCCAGTTTATGAGATACATCTTCTGATGAAATTGGCTCACATTTCTGAGCACTCCTTCGATTTTCTTCCTCAGACAAATTACCAATTTCTGGCACAACTCCAACATCTTTGTTGGTGGTACTGTCTATTTTGCCTTCGGTTTCTCCAGGTTTCGTATCCATTTCTCCAGAAGTGGGTACCATATCTTTGTCCAAACTGAACTTCCCATCATTCTCTTTGCATGAACTAGTTTCATGGTCAACCTCTTTGTTTCGCACTGATGTGTCTTCAGCCAGTGTTTTGTCGCTGTCACCAAACTCGTGTGTAACCAATGTGGTCGTGGTCCCTTGCTGCAGTTCACTCTCTTCTTTTTCTGCATCTGATAAGTCTGCAGCATTCACTTTTTCATCAGCTTCAATTTCCATTTTGCTGATAGTATGATCACCTGTTTTAGTTTCAATGGTTGTGCCATTGCCAAATGCGGAGGGTTTCCCCTCATATTTCTCCTCAATCTTCTCCCCAGACTCTGTGTCTTTTGTGGCAGGTGGTTTATCTTCAACAGCTGAACTAGTATCACCAGCCGCTATGTCTGCAGGCTTGGTATCTTTCATCCGACAACTTCCTTCTTGTGCTAGCTTACCTATCTGTCCACTATTATCATCGGTCTTTCCCAAACTGTCACCACCCTCTGCCAGTTCTTTGGTATCCCCACTTGTGATTAGATTGTCCTGCGGGAGTACCTTGGAGTGGCAAAAAGAGTTCATTGTTTCAGTTGTGGGTGGACTTAATATACTGTTGTTATCTTCTACAGGTTCCGATGCATCTTTGCCTGTCTCGGATGGTGACAAAAAGGTACTCTTAGAACAGACTGCGTCACTGTTCTTATCCTTGTCCGTTTCGGCTGGGGACAATAGGCTATTCTTTGCGTCGACCGCGTTGTTGTCTGCATCTGGTGGCTCACACTTTGATATGGCTGCTCCTGCCATCTTTGTTGGTATTTCTTCAGCATACTCATCAGTGTTCCCCCCACTCTCTGCCACACACCCATTTGTCAACTGGGTTGAGGTCACATCTTCTAATGACAAAGACTCATCCATTCTATGTGCAGATTATTGAACACTTCGACAGCTGCTGGATCATCAGTTCGCAGTCAGTACCACCTACAAGTCAAAGCACAGAAGATGTCAGCTGCTGACATATATCACAGTATTGTCATATCAAATACAAAAAATTATTAATTTCTGTTTCCATCTAGGCATATGCATAATATCATTGTTCATGACACTGGAGAAACGTGAGGAAGTAAGGTCATACATCGATGGTCTGCCGAAAGAACCTTTTAAAAATGACTTTTTGGGCAAATAGACTTTTTGATATAAACAATTTTAGTGCGATATATTCCATCCTTGCAAGCCAGGGGTGTGACTACTTACACTACCCCTGGCAGATCTCCTATGGATTGTATGGAAGTTAGCGGGATCAAACTCATAATTGATTTCGCTGTACCACCTGCGAGAACAGTGAAGACACCCGTCCGACTCGAGCGCCATATCAAGGAATCCCAATATAATTACCCATTTGATCATTCTCATGAGCCGCTGACTCAAATAATTACATCTACTGCCCAAACAATCCACGACGACCACTCAAATTTTCCAGCAAGCGATATCATTGGCTGAGCTTATCTTCCGAGTTTTGTCAAGTGATCTGTCAGCAGGCATGGGGTCAAATGCATTTAAGTGCATTTAATGCGACTGATCCAGTATGTGCATTTAAATACATTTTAAAAGTATTTGAAAAATCAAATACTTTTCAAATACTTTTTTTAAATACTTATAGCATTTAATTCTGTCAATGAAAATTGTTATCACCGCTGTGCTTAATGAAATTGTTGCTTGGTATAGGCAGTTGATACAGGTCACTCATGTTACTTATATGATCACACAGGCATGACATTCACCCAGAGAAAAATGACCTTTCTATAGCTCTTTTATTAGCTGACCAACTGCAGCCAGTTGCATGCTTTGATCATTAACTCAGCTTTAACTTGGGTCATTGTCAGACGGATGATCAGTGTATCAGCTGGCCTGCCACAGGGTCAGGTTAGGAAGCATTTAATTGACAGTGTGTGGCTTAATCTAATTTTATTTATCAATGGGCAAAGGATGTGGAGAACAGGATTAATCTGTCACAGGGGAAAAATTGTACAATGTGTGACCAATTACAGCATGGTAATATTGACTCAATGGAATCCCTTAAAGCGAATAAAAACATATATTGCTTGAATTCATATTATATTACATCCTGCTATCTATTTCCATGTCCACCAAGCCCAAACGTGACGTCACATATGACCCATATTCACATCAGGCTGACCCTTTCCATGCTTTCAGAGCATGTTTACATGGATAGTTTTCGGGTCGAAACGAGCGTCAAAATTTGTTATTGTGCGATATTCTGATGTAATACAAACACTAGTCATCATAGAGGAACAAGCAGTTATCTTACGGTTCCACATGAATGGGCCTACAATTCGACTAGGTTTCGCAAAGCTTGGGCTCATTTTCAGAATAATTATATCGAATGCAACCAACGGGAGATAATCTACACCAATAAACATACATAGCAAACATATATCGTATCCAGCTACAGAAAGTAACGTGTATAATTTCATAATATCACTAGAGTATCAATGTATGAAGGAGGAGTTGTACAATTTATCATAACAACTTAAAGCAGTCAGTGAATTTCTGTCGGTGCCGCTAGCTCAGTTGGTAAATGCATTGGTTTCTTGTCATTTATTTTACAATCGGGCGATGCCGGTTCAATCCTGGCACCAAACCATTGATTTTGTTTACATTTTTTTAATGTTTTTTACGAAGTAATATAAACCAAATCATTTTTATACTATGATGCACTGTTTGTAAATATTTTAAAACATTTTTGTAGTAATTATTTATTCGCCACAAAAATGAAAATAGGGGAATTATACGTTTCTAAATTTTATTTATCCAAACAAATATAATGTAATGGATATATAATTTATTAATTGTATATATATATATTGCACAGTAATATATAGTAAGTATATATGTGAAAACAAATTGTGATGTCTGGATAAATAAAATTTAGAAACCAAGCAAGCAGAGCTGGCCAAAACTGCCCGACTACTGCGCAAGCAAAATAAACTTCAGTCCACATGGACGAGAAACTGCAAAGTGTTCATAAGACTAAACGGTCCACCAGACAGTGCAAAAACACATCTTGTAAAATGCCTGAAAGACTTCCAAGACCTGGGCCTTGGACTCGCGTGAGTTGACTGATCATTGACAATTGTTATTATTGTGCAAACTATTAGATGCTGCATATTTCTTCATTTTATTATGGACACACTCATTGTATTGTATGTGGGCTGTATGGTATTTTCTATGTTCATCCGGCTGTGAAGTTTTCCCATTTGAAGATATGAGCGAGGATGAACTTATTTTTGAGAATCCACCAAACGAACAAGATTTAAAAAATTACAAATTAGTTAATATTTGTTCCCAATTTGAATTTTCCTCCTCTAGTTGTACTGATTATAATAGTTTCAACTTTGAAAATGATATCGATCCAAGTAACAACTTTTGCGACAATTCAACATCAAAATGTAACTATTACACTGATTCAGAATTCAATGATAATATGTGTAAGCTTAATGGTTTATCATTCATTCATTTTAATGCCAGAAGTCTTAAAAAAAACCTTCTTAAAATTAATGACTATCTGCAAGACTTACATATGAAATTTGATATCGTCGCTGTATATGAAACACGGGCTGAACTGGATGTTATAGATGATTTGAATCTGATTGGCTACAGTGCTTATCGTGTAACTAGAGAATCCCGCAAGGATGGTGGTGTAGCTTTATATATATACAAAATGAATTATCGTGCAGACTACTTGAAACAAAATCCCTGGAAGTTGAACATACTGTTGAATGTGTCACAGTAGAACTTGCCATAAAGAATCACGCTAATGTTATTATCAATTGTATGTACAGAACACCTGGTTCAAATTTAGATATATATTGTGAACTAATGGAACACATGTTTAGTGATGTAAAAGCACACAAAACGATATTTCTGTGTGGTGATCTAAATACTGATTTGTTAAAACATGAACACAGCAGTACTAAACACTTTCTTGATTTGATGTATAGTCTAGGTCTTTACCCTCTAATTGATAAGCCAACCAGAGTCACTGACATTTGAGCTACTCTGATAGACCACATATTCACAAATGAATCGTGACACAATCTCACCTGTGGTATTCTGTAGAATGATATCAGTGACCATCTGCCAATATTTGCAATATGTGAGTATCAAATATGTAGAAATACTCAAATGAATACTCAGTACACTAGAGTAATAAATAAAGACACCTTAACTTCACTCTCACATGAAGTAAGTCTACAATCATAGGATGATATTTTGAACTTACATGATGTAAATCAGGCATATGATCTATTTTAAAACAAATTTATAGGCTTGTTTAGCAAGCATTGCCCTATATAAATTATTTCAAGAAAAAGTGACATTGATAAGAAGCCTTGGTTCACTAAAGGTTTGAAATGTTCTTGTGCCAAAAAGAAGAAGCTTTATAAAGCATTTGTTATATCCCGCACACATGAAGCTGAACTAAAGTACAAACACTATAAAAATAAATTAATATCTATATTAAGGTTTGCTGAAAAAGCATATTACAGCACAATTTGGAGAATCAAAACAATAATAATTATAAAGGGCGTCTGGAAAATTCTAAATAGGGTAATCAACAAACAACTCCGTACTCCAACATATCCTGCCTATTTTATGAACAATGACAAAGAGATACATGAAAAGAAGGAAATTGCAAATGGATTTAATAATTGTTATACAAATGTTGGACCCAATCTTGCAAAACAGATTAATCTTCCTAAAAATGATGTAGATATATTTGATTATTTGGGAAAAGAACTTGATTAAGGTTAAATAGTTTTCTAGATAAGTATAATATATTCAGTTCTAGTCAATATGGATTTAGATCAAGCATGTCAACATCTCATGCCTTAATAGAATTGGTGAAAGAAATTACTAATTCTTTTAATAATAAATATGCCATTGGCATATCTGTTGACCTTAAGAAAACATTTGATACGGTTAACCATGAGATATTGGCAAACAAATTATATTTTTATGGTATTTGTGGTGTTGCACATCAGTGGATTATAAGTTACTTGAAAAACAGAAGTAAGTTTTTCACTATGATAATTGTGACTCAGAAATACTCAAAATTTCTTGTGGTGTCCCACAAGGATCTGTTTTAGGTCCAAAGTTGTTTATTTTGTACATAAACGATATTTGTAATGTTTCAAGCATCTTTAAGTTCATCTTATTTGCTGATGATACTAACATGTTCTACAGTAATAGTGATATAGGTGAACTTGTCAGGTTGACAAATATTGAATTGGAAAAGTTACATGTATGGTTTGCAGTAAACAGGTTCTCTCTCAATATATCAAAGACAAATTATATGTTATTTGGTAATCATATTATAAAGACACATACATATAAGTAAAGAAGAAATAATTAAGGTTGAATTCACCAAATTTTTAGGAGTTTTGATAGATAATAAATTAACATGGAAAAACAAATTTCTGTGATAAAATCTACTCTCAAAGAGTTGTGCCACAATGGATAGAACCAGCTCTGTCATTGACAAACGGGGAATGCTTACTTTATACCATTCCCTTTTTCTTCCAAACATTATGTATTGCATTGAAGTATGGGGCAATACGTATGCTACTACCTTAAATTGTTTAGTATTGTTATAAAAGAGAGTGGTGCGCTTAATGTGTAGAGCTAAAAGGTTGGATCACACTTCTTCTCTATTCTCTGAATTACGTATCTTGGAAGTGTCAGATATTGTTGATTTACGAACTGCACTTATTACGTACAAGGCAAATAGCAATTTGCTACCAGTGAACTTACAAAAGTTGTTTACTATGTACAGTCCTGTATATGCAACTAGACAAAGCCCAACTTTTAAACATTTTGTTCACACCAATTTAAAGAGAATGTGTCTTTCGTTTAAAGGTGTAACATTATGGAATTCTCTAGACAATTCTTTAATATGTTCTAGAAACGTCCATTGCTTCAAAAAAATACACTGATAGTATTTTGCTTACTTACTAAAAATGTATTGTCTATATTGGACTTCACAAATTTGTATTCTTTAGCACAAGTGGTATTAGTGATATATATATAATTCTTTTAAAAATATAAATTGTATGTTGTAATCACGCATGTTGCATATTGTAAAATATTCTTGACTGTAATTATATCAATTGTAATTTGGGCAAGTGTTATAAGTGACACACTTCTTCTTGCCCCTTTTCGACTTCAAAACTGTGATTTTCATGTGTCGCCCGATTGCAAAATAAATGACAAGAAACCAACGCGTTTACCAATTGAGCTAGCGGCACCGACAGAAATTCACTGGCTGATTTAAGTTGTTATGATAAATTGTACAACTCCTCCTTCATATATCGATATTCTAGTGATATTATAAGATTATACACGTTACTTTCTGTAGCTGGATACAATATATGTTTGCTATGTATGCTTATTGGTGTAGATTATTTCCCGTTGGTTGCATCCGATATAATTATTCTAAAAACGAGCAGAAGCTTGGCGAAACCTAGTCGACTTGTAGGCCCATTCGCATTAATTGTTTTGAATAAAACTGGATTCATGTGGAACCGTAAGATAACTGCTTGTTCCTCTATGAAGACTAGTGTTTGTATTACATTGGAATATCGCACAATAACTCATTTTGACGCTTGTTTTTAGACACAAAAGCTATGCTTGTAAACATGCTCTGAATGCATGGAAAGGGTCGGCCTGATGCGACTATGGGTCATATGTGACGTCACATCTCCGCATCCCGAAAAGCGCGCCAAAAATATGCATATTCTAAAACGTCCGGCTGGACAGCATAAAATGTGGAATTTCTAATTCATTGATGTTTTTGGCTTGGTGGACATGGAAATAGATAGCAGCATGTAATATAATATGAATTCAAGCATTAGGTTTTTATTCCCTTTAATATATTGTTTCAATACAAAACATTTGTAAGTGACTGCAACACTTGTCCACTTTCTCAAAAGCATATTGTAATTTGTAGAACAAAGTTGTTCCTTGCAACACAGAATGTGTAATTTTGTCAAAC
Organism: Escarpia spicata; assembly: GCA_963995525.1. NCBI lineage: Eukaryota > Metazoa > Annelida > Polychaeta > Sabellida > Siboglinidae > Escarpia > Escarpia spicata. Next base: position 24,503,911 of record OZ023217.1, read on the forward strand.
CCATTTTCCACAAAAAAAGTCCAGTGAAAATACAATTTTGTCAATAATTTCTACTGAATAATTGTTTTCACTGGGCTATTGTAGCGACAAGAATATTGACAAGAACTACTCAATTGGAAGCCCCAAAGTAGTGTTTTGATTTCTAAACCACAGATAACATTGTGAAATTGTTGCTATTTGGAAATTGGGAGCAAGAGCAATGGAACGTAAACGTCAGCCATACTGTGTCAATATTCTAACCAGTCATAAATATGATACACATATATATATACATGAAAACCAGAAGTTGTAATCAAGTGAGACAAGACAAACGGTGAGCTTCCAAACATATACAATGATGTCATCTGACCAAGAGTTCTGTTGTATGGATGAAGACTTCTTGTTATGGAGGACAAAAGTCGATGCAGGAATGAGGTAAATTAATTTTGTTGATATAGCAAGACATGTGGTCAATACAATAACAGAACTGGACACAGCTGAAAGCCCCAGCTTTCAAAGGTTGGAATGTTGCCAGCACTCATTAGATACTATCTGTGCTTCTTGTCCATCCAGCTGGTTCAGTGCACAGGTCTACAAACATGTCTCAAGGCAGTATAAACTGCACAGAACACTTCAAAACACCCACTTCTTTATACAGCTTTTCACCATTCCACATTGTTCCACGTTGTCATATATATATGCCAGCACTCACTATGAACTGTACCACTTTAGTTTTAATTAATCTTTCTTACTTATCCTCTTATGATACGATATCCTCTTCATGTATTGTATGCATGCTATATATATATTCCTAATTTGTATTTGTTTTTATTTTGTCTTCGATGTGGCGTTTGCAAACACTTTAATTAATATATATATATCAGACTACTTTACAGGTCTGTCATCTTGTTAAGTTATGTCCATGTCAGTACTTGTAATTATGTCATTAGTTTCAAAAATTTTGAAATGCAAAAGGAGTAAATAAATCGCTCACTCTGGAAGAAAATTTAAACAAATGGGGTATCTGCAGAGTACAAAGTTAGTTGCAGTAGATGAACAGATATTTCAAGAGAAGCAAATACAGGAATGTGTTTACAACAGAAGAGCATTGAGAACTTACATGAAAAAAAGTTAAGCAAACATATTCCAATATTTAAAATCTAGGGACAGAAATATCCTCAAACCTGAAATGATGTAATAAACAATAGCTTTATAATGTACATTATTCAGTCAATATTTACTACCATAAACCTCACTACATTGTGTGTGTGGTGTGTGTGTGTGCGCGCGCGCGTGCATGTGTATACCATTATAGTTCATGGAAAGTGTTTGTATTAAATCTAGTGTTTGTTTAGCTTTTCTTTCAGGTGCTGCAGTTAGATGACATGAATGTTTGTGAGTTTCCTGGATAGAAGTGGTAACCCCATCAAAGATATCACAATAAATGTACGTGGTTTTTAGGTGCAATACTGACCCTGGACATAGTTAACAGCAGGGGTCCTGTCTACATTCATGAGGAATCCAGGAAGCTAGCTCTGAACATGCCAGAAATCAAAACTGTTTATTTTATGTTGTCAAAAATATGTACAAATGAACTTACTCCACACTTTGAACTTTAATTCATTTGACATGTTGTATACACAGAAGGATTTGGAACTGAAAACATGGAGAAACTGTGATCAAGTTGTACTTTGGAATTTGTGTTTATAAAATAAATAATAACAATTTTTGAACTTTTGCAATTTGTTTCACGATGGTGGTGCTATGCATCATGGAAGTTTTTTTCTGTCATGGAAGTCACCCATTTCCAATTGCAAGACAATGACACCACTGCACCAGGTTTCATTATTGAAATCCATTTAATTATAATGACACCATAACCATAACTAATTTAGGACTGACCAAGACTTTTTTATAAATATATTTTTAAAACTGTTTTTTTAACATATCACAATGCATGCCAACATTATATAAGAATGATTTGTGTGTGTGTAAACAATGTTGATTTTTCAACAGATAAAATCAACTAAGAATACAATATATGTATGTTTTAAAGTACTGTTTCTAACTTGATGACTATAGATTCCATAAAACCAACAATGCACTATGCCAACCATTTCCAAGTTACAGGATGTGTGGGGATTCTCTTTGCTTGCCATGGTCTGCCAGCCTGTGTCACTCTAGGGGGGTGCGCAATGCACGGAACAGCCGTTGACTTTGCATCAAGGCAGCGTTCAGAGACAGACGGGTTGTGGACGCAAATGACATTTATTATCTCATCTGTAGCCATTATAATTAATGTAACAATAACACTTTTAATTAACATATAAACAGTAGTATTAGTTTTTATGATGAAAGCATGTTTACTATCCAAATCATACATTATTTCACAAATCAACATGAACAAGAAAATTCAGATACAGATCCTGACCTACATGAAGATCATCAATACTTCTAAGCATGTGGAAGTATGTAATTAAAGTAGGCAATGGCTATAAAGCACATCTAATATGTATACTCAAACATTAACGATATATGAATCAAACATTAATGATGAATCATATATACAGGCCTGTATATATATTATATATATATGGAGGAAATGAAGTAAAACGTTGGCCGTTTGGAATTAGCTGTATTCCAAATGCACATACATGCGCGTGCGCACACACACACATAAACATGCACGCACGCACGCACAAACACACACTCCTAACAGCAGCATACACATACCATTTATTATTTTTTACTTTTGTTGCTGTATAAGGCTGTTTAAGCAGAACAAAGCCGGTCTGCTTAAAGTTTGACCCCTGGTTGCATGGATAATACCTTTTAGGTTAAAACTTTGTTAATATAATAATGCAGTATAACCCAAAATATATGGTAAGTATTTGCACCAAAATAAATTATTCTGGTGATTCTGAGTACACTGTTTTCGGAGGTTGTATATCGTATTTTCCGTAAAGGAGCAGTCTGTATATGCTGCATTAAAAAATATATATATACTGCAGTTTATATATATATATTATATTAAATAAAACAAGTCACGGAATAGATGAAGTAGATTGATCTTGCATGGCTTGCAGCTAAAACTGTATCAGACAATTTTGGGAAAGACATCATATTATGTTGTCACTGTATTTAGCCATGTGTAGTGGATTCAGTCATACACAAACATTTTGGCATTACTCAACTGAGGAAAGGCTGTAGTTTTTTTTTTATTGTCTGTAACCTATTTTGTAATACCAGGTACGTGAATGTCAAAAACACAAATATCAATACAGATTTGCTATTCCCATGGACAAAAAGTAATTGAAGAACTGGGACATGTATTACAGTGTATTTGGATGAAAATTATTTTTGGAAATTAGTTCATTGATTTGCTTATTTTCAGTTCACTTACTGCCAATATAGGTCAATTAGTGGGGTGTCACAAATTGTCAGCTGTTGGGAACTATGCGTTTTCAATGGAATATATCACTTACAGGACACATTCTGAGTAAACCACTATTTGACATGATATTGTTGATTATCGTTGCAAATGGTTAGTTTTTGTAGTAACTTTTTTAGCTGTATAGGCCACCCAAAAAGCCTCTTTCCTTTCAAATGTCTTTTTTCTTCAGTGTAAATAAATATATTCTTATATTCAATCTACAAGTTCTTTTACTAATGTTTACATTCCATATCCTTTTAAGAGTCAACATCTTTGTTTATGGGGTGTACCATTTGTGGAATGCACCGAGTGGTGATAGAACGGTGAACTTTTCCTTTTTGTAGTTAGCATAAAGCCTCTCCAAGAATGCACATGAATTGGGATTTGTTAACACTGAGTTTCATGCAGTGCCAGTGGCTTTTGCGTGTTCCATTTAGTTTTGATGGCCTTTCAGAGTTCAATGACCTGGTATATTTATAGCTTAACTACCTACTCACTGCACAGACAACAACATTGCATCAAACAACTGTGCAGGGTGAGGCTATAGTTTACATAGGCAACACATATTACAAAGCACAGTGATTGAGATACTGGACTGTTGATTGAGAGGACTGCAATTCGAGTCGCAAGTGGACGTAAAGTATCTGGCACAACCATGCCGGTTATGTGTAACCTGTCATAGACTCACTACTTCTAGAAAAGGGAACTTTTGAAATAAACCACCCATCTCTCAGTTGTCCCTGTGTGTATGGATTTTGCAGATTGCAAGACAAGAAAAACAAAAGTGAGGATACACGGCAGCAGGACACGAGATGTGTCGATCCGCGACTGTAACGCACTGAAACAGCGTGTTTATTATTAAACCGAAAATTAAAAGGAACGAACCAGATCAATGATTTTATGCTGCATAAACATTATGACACACCACTTTGTTAACATACTGTAAACGCGAAAAGCTGATAAGATCGCATAAGCCCTACACCGCAAGCGAGCGTCAGGTCGCAGCGCTCTATCCGGCCCCTCATTGATTTCGTTTACAGCGCTCAGCCATATATGTAGGCCTATGAACCGCAGCGCCTAACCCCAACCATGTTACGAGAACTTCCTCAAAGGATTAACTTCGACAGCTGCTCTCGTAAAAACGGACGCGCAACGTGTCCGCAAATTATAGTGTTTGATACATCATGAACGCATCAACATTTCGCCATTGACGCATACCGTCATGTTACAATACTTTGTGAGAAAATTGTAAATATTTTACCTGCAAAACAATACCTATGAGCGCCGCCATATTTTCGGAAAAGGATGATGCGCATGCGCACAAAATGTTGACTTCTCCATCCATCAGAAACGTCTAGAAGTAATATTAAAAATGGAAAGAGTACGAATGTCTTTATCTTTATTAATTCCTATGTCCAAACACAACCCAACTTAGATTAGTACTGTTATGGTACATGTATAAAACGCCTTAACGAATTGGCCATTACACTGATTAACAGCACTCCCCCTGAAAATCTGCACCACGCGCATCATGCTAAAGACAAACACGTTTGAGGTCCATGAGGTACATGTCTGCTTTTCCTGAAGTATAATATAAAATATTACAATTAGATTTTGTATTTTACTTCACCACACATGTCGACATATTTAAGACAAAACTATAACAAAGGCAGACATCATTATAATAGACGATATATTGTTTCCATGGAAAGCCTATTAATTTTAAGGAATAATTAATTTGCTGTTGGAGGAAAATGTAGATTAGGCTTACGCAGACAGGGCTACGGCAACATTTGTTTTAAGCACGGGAGTGGCCCATACGCGTATAAAATTACAGAAATGTTTTTTTCAACAGCAGAGCGGCATGCTCTAGACTGGATGAAATTGAGGGGTGTGACATCCAGCAGGACAGCGATCGAGGGGTCAAATTGGCCTAGGCATTTAAGTCAAGTAAGTTAAGTACATTTCCTTCTAGTACGGCATATGTAAAACCAAAGATGTCCATATTAGGCCCTAGGTGGAAAAATACACATTGTGTACGGTATCAATTTTAAAGGCTGTCGACGGCCTGGCCCTACAGGCATAAAGGTCTATGGAAGACGTACGTTCCATACCCGACGCTGAGTTATTGGTATTCTCTGGCGCTGGTACACTTAACGCTTCCTAGGGTTCTTACAACTGGACAAGACAGGCAAACAAAAAGAGACCCACATGCTGTTTTCTAACTAACAGATAATAATGTGTTCATCCACAATTATTTTAACCGTTTGTTGCACCCGATTCAAAGCATCGTCTGACAATTTCGAAATACTTAATTATTTCCGATTCGTGTTACACGTGTAAACCGCTACTCATCGTCAGCGGTTTCTTGGACCAAGAATGTCGTCGGCGGCGGATCGGACGCGTGTCCTGGGGTCACCGAGATCTACGTTCAATGGGGACTTGAGGTTCCAGGTGGAAGTGACGCTGGCAGTTCTTTGATAATCCTGTTCTGCTTTCTCTTCTGTCGCTTTCCGCCTCATCCAGTACGCGGTCTGTCTCGACGTGGGTTGTTGCCTGCTGATTCTGTGGCTCCAAAGTGGACGGTCGACAGCAAGGTCCTCTCAGTTATTGAAGTGGCCTTTGTTAAGTTCTTCAGTTTGTCTTTACATGTTTTCTCTGGCCTTTACGGGTATTCAAACCATGGCTTTATTGGAAAAGACGTCTTGTCGGGGAGGCTGCAATCTGTCTTCATGGCTAATGCCCTACCAGTACGCTACTAACACTACAGAAGCACGTTCTCGTACACCACCACACACGTATACGCATGCGCACGCACACACACACGCGCACACACAAACACACACACACACACACACACACACACACACACACACACACACACACACACACACACACACACACACACACACACACACACACACACACACACACACACACACACTGGCCCTTTACTAAAAGCAACGTTTATTACAGATGAGTGCACGCACGTGAGTATAATACTACAGATTGATGGAACCAGCAGAGTACGACCCCACTGATGGGTATGAGGGAGTGAGTGAGTAAGTGAGTGAGTAAGTGAGTGAGTGAGTGAGTGAGTGAGTGAGTGAGTGAGTGAGTGAGTGAGTGAGTGAGTGAGTGAGTGAGTGAGTGAGTGAGTGAGTGAGTGAGTGAGTGAGTGAGTGAGTGAGTGAGTGAGTGAGTGAGTGAGTGAGTGAGTGAGTGAGTGAGTGAGTGAGTGAGTGAGTGAGTGAGTGGGTGTTTGGGTGGGTGGGTGTTTGGGTGGGTGTTTGGGTGGGTGGGTGGGTGAGTGAGTGTTTGAATGAGTGAGTGACTGAATGACTGAGTGACTGAAAGACTGAATGAGTGGGTGACTGAGAGACTGAGTAACTGAGTGACTGAGTGACTGGGTGAGTGACTGACTGGGTAACTGAGAGAATGAGTAAGACGTCTAATACAACACGTTAGTGTTGTTTGTTCTTTCAAATGTGTTAGTTGATTATGTTTCGGCACCGATCATCATAAAATCTTACATGTAATTTGTTATCATAGTAGTTCTGTTGTCGCTTAGTCTGCAGGCGTAAGGCACTGTCATTAGACAGTTTTTGCGATACGTTCGATGCTCCGAACATACAGCAAATTCTCCTCCTTTTTCCTTGCTATACATGGGTGAGGTAAAAGATTGCCGAATCATTCGCTATGTTCTTGCTTTGTTATTCTTTGTGTGTCCATACCCACCTTTCTTCATCTTTCATCCTTCCCCGATCTTTACATGTCGCTCATCACACAGTCCTCTTTTATCAACCGTACATAACATTTTTGTTGTCTTTGATTTGTTGTGTCTTTGATATGTTTCCGCTTCTGCTATCTGTGCTAGTTTGCTTCTGCTATCTGTGCTAGTTTGCTTCTGCTATCTGTTCTAGTTTGCTTCTGCTATCTGTGCTAGTTTGCTTCTGCTACCTGTGCTAGTTTGCCTGCATCCATCCTTGCCAAGTGACCTGCCCATCTCAAAAGGCTTCGATGTCACCAATCCTCCCATTATGCTGCATTGCGTTACATCCAACCTCTTACCTCAGGTCGTTCACCATTCTTGTATAATAATATATGACCTATAAAGTTTAACATCTCTCATGCCTACCGCAATGAAATGTCAGCTACACGCGTTTGAAGCGCTGCGAAATTGACAATTAAACGCAGTTTTTCTTACCCTTTAGCCGTGTCACGCCTGAGTGATTTTCTACCAGGGGTGTGTTAACCCGTTCCTAAAGGTATGTTACTGTCAAATTACAAGTTTTTTCTGTGAAGATAATTTATAATTGTTCTTAGATATATACATTACATCTTCTGTTAAGCTTAAGCAGGTCTGTTGTGAAATAAGGTCAATAAACATCAGCTAGTCTATCCACTAATGGATGCCATCCTATCCGTTTTTACGTAAACCTATCTAGGTGCGACAAGTATGCAGAACATGTGAAAGGCCGATAAGTTGCGGGACCAACGATATACCTAGAGCAAAACACTTATAACTGAAACTGTTTAGTAACGACGATCAGCGATTGCCTCAAGTACTCGCAATGCGCCTACAACGGGTCTGCCGTAGAAGGCCATTGTTCGCATGCCTCTAGTCGGAACAATAACTAGAGCGTGACGAACGTTGAAACACGCAAGTAGTATATAACGAAGCTTGTCGTGCTGGACGGATCGTGCCAAGTCAACCGGGCAACAGCAGCAGCAACACAACAAAATAGAAGTAGCCCCTGACCCGTACGTGGGCCTATCCAGGTTTCGCCGAAGGGGGATCGTTATGGACATTTTTGTTATGAACAATATTGCATTCAAAAGAATCAATAGTATTATATATTTATACAAAGAGAGCTCACACACACACGCAAGACACACGCACAAGCACGAACATACGCGCGAACGAACGCACGTACGCGCGCACGGACGCGCGCTCGCACGCACACACACACACACAGGAGTTACTTTATGTATGTATGTGTGCGCGTGTGCGTGTGTGCGTGCGTGCGCGCGTACGGGTATGCGTGTATGTATGTGTGTATGCATGTATATATACATACAGGTATGTATATAAGTAAGTATGTTTGTATGTATGTGAATGTTTGTTTATGTATATATATATATATATATATATATAATTTCACGTTTTGCAAACATTAAAACTTGCTGATCTACGAGTGCATACACAATGCTGGTTTTCTTGTATTGTGTATGTCTGGTGTCCTTATGTATGGCTACAACAACAACAACAACAACAACAACAAACATTTGTCTAAATGTATTGACTGACACGTTTGGCTGGTTTCGCCTTTGAACTGCAATTATAATATGAATAATGTGATAAATAACATAATTTATTAGGGGGCGATGTTTGCGTATTTGGCACATGATGTTAGTCGTGTGATTGCGAGCACTAAATAGCGCGCAGCATAGTTCTATGTAAGCCTAGACCCGCTATCCGACTCTCGCGCGCCTTCGTGGAACTTACCAATAACAAGAGTGAGACTGTGGGAGGTGCAAAAAGTGCCGCCATCTCACGGCGCTTACGTAACCGAGGCTAAGTTAAGTCAAGTTTGGGCTACCATTGATTACCCAGACGCCGTAATGAGGCGCCACCGTTTGTCGCTCTTGCTGGGGACAGTACATTTTGTTGTTTTCATGGCGACGAAAACGATTTGTTATCCCGAATATTTATTCTTTGAAGTTTGATACTATGGCACAGGGCATTTTTTATTGAATTTTCACGGGGGGAGGCATTGTCTTAAAAGGGCACTTCTAATGGGTAAAAAGGGCAGTTTACGCATACATTACTGATTATGTTCATAACCCTTAGGCATGTATGAAAGCTTAATATAATGTGCTATTATCTTTGTATCCACACAGTTGTGGGGCCTACAGTGACGAGTGGCGACTGCATCTTGGTATGAAAATAAATGTTACACATCCTAGAAACATGTTTTATTATAACCAGTACATGCAGTAGTCATACAAACATGAGACGTATCCTGCAAGTCAGAACGTTTAACAGTTGTCTCAATTTGACTAGACGAGTTCCGTTTCGCGGGTAAATTTCCTAACGAATTCACGCTGTCCGCAGATGTTCCAGTACAGAGCCCAGCATCGATCTTCTTGACATCTCCAAGAGTCTGACGACAGCGGGTCGAGGGTCATACTAGGCGGTGACCACACTATTCAGTGCCATCATGAGTGGTGCGTTTCTCGTGTCCTCATTCATACTGGTGCTTATTGACCACGAGGTTGTGGTGACTCACGATCCTTTCGGTCTGCGTAGAGTGTGGACTCATACAAGCCAGATATTCCAACACGTTTTGAACTGAACCTGTTGTGACTGACAGAAGTTGGCGCAGACTGACAGTCAACTTACAACCGAGTTCACAGCCATCATGCAGGAATGGCACATTCATTTAGTTTTCCCACTGCTCGGCTGCCCCATCCGCAAAGTCAGATGCATCATCTTGGAAAAGGCACCTGACGACGCGCACACCATGCTCAACGAATGATCTCAGACTGCGTTACATCACTAACTCATGTCTTTGACGTCCTCCTGCTCCGGATGCATGCGTTCAGACAAGTATTCGTACGATGCTTGCACGACCTCCAACCCGCTTTCTCGTCTGTCGCGGCGGTTTGTACAAACGAACTGGTGATTATACTTTCGTTGTGTTAGGACCTCTTTTGTGTTATCGGTTGGACAACTCACTTTCTTCTCCCTTCTTTCCGGGAATGGTCCATCCCTCATTAGGTGCAACTTCTTGATTGCATCAGTCATAATGAGAAGATCGCTGATGATCAAATCACTCCTTTGCAACTTTACAACTATATCCAGGATGTCGCCCATCAATGCGGTTATCAACCTTTGTTGGTGGTTCCAGATTCTCAGGAACCCTTTGGCTTCAGCCTTCTCCTTTCTGTCGTTGGTACTTGCTGGCACCTGCATCTGTTGCCACACCATAATTCACGCTGGTAGGTTGTTCAGCACATCATCCACCAGCTGCAGCTCGTGCTGGGCAAACCTGACTTCGTGGTGCCTGGGGAACTGTTTGACATTCCCGGCCTGCGCTGACATCTTCATCCGTTTCGTTGTCCGGAAGAATCGTACGAGTCCCAGTAGATTGGACTTCCAGATTCCCAACTCAGGTACGGTGCTGACGACCGACTCAATGGCTAAGTCAGATCGGTGTGCAGCACACCAGAATGTTGCCAAACCTCTCTGCATTTGGTCAGCAAGCAGACGCCATAATCCACCATGTCTGCCGGTGTTTGCCGCCTCGCCGTCAGTGGTGACACCAATCAGCTTCGTGTCTTTACCTCCTGTCAGATCCAGAGCTTTGTTCACATTTTCAAGTAGTCCAGATGCACCGTTCTTCTCTGGCGAATGCATGACAACTGCTACTTTAGGTTTTTATTATTATACCCCAGTGCAAATTAAACCAAACACATTAAAACGAATAAAAAGTAAGCCCTACAAGGGGCCGGTTTGGTACACTGGGGGGAAAGTTGGTTCTGGCTGGGGGGGGGCCAAACGAAAGAGCTGGGGGGGGGGCAATGCCCACACATTGTACGTTAAAAAACGCCCTGCTATGGCATAATTTTAAAGCTTATGGCCTACTGAACAATTGTTGATTATAAAAATATACAATATCTTAGCTTAAATAAGTCAGATTTGAGGTCAAAACCCTATTTGTAAGAAACAAAACAATGAAGTGTGTAGTGTTAAAATCTCGTCAAACTGTATCAATGTTATGTCCTACGTGTTATCAAAAAATAAGCGAGCGAAAAATGTACAACTCCAAACACGTCCCAACACACTAACTTCAACGGTTTCTAGCTAACACCCTTATGGCTCGCCGATCTTGATATCATGTGAAAGCTTATGCTTTCTGCTATTCAAACATATAACATAGTTTCCCGATAGTCACCCCTAAAATAACCTATAAATGGTGCATAACCGTGCCGTTTCCGGTGTATTAGACACTGGCGAACGATGTTGGTTCGTTGACATAGTTCACCTATCTTTCGATTAAGGCGCCACTTTCCGATTTTATGCTATAAGCTCCACCAACTTTTAAACGGCGGCGAAACTGACATTCTCGAAGTCGGCGTGAAGTCACAATCACATATATCAAGCAACCAACGCAAACAATGTTGATCTTTAGTCTCCTTTGGTTGGCATAGATTATTGCCGTCACGCCGACATCAACACTATCGGTTTTGCTGCCGTTAAAGCGCGTCAGTTTCGCCGCCGTTTAAAAGTGGGTGGAACTTATGACATGAAATCTACAACTAGTGAAGTGCACATGTCTAAATCCTATGGAAATGATCCCGGCAGCGCCACAATTAACAACGAAGCCAACACCGTTTGGAACCTTAGAGAACAAAAAAAACGACATGATTATATATCCGTTTATAAGTGTTCTGTGAATGGATACCAGGAAATCTAGACGTAGCTTTTCAACACACAAAATACTACATGTCGAGTGTCGAGATAGGTAGAAATGGAATTATAACATTACTAATCTTTGACCTTGGCCTCTAAATTCGGGCAGCCTCTCTCAGAAGTTTTGTACGGTTTTATTGTACGACTGTGCCACTGGTTATTTATGCAACTTGGCCAAGTAGGCGACACACACACACACACACACACACACACACACACACACACACACACACACACACACACACACACACACACACACACACACACACACACACACACACACACACACACACACACACACACACACACACACACACACATTAGCAGGATGTTTCTGACTGTCACCCCTTAATTCCAATAGCATTATTGTTAGGTTTGTGTTGTCCTTGTATTTTATATTTCTCCACTGCTGGCATTGGAGTAAAATTATCTGGTTTCTCCGTTATATCTTCATTTGTCAATAGGGGAAGGTTCGGTACTATGAGGCACCAGAAAATATGGGCCAGTTCCATAACTCAGAAACTGTACACCAAATGTTGCCATCTAGCGATTATTTACTGAGTTAAGGAAAGTTTCGGAGCACGCCAGTAAAATTTGCAATGACAAGACGACATAATTTTAAAATATTTATAAATAATGAAATAGTAAGACATTTTGTTAACTGTTATTCATGTAATTTTAAAATATTTACACGAATAAAAGTTAACAAAATGTCTTACTATTTCCGCATGTTGAATGAATGCATATAGAACATACATGTGTAATCTACATCTACGTGAATTACGTTTTTTGATGAGTTTATTATTGTGTCAGTCTGTGTCGTGGGCGGTAATGTAAGCATATAGAGTACATTTCCAGGCTGAAGGAAAAAGGGAACTGGATTACCTTCTGGGCAATATGAGCCACATGCAGTTCATTTAATATGAGCAAATGCTCATATTACCATTGGTGATTGGTAATATTACAGAATAATACTGGTGTATTTTATTACAAATTTTCTAACACGAAATGTTATCTTTTAATGAAATGGAGATTTATCTCATTCTCATAAAATTTACGTATGCACTGGATGTGAGTGAGACAGTGGCATAGATTGCATAGTTGGGTCATTCCATGTGAATTCAACCAACATTTCTGACATTTTTATTAATTGATCTCTTCATTTATTGAATAAATTATTTAGATGAGATCCCTTAGTAAGATATGCAAGTAACCAAAATTTGAAAAAAGAGTGGTTTGATCACTTTTTAAAGGAAACGCAGCTGAAACACCGCGACGAGCGCGTCCTGTTAATCCTAGATGGCAATTGCAGCCATACCAGGAACTTGTTGCTGGCCGAGAAAGCAAGAGACAACAACGTGATACATCAATCGAAACATCCACACGGATTATAATTTCATAGCAACGGATGTAACAGAAAATTACTCCAAGTCGACCGCTGTCAGTGCAACAATAGCCACCAATCATGACGTCACCCAGGGAGCCACCTCCAGTACCGTCCAGTCCAGTCACTCCAGTGCCACATCCAGTGCCGTCCAGTCGAGTGCCACCTCCAGTGGCATCCAGTTGAGTGCAACATCCAGTGGCATCCAGTCGAGTGCCACCTGCAGTGGCATCCAGTCGAGTGCTACATCCAGTGCCGTCCATTCGAATGCCACCCCAGTGTTGTCCAGTAGAATGCCACATCCAGTGACATCCAGTTGAGTGCCACCCCCAGTGGCATCCAGTCGAGTGCCACCTGCAGTGGCATCCAGTCGAGTGCTACATCCAGTGCCGTCCATTCGAATGCCACCCCAGTGCTGTCCAGTAGAGTGCCACGTCCAGTGGCATCCAGTCGAGTGCCACCTCCAGTGCTATATAGTCGACCGTTTCTATAATTATTCAGTCAACTTCTGGTGCCGTGAAGTCAGTCACCTTCGGTGTCATGGTGTCTGACTTCGCCAAGTCAAAAACTTCCCGTGATGGGCGTAAATTCAGACATCACGCCATATCCTAAAGCTCACAGGAAGGCGGGAACTAAGAAAATGAAGGTGTCTCTGCTGAAATCCCCTAATAAATCACAACTTGAAGCATGTGAAGCCACACAATCCAAGAAAAAAATCAACCCAGTGGCATAAGCTTACCAAACTAACACGAAGAAACCCAAGCACAAACGGTCGTCACCAAATAGTTCTACAGTAGAACCCAAAGGTACAGAGACCGCAAAACAATCAGAAAACACTGTCAGTGATGACAGGAATGGCACCAACGTGAATCCGATGTGTCCATATTGCAACGAATGGTACTTGTCATCCAAACTAAGGAAATGGATCAGGTGTTATAAGTGCGATAAATGGATGAATATTGCATGCTCTGGAGCTGGTAATAGGGTGAGGGTATTCAAATGTGATTTGTGTCACGCTCTCGGTGGGGCCGTTGTGGCTGTTGTTGCTATCAGTACACTGTGCTTGCGGTACCAATGAGGGTATGCTTTCATGATTCTCATTGTACTTGTCTGCTTGTGGAAACATAAGCATACTGTTTCGCGAAATATTACCGACATATTGAAATAATTATTCTGACTCGGTTTACCGCAATTAAGGTGTTATTATTAGGGATACAAATTTGAACAACTGTAAAGAAATTGAGGTTCCTGGAGTATCATATCATGGTTTTGACACAGTTAGGTTAAGAGTTCGTCGTGACTGAGATTTAGAATAAAGTAGGGCTACTAGTACTTTTCCACAGGTTAAAGTATAGTGACTTTCTACAAGTTAATACTGCCACTACAGCTAGGTTAATGTTGCCGCTCTACGCATTAAGTCGTCAATGTTGTGACAACTGTCATGACAGCACACTTTCTGCATTTGCATTGTCAATGAACAGTGACGTTTTCCACTTTATAATTGACCATTAATTTATGTAAATGATTTATCATAATTCTTCATATTTATGTTTGTATGAGGTAATTCACGTTTTAAATAAATATGTTAAGGTTGTTCATAAATTCGGTTAGGTAGTGTGTGAGTGTATGTGCGTGCGTGTGTGCATGCGTGTGTGCGTGCGTGCGTCTTGCATTGGTTGAGGCTAGGACCCTGGTGTGTCAGGGTCCAACTTGGGTAGTATGATCACGTATGCCCATCATCCATGGGTCATGCTCACATTTCCAACGCTTGATTTAATATGAGCCATTTGGGGAAAATGTTCTCCTCGTCCTCATTAAAACGTAAACAACCTACGGGAGCAATAATGCACACAGCAATAGTCTACCACGATAAATTTTATGTCAATTGTACAAACAGCAAATATCTAGTCAAACGGCTCCAGAATATCAGTGTGAAAAAAGTATATCATATTACCGAACCTTCCTCTATTAAAAGTACGACGAGGAATGTGTAGCATACATATTGCAGTTCATCACCTCGATGAACTTTTGGCGTGACGCTGGAAAACAAACAAACATGCGTCCGTGTGAGCATCATGATTGTCGACCCAGTAATTGCCTACATACTAAATGAGAAATTGCCGCTTCCCCTAACTTATTCCTTATTCCCAAGCAATATGTCATTACCCGACCTCTTCAAAAAGTGTATTTCCAACATCCGACCTGAGTTACTCTGTATGCCATCTATTCGAGTGGTTTCTGCCTTTAGTGCTACCGTCAACAAATGTTTGCCGAACACATGTGCATTGTCGTCTAGAACCACCCCGGAATAATTCAGGCAAAACAATGTTATCAATTTACTTACATAAGTACGAACTAAAATTAATTAGATGTCCATTTAAATACCGTTGGAAAATGTTAATGGCACGATTTGATATATTTTAATTTCAATGTTGACACTCCCTTGTTTAATATATGTCTAAATACGATCAATATTATATTCTGAACTTACCATGCAATAATGCTTTATAGGAAATGAGCGATCGCCGTAGATTGGCATAAGGTAAAAGCCGCCAAACAGGCTGGATTTATATGCATGCAGATATGCGATACCGAGCGTATGCCAGTACCGAGCGGATAACAAAGTATGTAACCCATCCAACACCACATGTTTCTACCATAGATTCCCAATTGTTCGCTTTTAGCGTACCGACACTATTGTTCATAAACAACATACATAGGAGTGATCTGGAGACCGCAAACACCGCACCACATCTACGGTGCCCCATAGTTTTTGTATATGGATGAAGCAACACCGACTAATACGTAAAAACCTGACTAACGTTACAGTACTAACAGTACTAACATGTTTATGTCATACGCTCGGTATCGTCAACAATACCCAAAGACAAAATGTATGTATATTGGATTTTATTACAGGCTAATAATTCTGGGAGGCCAGTTTAACAAGTTTACGTTTTACTTTTAAAATATTTAACAATATTGCCATCCAGGAAATTAACTCGATGGAAATTAACTCTAGATGGCAGGTGGACAAGGAAGCCTTTTGGCTTATCGAGAGTCCAATACTTTTTATCTACATGTATCCCGCCATTTTAAGGCATGTGTCGATTTATTTTTAAACATATTCACGCTACTAGCAACAACACAATCAGGAGATAATCTGTTCCATTCATTTACAGTCCTTTGTGAGAATAAAAACTTTCTTATATCTAATCTACACTGCTCCTTTACTAATGTAGCTTCATGTCCTCTGGTTCTTCTATCTTTCTTAACTGAGAAAAAAATATTCTATCAATATGTTCATAACCATTCAATATTTTAAACACTTCTATCTGATCACCTCTCAATCTCCTGATTTCTGGTGTTGTTAAACCACATTTTTAGACGTATTTCGTAACTTTGATCCCTCAGTGTTGGTATCACATTTTAGTTGCTCTCCTCTGTACTCTTTCTAGAAGATCTATGTCCTTCCTGGGATATGGTCTCCACGCTTGAATACAATATTCTAAATGATGTCTAACTATTGTTTTGTACAGCGGTATTATTAGCTCTTTTACCCTATACGTTATATTTCGCCTAATTAATCCAAGGATTTTATTTCCCTTTGAAGCGACAATACCGTACTGCTCTGAAACCTTCATATCAGCACTAATGGTTAACCCTAAGTCCTGTTCTTTTACAGTAGTACTTAGTACAAAACCTCCCATTGTATATCGTACATTTTCGTTCCCATGTCCTGTGTGGAGGCATTTACATTTCCCAAAATTGAACAACACCATTTTTCAGACCATTTTATCAAAATCAAGATCATCTTGTAAATGCTGAATATTTCCATCACGTTTAATCCTTCTAAAAAAGTTTGTATCATCCGCAAATTTCAACACCTTGCTTGTTATATCATCGCCCAAATCATTGATATATATTAAGAATAATATATGTCCCAGTACTGATCCCTGTGGTACCCCACTCAAAACGGATTTCCAGTTTGAAGATTCACCATCAACTACTACCCGTTGTCTTCTGTCAATTAGCCATTTTTCTATCCAGTTAATTAAACCATTTCCTATGCCATGGGCCTTTAGTTTAAGCAGTAACCTTTGATGTGGCATATTGTCGAAAGCTTTCTGAAAATCTAAGTAGGTGGTGTCTACTTGTGATCCCTCGTCTACCCACTTAGTGATGTCTTCCAAAAAACATAACATATTTGTTAAGCATGACCTCGCTTTTAGAAACCCGTGTTGAGATGGGTTTAAGAAATTATGTTTAACAAGAAAATCCACCATGTGATCGTTAATTAGTCTTGCAAATCACTGACGTTAAACTCACTGGTCTGTAGTTCTCTGCTTGCTTCTGGAACCTTTTTTAAATAACGGTATAATGTTTGCTTCTTTCCATTCTAAATGAACCACTCCCTCTTCTAATGACAAGTTAAAAACTGTTGCAAGCGGTATGTTAATTTGTTCTACAATTTCCAATAGTAGTCTGGGCGGAATCCCATCCACTCCAGGTGATTTATTATCCTTCATAGCCCTAATTTTCTTAGCTACCATTTCCGGGGTTACAACTAACTGTCCTAAATAGTCTGTTATGCCCCCTTGAACTTAACCTCCGGTACTGGCAGTTAACTAATATCTTCCTTGGTAAACACTGAACTAAAATATTCATTCAGGTCTTCTGCCATTAAGAATCCCTTTGATATTATATTTCCAGCACTATCTTCTAGAGGACCGACCTTATCCCGAACTTTCTGTTTGCTCCGAACATATGTATAAGCACTCTTGCTGTCTTGTTTTATATTACAAACTAATTTTTTTTTGTAGCTTCTCTTCGAATTTCTAGTTTCAGTTGTAGCTTGGTTTAGTGCTTCTTTATAAATGTTGTAGTCTTCATCATTTCCTGTACGTCTATATGACTTCTACATCATTTGTTTGTACTTAATTTGTTTAGTGACTTCTTTCGATAAGTATTTATTTCTGGACCGTTTCCCTTGTTTTTTTTCAAGGGAACAAATTTATCGACGATGCACTCTATTTCACTCTTTAAGATATTCCAGCATTCTGTTGCTGTCTTATTCTTCAGTGTGTTGTTCCAGTCTATCTTTTCTAAATATTTCCTCATTTCCTTATATCTTCCTTTGTGGAAATTTCTCTTGAACTGCTTTTTTATGATTTCTTTCTGATTTTACTTTGAAGGTAAAATGTATCTGGATGTGATCACTATTCCCCAGTGGCTCACATGTCTTGACATTGTCAACTAATTCATTCTGTGAGGACAAAACTATGTCTAACACATTCTCACCCCTGGTTGGCTGTAACACATGTTGAGAAAGGAAACTGTCTTGTACTAAAACTAAACAAACTTGTGGTCCTCACTTCCTGTACTCTGTAGAGATTTCCATTGTATATGACCATGGTTAAAATCTCCCATAATAATACAGTCCCGTTTGCTAATTTCCCTTATAGCGTTTTGTACTTTCTCATTTTCTTCTTATGTGGTTTTAACAGAATTATTTATTAATTTTATGTATAAAAAAATACAAAATATTTAACCGTGCGTATGCTTTGTTAAGATTTGCATACGCTCGGTTTCTGTCAAACTACCCAATCAGATACGTTGTCCTGAAGACACGTCCCTTCAACAAAATGCTTACATTTTTGAAGGTTCACTGTTGAACATTCTACCGTTATAGAGGAATAAAACGCACATGTGACTATTGCTTAACGTTTAATTCGTGTTAATGTAATAGTACTGAACAGCACTGAGTCTAAACTTCAAACAATTGTAAAACATAACCCATTATCTAGTTCTAGTTGTTTCCTGCGCTCGACAACGTTCTATTAACTGACTAGTCTGTAGATATTGTGGTTACAATGTTATGGTCTTATGAGGTCTCATTCAACTAGTCAGCCTTTTTCAGAACATTATCGCCAAGCCGACCTTTCTATGCTGGCACTGAGGGTGGTCACTGCCAGGGTGCTTGTCGTCCTCAGTGGTTCTTTTACATCCCAAATTAAGACGGGACCGACATTAACGTGTTGAGAGCCAGGTTTTTATACCAAATATACCATACCTGCCCACGCCGGGTATTATTTAGCCACGGTTTCAATAACTGTGAAGATACATATAAAAGTAGGATTTCAACAAAATCTTTCATCGAGGAGGTTGAAGTAAACACCAATACAATGTTGTGTTGTGAATTTTTAGATTTCCAGAAAAACGGCGTGTAGACGTTTCGTAGGAATTTACCACACACACGCACGCAGGCATGCATGTGCGTGTGCGTGTGTAACATGCAACAAGATTCCTATAAGCCTGTATCTTGTGGTGGCAAGACCAACGGGGGTATCCAGCCGGGTTTCTCAGACGCAGTCTCGATCTCGGACGTAAATGTCGGCGAAGAACCAAATGAACATCGCATCCGTGAAACTATCGTATGACTATGGGTACCGTAGTTGTTAAGATATGTGGACAATTTATTGTGGCGTATATGAATATCACCATAGAATAACAGTGAAATCGTGGAAATCTTTGATACATAAATTAAATCAGAGCATGAATTCAATCATAGTTACATTGTTATATAATTAATGTTTTATATATGTGTATGTTTTCGGCAACGACATTAAATTACTAATACAACATACAATTCCAAATAAAAAGTACCCCACGATAATAAATATGCAAGAACAAATATAGTGGATTCTGAAGGATGTCGAACCAAAGGTTTGGCAATTTGAAACTCAGTCGCCTTACCGCTGGACATATTATATTATTTATATTCATTACAGCTCGTGTTGTTTGCTCATATATCGAACTGTTTGCTCAGTTCATTGTTTCTGTTTGAGTACATGTAGAACGACACATAGCTCTGGGATGCAATTATAAAACTTCTTTCAAGGGGTTCCTTCGAACAACCCTCCCCCTCCCCTACCACCTCCCCTACCCCCTCCCCTCCCCTCCCCTCCCCTCCCCTCCCCTCCCCTCCCCTCCCCTCCCCTCCCCTCCCCTCCCCTCCCCTCCCCTCCCCTCCCCTCCCCTCCCCTCCCCTCCCCTCCCCTACCCCCTCCCCTCCCCTCCCCTCCCCTCCCCTCCCCTCCCCTCCCCTCCACTCCCCTCCCCTCCCCTCCCCTCCCCTCCCCTCCCCTCCCCTCCCCTCCCCTCCCCTCCCCTCCCCTCCCCTCCCCTCCCCTCCCCTCCCCTCCCCTCCCCTCCCCTCCCCTCCCCTCCCCCCCTCCCCTCCCCTTCCCTCCCCTCCCCTCCCCTCCCCTCCCCTCCCCTCCCCTCCCCCTCCCCCTCCCCCTCCCCCTCCCGCTCCCCCTCCCCCTCCCCGAGGATGTGCTTGGCTTGTGCTTTGGTAAGTTGCATAAATACACACTAAACGACCTATAGACGACCATTTATGAGCGGAAACACGGAGAACGTAGATAATTCATTATTTATTTCGTACACGAGACTATTCGACAAGCACCAGTTATACTACAAATATATCGTCGAGCCATCAAAGGTGTTTTAGTGATCGACTCGCTGCTGTAACTAGTGTCATGCAAACTGGGAACTTCATCCCGTAGATATCTATATCAGGAGGAATATGCGTGCATGTAACATTTAAGAAGACATGTTTTGTTTTCAAATGAAACATTAATTAAGCTCGTAAGAACGCATGAGGCGGACACACATTTCATTGCACGACTGGCATGTGCTGCCTTTGCTGTACCGTACAAGTGAGGCAGACTATTGGATTATTCTAGACATAGGATTTAAACGGTTTTATACCATAAACCGACGCCAAATATTTATTGTATTAACTGAAGGTTCAATTTCACGACTGATTGCGTTAGTGTGAAGAAAAACGCACATTTTGTATAATAAGCTATTGAACTTAGCTAGTAAGACAACGCATGGATCGGACGATAGGCTACATATGCAATAATTGTGTCACTATTAGAATTTCACCTTTCATTTTCCTATAGTATCGCCGAGTTTTAAAAGCAGGTTTTCTGTCACGACGTTCGAGGTGTGTTGTCGGAGTGCTGTCGGTGTGTTATCGGCGTGTTGTTGGCGTGTTGTCGGCGTGTTATCGGCGTGTTATCGGCGTGTTATCGGCGTGTTATCGGCGTGTTATCGGCGTGTTATCGGCGTGTTGTCGGTGCACTGCCAGTGTGTTGTCCATATGCTGTACGTGTGTTGTCGGTGTGTTGTCGGTGTGTTGTCGGTGTGTTGTCCGTGTGTTGTCCGTGTGTTGTATGTGTGTTGTCCGTGTGTTGTCCGCATTTTGTTAATGTGTTGTCCGTGTGTTGCCCTTGTGTTGTCGGTGTGTTGTCCGTGTATAGTACGTGTGTTGTCGGTGTGTTGTCAGTGTGTTATCAGTGTGCTGTCCGTGTGTTGTCCGTGTGCTGTCCGTGTGCTGTCCGTGTGCTGTCCGTGTGCTGTCCGTGTGCTGTCCGTGTGATATCCGTGTGTTGTCCGTGTGTTGTCAGTGTGTTGTCCGTGTGTTGTCCGTGTGTTATCCGTGTGTTGTCCGTGTGTTGTCCGAGTGCTGTCGGTGCATTATTACGCTATTCTATCCCCGAAAACTACGGACGTGTGGTATCGTTGCATACAGCAAGTATACGAAGGCGAGTGACATGCCTGACGTGATGCACTATAACACGATGCATTGTTGAGACGTTCCACGTTGTATGAATGATAGCGAGATGGTTCAGAAGCCGTCTAATGCACTGCATCTTCCACGGAGAATTGACACCTTCCCAATGGACCTCCGACATGCGCCTTGGCCTCGTTGCCTCCACTGGTAGGTTGGCTGTGACTAGACGTGGTAGCGATGCCGTCACTTTTGCTCCGCCATTTGTGCCGCGGACCGTTTGCCGAGGAACGGTTTCACTTGGCGCTTACCGAGGAATGGACCGCGTTTGCCGAGGAAGGGACCGCGCTTTGCGAAAGCCGAGTAATCGACGGAGTCACGCTTACCGAGGAACGTGTTTCGGTTACGTCGTTTTTCGACCTTCGCACGGGCCCGCTTGCCGAGAAAGTACTTGGGTCGTTTCATGTAAGTCGACATCGTGGCGGGCTGAGGGTCGTTTCGGGCGCTCGTCAACTTGTTGGTTAGCCACCACACTCGGAACCGCTTGTCGCGATCTCCTTCGCTCGAACCCGCCAGTAAATTGCGACATCTGTCCGAATCGACAAGACACGACAGGCACTCTTCCAATAGCTGGGCGCTGTCGCAGCACTCTGTCTGCGTCACGCCGACGTCCGGAAGTAACGCGCACAGCGTGCAGGAGACGAGTTGTCGGTGACTGGCGCATGACGTCACGTGTTCTTGGCTGACGGCGAGCGAGTGTGGCGGGACGAGGAGAAGCGAGAGAAGGACGGCCGCGAGGAGGGACGCTGGACTCGGCAGCACTCGTGCAGGCGCCATTAACTGCAACAAGACGCGAAAATATGACACATTACATTAAGTAGGATTTAATACCTTAGAAAACATTACTTATAACCTGTGTGTGCATGTGCGTGCATGTGCGTGCATGTGTGTGTGTGTGTGTGCGTGTGTGCGTGTGTGTGTATGTGTGTGTATCTATTTGTGTCTGTGTGTGTCTATGTGTGCGTGCGTGCGTGCGTGAAAAAGGTAAAGATAAGTTCTTACATAGCGCAGTGTCCAGACCTTTGGACTGTACACATAGGTAACGTCATTGCGGCCAGCTTCAGAACCACAACCACGTTTTGGAGCAGGCTAGAAGCTCAACTGCATCAACGTATCCTTCCTTCCCCCATTAGCGTATTCATTAATTGATCGTTTATTTGGGAACAACAATATTAAGAAATTGTGTTCCACTGAACATTTGCTGATTATAAAAATATACAATATCTTAGCTTAAGTAAGTCAGATTTGAGGTCAAAACCCTATTTGTAAGATACAAAGCAATGAAATGTGTGGTGTTAAAATCTCGTCAAAATCTACAACGCATGCATATTTTATATCTACGTTGTACACACTGCAATATTACTTTGAACGTTTTTTTATGTACCATTATCATATGAAGTGCACCGTTTTGGTGAAAATATATACTGACATACTAATATGTAGTAAATGGTTTGCAAATATTCCAAATCACGTAGATTCCTACAAGAGTCTATAGAAATGTGTTGTAGATTCAAAGTTTATAGTAATCATTGCTTTCTTGAATTGTATTTTGGAAGTTACGTCTATTGTGCATTCAGGTAGTTTGTTCCAGATATATACAATTCGATTGTCGATGTACTATTTCCAATCGTCAGTACACAGCGCTTATGTTCAGTTACTTGCAGCTGCCACTGGTCTGCCCAGACCACGAATTCATTAAGGCACTCTCGCATGTCGGGCCGTCTCGAAACATCCGCATTGTCCTTGTAGGAAATGTGCAGGTTGTTATATAAAGACGAAGACGATTGCTGTCTGTTGCATTCCCAAAGTGACACAAAACAGGTCAAGTACAAGCGAGTAAATGACGTTCGTTTTCTCACTCGTGAACGACCAGACGCACTCGACAGTCGCGTTGATGATAATCGCAGATAGTCACGCAGCGCCCACGTGTTTGTGTCGCAGAACAGGTTATATAAGCCTAAGAAAACAGTATTATCCCATACGCAAAGTGTGACAACCCAACACCTCCTGCACGCTACTGCATACAGAACAGAACAAGACAACTATTCAACAAGTCGGTAATATATACATATATATATACGCACGCACGCACCCACACCCCCCCCCCCCACACACTTGTTAATGACTTGATTTATCTTTTCAAATTTACCTAGACTGTAATTACTATCGTATTTATTCGCTTAGGTCGTCCAACCAGTAACTCATATTGATTTATTACACAATGGTTATGTAATCAGACTAACACAAGTGGAGCAGTAGACGCATTCATGTGTGGAACACCGCTGCACCGCATACATGGGTTCACTGCGTTGGAACTGCTCTTTGTTGGACATTTCCAGGGGTCGAGTGGGGGTGGTGCTGGACATTTTTCTTCGCGGTCGAGGGGCATAGTGTTGGACACCGTTCATAAAAACAATACGCCACGATTTTAAATCAAGCAAAACTATAAGCAGACCTACTTCACCCAAGCAGAACTATTTTACCTCAGCGGTGGTGGGGGGCGAACGCACACATCGCACCCCCAGCCTAGGGGTCTCATAAACGAATACACCCTTGTGGCTTGTTTGAGGTCGCTGCTTTTTTCGGTGGCCGACTACTTCACAAGGTTGCTGCAACATCTCACATCCACCCCACCTATGTCCACACCACCTCCGCTCCACACATCTCCCCACATCATCTCCGCTCTACACATCTCCCCACCCATCTCCACACCACCTCCGCTCCACACATCTCCCCACATCATCTCCGCTCTACACATCTCCCCACCCATCTCCACATCACCTCCGCTCCACACATCTCCCCACCCATCTCCACATCACCTCCGCTCCACACATCTCCCCACATCATCTCTGCTCTACACATCTCCCCACCCATCTCCACACCACCTCCGCTCCACACATCTCCCCACATCATCTCCGCTCTACACATCTCCCCACCCATCTCCACACCACCTCCGCTCCACACATCTCCCCACATCATCTCCGCTCTACACATCTCCCCACCCATCTCCACACCACCTCCGCTCCACACATCTCCCCACATCATCTCCGCTCTACACATCTCCCCACCCATCTCCACATCACCTCCGCTACACACATCTCCCTACCCATCTCCACACCACCTCCGCTCCACACATCTCCCCACATCATCTCCGCTCTACACATCTCCCCACCCATCTCCACACCACCTCCGCTCCACACATCTCCCCACATCATCTCCGCTCTACACATCTCCCCACCCATCTCCACATCACCTCCGCTCCACACATCTCCCCACATCATCTCCGCTCTACACATCTCCCCACCCATCTCCACACCACCTCCGCTCCACACATCTCCCCACATCATCTCCGCTCTACACATCTCCCCACCCATCTCCACACCACCTCCGCTCCACACATCTCCCCACACCACCTCCGCTCCACACATCTCCCCACATCATCTCCGCTCTACACATCTCCCCACCCATCTCCACATCACCTCCGCTCCACACATCTCCCCACATCATCTCCGCTCTACACATCTCCCCACCCATCTCCACACCACCCCCGCTCCACACATCTCCCCACACCACCTCCGCTCCACACATCTCCCCACATCATCTCCGCTCTACACATCTCCCCACCCATCTCCACATCACCTCCGCTCCACACATCTCCCCACATCATCTCCGCTCTACACATCCTCCCACCCATCTCCACATCACCTCCGCTCCACACATCTCCCCACATCATCTCCGCTCCACACATCTCCACACCCATCTCCACATCACCTCCGCTCCACACATCTCCTCACATCATCTCCGCTCTACACATCCTCCCACCCATCTCCACATCACCTCCGCTACACACATCTCCCTACCCATCTCCACACCACCTCCGCTCCACACATCTCCCCACATCATCTCCGCTCTACACATCTCCCCACCCATCTCCACATCACCTCCGCTCTACACATCTCCCCACATCATCTCCGCTCTACACATCCTCCCACCCATCTCCACACCACCTCCGCTACACACATCTCCCTACCCATCTCCACACCACCTCCGCTCCACACATCTCCCCACATCATCTCCGCTCTACACATCTCCCCACCCATCTCCATATCACCTCCGCTCCACACATCTCCCCACATCATCTCTGCTCTACACATCTCCCCACCCATCTCCACATCACCTCCGCTACACACATCTCCCTACCCATCTCCACACCACCTCCGCTCCACACATCTCCCCACATCATCTCCGCTCTACACATCCTCCCACCCATCTCCATATCACCTCCGCTACACACATCTCCCTACCCATCTCCACACCACCTCCGCTCCACACATCTCCCCATATAATCTCCGCTCCACACATCTCCACACCCATCTCCACATCACCCCCGCTCCACACATCTCCCCACACCACCTCCGCTCCACACATCTCCCCACATCATCTCCGCTCTACACATCCTCCCACCCATCTCCATATCACCTCCGCTACACACATCTCCCTACCCATCTCCACACCACCTCCGCTCCACACATCTCCCCATATAATCTCCGCTCCACACATCTCCACACCCATCTCCACATCACCCCCGCTCCACACATCTCCCCACACCACCTCCGCTCCACACATCTCCCCACATCATCTCCGCTCTACACATCTCCCCACCCATCTCCATATCACCTCCGCTACACACATCTCCCTACCCATCTCCACACCACCTCCGCTCCACACATCTCCCCATATAATCTCCGCTCCACACATCTCCACACCCATCTCCACATCACCCCCGCTCCACACATCTCCCCACACCACCTCCGCTCCACACATCTCCCCACCAACTCCACACCACCTCCGCTCCATACATCTCCCCACATCATCACCGCTCCACACATCTCCCCACCCATCTCCACATCACCTCCGCTCCGCTCCACACATCTCCCCACCCATCTCCACATCACCTCCGTTCCGCTCCACACATCTCCCCACCCATCTCCACATCATCTCCGCTCCACACATCTCCCCACGCATCTCCTCATCACCTCCGCTCCACACATCTCCCCATCCATCTCCACATCACCTCCGCTCCACATATTTCCCCACTCATCTCCACATCACTTCCGCTCCACACATCTCCCCATATCACCTCCGCTCCACTCATATCCCCACCAAACTCCACGTCACCTCCGCTCCACACATCTCTCCATCCATCTCCATATCACCTTCGCTCCACACATCTCTCCACCCATGTCCACATCACCTTCGCTCCGCACATCTCCCCACATCACCTCCGCTCCATACATCTCCCCACCCATATCCACATCACCTCCGCTCCACACATCTCCCCACATCATCTCCGCTCCACACATATCCCCACCCATGTCCACATCACCTCCGCTCCACACATATCCCCACCCATGTCCACATCACCTCCGCTCCACACATCTCCCCACCCATGTCCACATCACCTCCGCTCCACACATCTCCCCACCATGTCCACATCACCTCCATATTTGCAATACTGGTTGTACACGCCTTCGCACGAACTTGCCCGTGTTTGACAACAACAGACAGTTGGCGGGCTGTGGTTTACACACACAAAAACTCTAGGTTTGATATGATGATGATAACACGATATGCAGAGTCGTAACTGTAGGCAATGGTCAGTCTTAGGTCAGATGTAAGGTCACTAGTCGTAAGTGTAGGCGGTGGTCAGTAGTAGGTCAGTCATAAGTTCACCAATCGGGACGATCATTCACGACTGGATGAAACAGTCTAGAGTTTCGTTCAGTCGTGCAG
>OZ023217.1:24531822-24709322 GCA_963995525.1 Escarpia spicata
GTGAACATGAAGCGAACAAACGACTCGCACAATCTTCAGTTCAGTGCAATGATAGCGAACGGCAGCAAAACTCAGCAGTCCCAAATTCACCTAAATCTAGCATATAAATCAATCTGTCGACGCCGTTACCACTAAGCTGGTTACGGGGTCCGTGCTCGATTCGAATTGTCCGTTCCTATTATTTCACTACATCAGACTAGCTCATTTAGGAGTCATCTAGAAAATACGTCACGTTTAGAGGGTGGAGGCCTATGGGCAAATACAACAAAGCGTCACATAGGGTGGGGGTCTCTGGGTAAACGTTATGTAACGATTGTTGAAATGTTGTCGATGTCAGACAGATAGCATTAATTGTTCAGCCTGTTTTATGTTAAATTTCTACAGCATTCCAACGAAACACAAGCAATGCACTAGGTATGTCATTCATCGTACAGACTTTTATTTTGCATGTAAACCAAACGACGAATTATTACAGCATACAACACATATAATAACTATTATAGATGCCTGCCTCGTAGGGGTCTTTGTTGTCAAAACTAACGTAATATTATAGATGTGTGTACGCGTTAAGAAGTTTGTACACCTTCAAAGAATGGATGGGGACATGACGTAGGAACAAGTTAAAGGAATGGCTGGGTGACATGTGGGTACGAACAACTTAAAAGCATGTGTGGTAACATGAAGTACGAACAACCTGTAGGCATGTGTGATAACATGAAGTACGAACAATTTGAAGGCATGTGTGGTAACATGAAGTACGAACAACTTGAAGGCATGTGTGGTAACATGATGCTTCAAACAACTAGAAGGCATAGGCATGGACATGGAGTATGAACAAAGTGAAGGCATGGACGGGAACATGAAGTGCGAATAGGTCGAAGGCATGGGTGATGATATGAAGTATGATTATGAAGAGAGAGAGAGAGAGAGAGAGAGAGAGAGAGAGAGAGAGAGAGAGGGAGGGAGGGAGGGAGGGAGGGAGGAAGGGAGGGAGGGAGGGAGGGAGGGAGGAGAGAGAGAGAGAGAGAGAGAGAGAGAGAGAGAGAGAGAGAGAGAGAGAGAGAGAGAGAGAGAGAGAGAGAGAGAGAGAGAGAGAGAGAGAGAGAGAGAGAGAGAGAGAGAGAGAGAGAGAGAGAGAGAGAGAGAGAGAGAGAGAGAGAGAGAGAGAGAGAGAGAGAGAGAGAGAGAGAGAGAGAGAGAGAGAGAGAGAGAGAGAGAGAGAGAGAGAGAGAGAGAGAGAAGAGAGAGAGAGAGAGAGAGAGAGAGAGAGAGAGAGAGAGAGAGGTGATCCATGACAGCCGACCTTCCAAGAAAATATGGCACCACGTGATAAGTGCGTTTATCACAACAGTCGACCGGTGAAGAAGGTGACATGCACTGTATGGGCACGTTTACGAATATAAAACCGAACGAAACCTGCAAATTGTTTTTAGACCCTATGTTAACAAGATGACCTTAATTGCCAACGACCCCCGTTTCTTTTATCGCGACAATGCAAAACCCAGCGAAACCTACCGAAGTGCGAGCTCAGAACACTTCTCGCTGTTCATTGCGTAACACGTAAAAAGAGAGTATTGAAATGCCACAGTCAATCCGTCAGATCGAACATCCGAGTGACAATTTTGGTGTACCCATAAGCGACGACCTTACACCCACAGTGAACGCAAAAGAATGCCATTGTCGCCTGAACGAACACACGTTAAGGTGGTTGTGTATTTAAAGCTAGACGTGGCGATGCAGAATGGCGTAAGCATGACACATCAGGGACGAATCATTCACGTAGTTCGTACGTCAATGCATGGCCTTTAACAAACCAGGCGTCAACGATCAGATACAGTATCGGGTGTCGCTAGACGAATCGCACAGTTATTCAACGACAAATAGCACATATCTGTAATCGATATTTTGTAAGTCAGTGACTTAATTAGCACAAACAAACACAGTTGGGAGAGCTATATTTGTTGCGTGACGTAGGCGTGACGTACAAGCCCAAACGCGCGGCATCAGTGACCGCTTCTCGGGTTCTCATTTGCAGTAATATTTTAGGCTGTTTTTGCTCTCCTCCTTTTTGAGCGTGGCGCTAGAAATGTTTATCAAATGCGTGACCGCCAGTCCGATATACCAGGGTCTAGTCGTTGTGACGCCAATCAGTTTCGGTTTACACCAAACTTATTACTCACTGTCCGTGTGCGGTCTATTTTCTTTAAGTCATTTGCTGGCCTATTCTCGGCTTCTCGGTATTATCTCTTTTTCACGTACGATCGTGTCACACAAGTATGAACCATGTCTTCTAATGTATGGACCACAATATATATATATATATTATATATATAGAGCGCGGTGGCGTTGTGTTAAGAATGTCGGGGCACCAAACAAGAGATTCCGGGTTTGAAACCTGTTATTGCTGTTTCGAACCTTGGACAACTTCTTTCATTCCACATTACTCAGCTGTTTGAATGAGTACCTGGCTATAAACAGTGGAGGATATTTGTGGGCGAATAATGTTTGCGCATTAATTGCAGCGTGACTGAATGCTTCCCATAGTGATCGAATTAACACGTCTGCCAGGGGGTGAAGGGTAAAGCGTGTTGAGCAGTATTTCGTCTTCGTCGTTCATTTAGACGGGAACGCCTGTCGCCCTCATGAATGATGCCGTCGTCCTCAAAGCCTCGATATCACCATGTAGTTTATCATTTAGGGGAGTGTCATCTGGCCACACTTGCCGTTTGTGTCCATTCTATATAAGAACATACCGTTTCGTGTTACCTTTAAATAAGACATTCGAGTTGGCGTTTCATTATAATGAGAGCGAGGTAGCGCGGTTTTAGAGCACATGTGGCAATCGAGACGACTGGTTGTTTTTTGGAAGAAACTAATTGCTACGGGTTCATCTACCTGGTGTCTACACAAGGGAAGTGAAGTATGTCTGTCTGTCTGTCTGTCTGTCTGTCAGTCTTGTCTGTCAGTCTTGTCTGTATGTATGTATGTCTGTCTCTCTGTCTGTCTGTCTGTCTGTCTGTCTGTCTGTCTGTCTGTCTGTCTGTTAGTCTGTCTTTCTGTTTGTTAGTCTGTCAGTCGGTCTGTTTGTTTATTAGTGTGTCAGTCTGTCAATCTCTGCCTGTCTGTCTTTCTGTCTGTTAGTCTGTCAATCTGTCAGTCAGTCTGTCTGTCTGTTAGTCTTTCTGTCTGTTTGTCTGTCAGTCAGTCGGTCGGTCTGTCTGTCTGTCTGTCTGTCTGTCTGTCTGTCTGTCTGTCTGTCTGTCTGTCTGTCTGTCTGTCTGTCTGTCTGCCTGTCTGCCTGCCTGTCTGTCTGTTAGTCTGTCTTTCTGTTTGTTACTCTGTCAGTCGGTATGTTTGTTTATTAGTGTGTCAGTCTGTCAATCTCTGTCTTTCTGTCTGTTACTCTGTCAATCTTTCAGTCTGTTAGTCTGTCAATCTGTCAGTCTGTCTGTCTGTTAGTCTTTCTATTTGTTAGTCTGTCAGTCAGTCGGTCGGTCGGTCTGTCTGTCTGTCTGTCTGTCTGTCTGTCTGTCTGTTATTACCGTATCAAAGTCGCAACGGTGTACCGATCCGAATACAAATGTGTCCAGTTATCCGGGGGACTTAACTACGGACATGGGCCGGTTGGATGTGTAGTCACAATATTACCCTTCAGTGGCGGGTCCAGCAGCTTTTGTGGGGGGTCCACTGCAACGTCATCACCGTCGACGCCCCATTCCTCCTGTCCTACCCGTATACAAACCATAGACATAGCCATCGCAGAAAGTGGATAGGTCTGTGATAAAAGCCAAGTTACATGGACAGTTCATGTAGAATAAAAGCATTGCAACATAATTCATGTCAGGTTTTGCGTCTTTAATTATGACATACAACTGATAGTAGTCTATGCTATGTAAACTATTAAGTAGCTCTTTCATTCCGATCTAGCTTCACTTTGCTACGAGGCATGTACAAATGATCAGTCACTTGGCGACTTGTCAATCTGCATTCCTCTGCCTAAATACTGCAGCAAAGTTTCATTCGCCGTGGTTGTTTTTGAGCAAACCGGTCAATTATGACGTCTTCGTAAATTTTACTTCCATAGTGTATGCGGTCCTCAAGAATCATGCTCCGCAAGTACTTTTCAGTCTCCCTGGGGCACTGATGCTGCGTTCACATTCACAGCTGGTCACGCCAAGGGTGCACAACAGCTTTAATGATGTGGCATGCACATTGGGGAAGAAAACTTTGTCAGCAGCTTTCAGCGCAGATGCTGCATTGTTGGGCAGCTCCGTGACATCATCCTGCCGCCATCGTCTTTGCCAGCAGTGCAACTCGAAATCCATGTTGCATGGACTTGGCAGATCTCCCTTGTAAACAGCTAAACCTCGCCTATGTTTTCAGAGTCGACTTCTTCGGCCGTGTGTCGGATCAGAGATGGTACTAGGTAGAATGTGCGAGTGAAGGCGTGCTGCTCTTCTCCACATCTACTGTGCAACGCCATTAGCAGCTGGTCAAACATAGGTATTGTTATATTGCGCTTGTAATGTTCCTTGGTGTCCTCGGCTGGGGCATTATCACGAGTTCACTGACGTCCACATGTGCGGAGTTGTAAAGGTTTCACCTCTATTCTTTCTCCCATCTTAGTCATCTTGGAGTACAACTCGTCGTGGAAACTTTCCACATTGTCCCTAATGTCCTGCAGCACACCAATCACATTCTTAATCTGACCAGTTGCTTTGACAATGTCGATTGTTTTTTGATTGCAAACTGACGCTGATTGGTTGTATGACATGATGATGCCATGATACATCGTGCCGTGATGCATGCAGAAATGAAGGGAAGCTGCATGGTGGAAAGATGATGCTTCGTGGCACCATTCGCACTTTATTAATTCCACTCCTCCCTGCTGTGACGTACTTCCTCGATGGAGTTCAAGATGTTGAACGCATTATGACGTACAACCCACCGGGTACGACAGAGTTCCTCTAGGTTCACCTTATCTGCCTCACCCTCATGGATCTTCTTAATGCATTTCTCCAGATTGCGTTGCCTCTTCGGCGAAAAAATGTAGAATCTGATCAACTTGTCTGTAGTGTCTACCATGCTCCTAACGGCGGTAATACTCATTGCTTTAACTAAAGCAAGGTTCGGTTTGTGGCTAGAACAGTGGGTGAATTTGGTTTTTATTTTATTTTCCCGTATTCTTGCTGCTGTTCCCCTTTGCGAGCCGGCCACATTTCCCGCGCCATCGTATGTGTGTCCCCTGCATTGGCCCAGAGGTATATTCCAGTCATTCTCCATTTTTTTATAATCGTTTCAGCTAAGGTTTCACCCGTCGTAGACAGATCGGCCACAAACTCTACAAACTCTTCCCTGATCTCATCACTTGCATCGCAGAGACGCAGTACTAATGTCATTTGCTCATGATTTGTTCTATCAACAGCTTCGTCAGCTGATATAGAGTAAGATCCTGCCTGACGCACTTCCTCCAGGATACCATCACTTCCTCCAGGATACCATCACTTCCTCCAGGATACCATCACTTCCTCCAGGATACCATCACTTCCTCCAGGATACCATCACTTCCTCCAGGATACCATCACTTCCTCCAGGATACCATCACGAATGACGTCACCACACAGTGAGACTAGTTCGTTCTGGGTAGTTTTTGATCGATAAGTAGCACGTGAATCAGCTGTAGCAAACTGTTGTCTAAGTGTTTCGTCAGCTGCTTCTACTCTGAACTAGAGCAAAGCCTGGAAGTTTCCTGGATTATGACCCGGTGCGGTCACGTGTTTGCCATCATCACGATGTCCCCGTAGAGGTATAAAATGATGCTGTCTCCCACAAAATATGATGGTTTTGACGATAGGCATCAATTTGATTATGTTTGCTAGCATTCTTTCTTGAAGAGCGCGGTCTATCTGTCGATTTACTGGGGCCTTCTTTCCATCCATGACTTTTGTTGATTCCATTGCGGCTACAAAAGCTTGTGTATGGAAAACATTTCCCTTTCCGTCCTTTCCTTCGAAGTGACTCCCGAAGACGGCTGATGCTTTGTGAAAGTTTTCATTGTAAGTTCGTTTCACCATAACGCCTGCTGATTGTTGATTACCGAATACTGCACAATAGACACACATGCCACCTTGCATCACACGTGGCACCTTGCATCACACATGCCACCTTGCATCACACGTGCATGTACTATACCTTTATATCTGGTTAGCCAAGGTATCTCAGGGAACTCCGTTTGACTGGATGGTGGTACTTCGTGATTAATCAGAAGTTCGTTTTTCAGATGATCACTAACGAAAAGTTGACTTGATTTGCTCTGTTTCAGTAGCACTGGTCACGGTTGTCATACGTATCTTCTTTGATGGCGTTGTGCTGCATGTGTTCGATTCAAATTGCAAAGGACGTTTTTGAAGACGTATGCCATTTTTGGCTGGGCTGACCTCGAAAGGTATTACACCATCACATTTTAGTAACTTTGCAAGGCGATTAATATACGGCACACATTATCCAGAGAGCCACGGAGAGTAGTGCATCAGTGCCATCTGAAATGCACCCCCTTGATGTTGCGACTATGCGAGTCAAAGCACACATTTGTACCATCAGTATGCGATAGTATCGTAAGTGTATAGCCTGGACTATCCCTGATGGTGAGAAAACACGTAGCGGCAGTGTTTAATCTTAATTCTTTTCAGAGCATCCGCCAAATAAAAAGTCAGCGCCGATTCGTTGGATGTTTGTATTGCGAGTGCACCAGCGAAGGGCGGTCTTACGGAAAAGTCATTATCCTAAACGTGGACAACCTCGGGAATATCCATGATGACTACTGACTACCGGTAAGTGGTAACTTGTTCAGTTAATTTTTTTCATTTTTGTCTCAACACTTTAGTTTGTTTTTGTACTCGATAAATGACGTTACAGGAATCGAAAGTCCTCCTTTTTGAAAATAGAGTGATTGATTAATATAAGCAGGAACGTCAGTTACTAGTTGCTAATTTGGGAAATATATTTAACTATTGATTGTTATATAGTTAATATATATATACATATATATATATATATATATATATATATATATATATATATATATAGTCAGTGATTTAACAATCTGAGTGTAATTTGATAAGTTTATCAAATGTAGGTGATATGAACATTTAAGATAGGTTCTAACAAACAATTTTTTTGTCTAAATGTCAAAAAGATATCTAAAGAATAACTTTAATATAAGCTCTTAGGACAAAAAAGCAGAATACTTTTTTGTAGAAGTTTGTGCATCATGTCTTATCAGAATGATGGAATGGTGGACTATGCCAAGGTTATGGTCATGTTTATGGTTAATGGTAATCCCCGGCACCAAGACCTATTTTTATACAATGCCTAATCTCGCATTGACGTTCCGGCCGTAGAGCGATTAACAGGGCGCAGAGAAGACGCACGGTTTTTGTCCTATGCATTGATTTGTATCCTCGGCCTTCATCAAGAACTCATTAGAGTTATAAACACATGGCGGTAAGGCGGATAAACGTAACTTTTTAAATAATGGAAGGATTGTTTGAACGGATTTAACACTAACAGGGAAACATGAAACTGAAATAGTTCAAATGTTAGTATTGACTCTAGGAACAAAAACGTAAATCAGAACTATATGACCAAAGCTACATATATATATATATATATATATATATATATTACAACGTGCGCAACATTTTTAGCTGGGTTTATCACTCAGTCTCCACGGTCTTTTTTCATTCAATCTCACTTTTGAAGGCTCTGCATTATCGTTTAATTTAATATATATATATATCAATATATATATATATATATATAAAGACCGTGGAGACTGAGTGATAAACCCAGCTAAAATGTTGCGCACGTTGTAATGCCGTACTATCCTTAGGGGTAACCTAAATTGATGTTACAATAAAACCATAATCTCTGTACCTTTAAATAGCTGTACTTTAGTCTTCCTGTATATAGACACAGTAACACAATTTTACAACCCGAAGAACGACGACATGTATTGCAATGTTTAGAGTCCCATTACGCCTAATGTAATGTTTATATTCTCATTATCACATAGTGTTCGTGGAAGTTGAACGGGAATGCAATTGAGAACGCTTGTCTTTTCGGTAGCCGACTATTTGAGTCACACACAAATCACTCAAACGCAATTAATGCAATAACTGTATTTAAGGCGCACCTAACATCTAAGACAATCGAATTCACGCAGGCCTTCCCTGAACGGAAACTTCATCGTGGACGATCGAGCGCTTGTTAGCGAGATAAAGACGCCCCAGAGAAGCACATATCCCGAGCCACTGATACGTAAGCTGTCCGGTGGGAACGCGGACTTGGACTGGCCATGCTGTAAAGGTTGAGTCGTATCGAACGAGTCGTTAAACCCATCGCGCTCGGCTCACAAACGACGCCGCGCATACATCTCGTTTGACCGCGAGAACAGCAAACCCCAGGCGTAATATAAACGAAAGGTCATGCTGCTATAGGTTATCGTATACGCTCGTTGTCGAAGGATCCGGTTTCTGTGCATTTCCCTGCAGCTATTACAGCTCTCACTGCCATGCAAAAGCGGAATCGAAAGGGTAAAGAAATAAAAGGCAAATATAACTTCATATACAGCGCGGTGTTCAATCATTAGGATCGCTCGAAGCGCTTTACCATCACCACCTTGTACACAAGCACCTTACAATTCAAACTCATTACTGTCCGAAGAATGTTCATTCATGTATAGCCATCACAACATTTTGCATGGTAATCATTTGTACAATACATTAACTAAGGTAACATGGAGGAAATGAAATTGCCCAGGCATTTGAAGTGGCAGCAAAAGGTTGTAAATCCCGGTTCCCTCAATTAAGGAGGTTAGTCTTTAGCACTCTTAAGCCGATACCCTAAACACTATGCTACTGCGCCACACTGGTTTTTTCTTCTGTTCTTCCCTGACTAAACCTTACACTACAATAACTGGTGTAGGTGTAATCGCTGTTATACAGCTTCGAACTGAACGTGCGCGCGAGTCAAACTTTAATATCAAACGCTAAACCACGGCGTCAGCTGCTGCCTGGCATTTGATGACACAACGAATTCTTAACACAACACTGGTTGGCGAAACATAGGCATTATACTGTACGATGATGCTATAAATAATATTCGTGTATGACACATAAATACATATCTTCTCAAGCTCTAGTTCATCGATATATATCAATTACAACGACATGTCTACGCTCAGCGTTGCGCGCACGCTATTCTGGAATAAAGACCCATTTACGTCAAAGGGTACTCATATCACGTGTTGTGAATGGGTATCTGTTATAAATAGTGTCACGTTGGCAAACATTAAATGAGTGTTTGGTTGGACGATCATACCAGAAACTGTGCCATATTTCGTTGCGATCACATGAAGACATGTTAGTGGATGTTTGAGTCTGAATAAAGATGGTGATAGCAATATTAAACAAGATACACGTCATGAAATATTTTATGATACAAATAATTATCCAACTAGTTACAACCAAAGCAACACATCTTCAATCTTATATACAGGGTTACAATTTCCACACGAGGGACTTCCGTCATATCCGTTTTACATTCATATCCCTATTATTTAAATGGAAGTCCTATTCTATTTGTATGTTATGTTCTTGTTAATTGTGTGTTAATGACATGTTTATTGTCTCTGCGGAGAACACGTCCATTCCTTTCGGTCCTCCGTGATGCTCTAATGTTCCATTGATCAGTGAGCTTTAGTAGGTCGTAGTGTTATATTGCCTGTGACCTATCATTGAGGGCCTGAGACTGGGGAATATTCAGTGCTGAACGACTGTCTCGATATCACCCGAATGAGTGGCTCAGTACCATGCGAATGAGTGTCTCAGTACCGTGCGAATGAGTGTTTCAGTACCGTGCGAATGAGTGTCTCAGTACCGTGCGAATGAGTGTCTCAGTACCGTGCGAATGAGTGTCTCAGTACCGTGCGAATGAGTGTCTCAGTACCGTGCGAATGAGTGTCTCAGTACCGTGCGAATGAGTGTCTCAGTACCGTGACAATGTATGTCTCAGCACCGTGCAAATGAGTGTTTCAGTATCGTTCGTGTTACTGAATACTGTGTGAGTGTCTCTGTACTGTGTAAATGAATGTCTAAATACTGCAACGATGTAACTCTCAGTAATATACGAACGAATTTCTCAGCAATGTGCCAAAGAGAGTCGCAGTATAGCGTATTTCCCTTGGCCTGTCGTGTTTACAAAGCACCTCACCCAAGACGTCGACTGAAGGCATTTGCAATACAGTTTACTTGACTAGGTGTGTCCAGCGGGAGTGTCGTATATAACTCGGCAACAGGTTGGTCAATATAAAGATTGCTCTTTGACGTAAACCGTGCGGCATTTAGAACATATTTATTTCACCAATGTAAATTTTGCCGTCACTTCTTTCGGCCTTGCGTCAACGAAAGATCAACCGTTCAGCAACACGACTTCGCTGCAATTAATCCCTAAGCCTTGCGTTGATATCTGCAAAACACTCGTTTTGGCAACTGGCAATTAAAGGAATTGCTATAATTGCAATTGCAATTATAGCAAAATGTCAATCATAGAACTATTTTGACATGGTTCAAGTGACAGCAGAACGGCAAAGCGACGCGTTTTAAGAAATCAATTGTATTAATGTAGGCCTACTGTAATTGTGTGTTGACCTTTTTGAATATAAGTGGATCGGACCACCTAAAGTTTTATTTCGTATAAAAATGCACCATTCTCAAATCGACCACGCTTATGACGTCTGCTTCAATGATTCGTTCAAA
The DNA here is from genome assembly GCA_963995525.1 of Escarpia spicata. Lineage (NCBI taxonomy): Eukaryota > Metazoa > Annelida > Polychaeta > Sabellida > Siboglinidae > Escarpia > Escarpia spicata. The sequence continues at coordinate 24,542,640 of OZ023217.1, forward strand.
TAGCGCATCGGGGGTCAATAGTTGTTGTTATATTAAGATCATATCTTTGCACAATATAAAGTGGTTTCGTCTGACGGAAGTCTTTTGCCTCATCGAAGGGGTTGGGTGCGAACACCCGCATCGCACACCCCTGCGTCTGTGACATCATAGTGAAGACATATATAACAACATTTATTAAAATTTAACTATTTATTATACACACATTAACAGTGGTGTGATATAAATCATGACTTACTTGAACACGGTCGAAAAATCTCCTCCCCCAATAAGGTATGTGCACTTTGTTTATTCGTAGATAGATACAACGGACAATATTGACTTAATCCCCGCTTTGTCTTACCGGTTGGTACTTGTCATTGAAACCTGACAGGGCAATATGATGCTTCCGCACGGAGGGGTCTTGCAAATGGAGAGCCTCAGAAGGTCACAATGACGACAACACCGACATTTGCACTAGTGTATGTTGTTTTTTAATGACGACTCATGTTATTTCGTCCACAGTGCGCAGGTGACAGTGGAGTTGAGTGACAGGAATCTGCACCGCGTGACGCTACATCGTCCGTTGCGATATGCTATATATTTCAAACAGATCATTTGGCATAGACATGTTTAGAAATAAACATGTACGACATTGTCCGACGTGACATGTATCAGTTTAATGGGGGAGATACAGAAGTCTGACAAAAAAGACAAATGAATTTGACATGTTTTAATTTCAAAGGATGGTTTTAATTTAGAGGATAGCACAACATTTGGATGAGGATATATTTGTATACTAACATAATTAATAAACAAATAACCAAAGTACACACACATGCGCGCATTCACACGCACACACACACACACTCTCACACACAAACACACAAACACACATTCAAACACACATTCAAACACACAAACACACGAACGCACACACACACATAATATATAAAAGGTAAGTTCTTATACAGAGCAGTATCCAATTCTCAGGACTGCTCAAAGCACTTTACACTTTACACCCTGACAGACCTGTTTAATCGAACACCATCTGGACTTCTCTGAGAAGCATATATGTATGTATGTTTATATATATATATATATAATATAAAAAATATAGAATGTAAAATCATGTAAACGTATTATCAGAACAGCTATTTTTAGCTTAATCACGAGGATTTACCAGGTCTGTTAATATAATCATTCAGAATATTGTTACTAGCGACATGTACAGTACGTCGCAGCTGCGGCATCAGTGGGTCAAGGCTTAATAAAACATTAATATCCTGTTTTTATTTATATATTTTGTTATATGGATGTTTTTATCGATGAACTTTTTCTATATGGGTACAATGCTTGTCTGAAATAAAACGTTATTATTAGTATATATGTATATTATATATATATATATATATATACAATGTATATAAGATGTATATATATATATATATATATATTATATATATATATTATATATATATATATATTGTTTACACACTTAATTAGAAGCAGAAGCATCACATTATTAACACGGTTACATCAAATTTTGCTGAAAGCGATTGTTATAAAGCAAGTTTCCTAATTAATTGCAATGAAATGTAGATATTGTAGTTTTCTTTGTTTCCTCATATGTTAGTCAACATATTGTGGTACTACAGATTGGTGTAATTCGTCTAGAATGCCAACGAACCTCTTAAAACAACAATGCAATTAAAATGTTTAGTCTTACCGGTTGGTACTTGTCATTGAAACCTGACAGGGCAATATGATGCTCCCGCACTGAGGGGTCTTGCAAATGGCGAGCCCCGGAAGGTCACGATGACGATAACTCTGCACTAGTGTATGTTGTTTTTTAATGACGACTCGTGTTATTTCGTCCACAGCGCGCAGTTAAAGTTAAGGCGGGTGTTATTATGCTTAATGCATGACACAAACAACTGCCGAATACTTTGCAAAATAATTATCAGAAAAATACTTTCGGTATAAATCGTTCTTGTAGCAACATACAATCTGCATTTATGTTTATGGAATAAACCTACGGAGATCGTCATATGATGAAAGTATCACAAGACGCATAATATTATTTATATACAAGGGTTTAACATTTATTTTATTTTCTCTCTATATATTAAGACTGACAAAATAATGCAATACCATAACAACCGAACGTGGTATTTCCTGTAGGTTTTAATTAGGATTTGTATTTTACGTTTAGTACCACTGGTCAACAGTCACCTCCTTGTCCCACGCTGCGCCCACGCTGGACAACGCTTTAGATACTGACTGACAGCGACATCATCATTGGAGACTGCATAGACCCAGAAGCGTTTCCGACGAAGCAATTAGTGCCGCAAGCATGCGAAGACATGTCGCTGTTTGATAGCCGACCTCGTGGCAAACAACGAAATCCATTTTACGTCAATTGCCTGGGCTACTGTGACACGAGAATCCTCACTGGCCACTAACCTTCCTAGCTTGTTTCCCACTAATAACAGATAGATGGTCATCGACAACTGAACGCATCTTTCCATCGACCTTTCGCACGTCTACAGTGTATGAGAGGTGTATTTATAGATCTCAAGAAGGCTCTTTCCATACCGTTGGCCTTCTACAGCTGAGTAGAAACCTAGACCTTTATGGCATTTGTGAAACTGCATATCATTTGTAGTACAGCTAGTGATATTAAACCTATTTGTACTATTGTAAGCAACGAATTTAATCAATTACAACTAAGAATCTAAATAAATAAATTGTTCTTGAAAATAGCCAAAACATATTAAATATGTAAAATTTTGATATTGATTCCTGGAATAAATATAATAAGTGTAAATGTTAAGAACAATCTTAATATTTAGGAACGACCACATTTTGTCGCGTAAAGTCTAAGCTGTCAGTACGGGCTGGTACTACGTATAGACTGCCAGCCTTGATAGTATCACGTTTTATTCCATTATGTTGTTGCCGTACTTGTTGCATGTGTTATATATTGAATTATACGTATTCGCCAAATCTACAATAGACGATCTAATAAGTTAACAAACGAATGTTTATAAACGTACAACGCATAGCGATGCGATCATACAACTCCAATGTTTTATGTCTCACTCAGTTCTAACTGTACAGACTTCTTACAATATAAAGCGTTACCTTTTATGTTCAAAGCTCATATAATTGGGTTTGAGTCTAACATTCAGAGGTTATTTACGCAGCATATACAGATTGTGTCAGTTCGTGTCCATCATTCAGTACAATTCGTCAGTTCGTGAGCACCAGTTCGTGTCCACCATTCTGTCGCATTCGTCAGTTCGTGTCCTGGGCTCTGCTTCAGTTCGTGTCCACCATTTTGGAGCATTCGTCAGTTCTTATCCCCCACTGTGCAACATTCGTCATTCCGTGTCCACCGCTCTGCAACTGTTGTCATTTCTGACAACTTTGCCGAGACGGTCAAATCGGCCGACCTGTCACTACACCCCCATGGCGCTATTAATCATTAACGAAATCATATGTGGACGGAAATTGATATTTAGGCTACCAATCTGAGCGTCACCGTGAGCATAACGCGATAGGACACATGCCTGCATCTGCTATATGTTTGTGTGTGATGAAAACCACGCGCCGTTTACTCGCTTATTGAGTTATCTCCTACCATCCACTGCAGCGGGTAATACTAATGTAATAATAACTTAAACAGTTTACGTTCTGTTATAGTTGAACGAGTTTCTCAGTAATGTTCGAATAAGTGTCTCGGTACAGTGTGAACGTGACAATCAGACAGGTGTTGTCTGTCAGTTTTTCGGTCCGTCAGACTGGTGTTGTCTATCAGTTTGTTGGTCCGTCAGACTGGTATTGTCTGCCAGTTTGTCTCTCCGTCAGACTGGTGTTGACTGACAGTTTGTCTCTCTGTCAGACTGGTGTTCTCTTTCAGTTTGTTGGTCCGCCAGACTGCTGTTGACTGCCAGTTTGTCTCTCCGTCAGACTGATGTTGACTGCCAGTTTGTTTCTCCGTCAGACTGGTGTTGACTGCCAGTTTGTCTCTCCGTCAGACTGGTGTTGACTGCCAGTTTGTTTCTCCGTCAGACTGGTGTTGACTGCCAGTTTGTCTCTCCGTCAGACTGATGTTGACTGCCAGTTTGTTTCTCCGTCAGACTGGTGTTGACTGCCAGTTTGTCTCTCCGTCAGACTGATGTTGACTGCCAGTTTGTTTCTCCGTCAGACTGGTGTTGACTGCCAGTTTGTCTCTCCGTCAGGACTGGTGTTGACTGCCAGTTTTGTCTCTCTGTCAGACTGGTGTTGTCTGTCAGTTTGTCTCTCTGTCAGGACTGGGTGTTAGTCTGTCAGTTTGTCTCTCCGTCAGACTGGTGTTGACTGCCAGTTTGTCTCTCCGTCAGACTGGTGTTGACTGCCAGTTTGTCTCTCCGTAACACTGGTGTTGACTGCCTGTTTGTCTCTCCGTAACACTGGTGTTGACTGCCTGTTTGTCTCTCCGCCAGACTGGTGTTGTCTGTCGGTTTGTGGGGTCATTTGGACCGTTAGTTATTCATCGAAAGATGGTCGTGGAAGACAACATCATATCTTACTTGAAAGTGATATGCGGGGTGCTTTTAAGAGAATTGCTGTTTCGTAGCTTCCGGGATACGTCACCTGCTCCATGTTGATTGATTAATGCTGTTGTAACCTAGACGTGGATGACCGCGGGGATATCAGATCTGTATCGATGTCCGGAAGATTGTAGGTGTTCTTCTGTTCTTTGTGTGGTTGCCCATTCTGCATTCACTACACGAGTGATCGGATGGAGGACAGGATCTCCCAGCCTCCGTTCGTCCCTTCCTCCGTCCGTCCGTCCCGTCCGTCCGTCCACCCTCTCTCTCTCTCTCTCTTCCTCCCTCCCTCCATCCCTCGCTCCATTCCACCCCCTCCCTCCGGTACCCCCCCTCTCTCCCTCCCTCCCTCCCTCCTCACACACACATACACACGCACACGCACGCACCGCACGCACGCACGCACGCACCACACACTCACTCACTTACTCACTCACTCACTCACCCACTCCCTTCCTCCCTCCCTCCCTCCCTCCCTCCCTCCCTCCCTCCCTCCCTCCCTCCCTCCCTCCCTCCCTCCCTCCTCCCTCCCTCCCTCCCCTCCCTCCCTCCCTCCCTCCCTCCTCCCTCCCTCCTCTCTCCTCTCTCTCTCTCCTCTCTCTCTCTCTCCCTCTCGCTCTCTCCTCTCTCTCTCTCTCTCTCTCTCTCTCTCTCTCTCTCTCTCTCTTCTCTCTCTCTCTCTCTCTCTCTCGTCTCTCTCTCTCTCTCTCTCTCTCTCTCTCTCTCTCTCTCTCTCTCTCTCTCTCTCTCTCTCTCTCTCGTCTCATCTCTCTCTCCTCTCTCTCTCTCTCTCTCTCTCTCTCTCTCTCTCTCTCTCTCTCTCTCTCTCATCTCTCTCTCTCTCCTCTCTCTCTCTCTCTCTCTCTCTCTCTCTCTCTCTCTCTCTCTCTCTCTCTCTCTCTCTCTCTCTCTCTCCCTCCCCTCCCTCCCTCCCCTCTCTCTCTCTCCCTCTCTCTCTCCTCCCTCTCTCTCTCGCTCTCTCTCTCTCTCTCTCTCTCTCTCTCTCTCTCTCTCTCTCTCTCTCTCTCTCTCTCTCTCTCTCTCTCTCTCTCTCTCTCTCTCTCTCTCTCTCTTCTCTCTCTCTCTCTCTCTCTCTCTCTCTCTCTCTCTCTTCTCTCTCTCTCTCACTCTCTCCTCTCCCTCTCCCTCTCCCTCTCCCTCTCCTCTCTCTCTCTCCTCTCTCTCTCTCTCTCTCTCTCTCTCATCTCTCTCTCTCTTCTCTCTCTCTCTCTCTCTCTCTCTCTCTCTCGCTCTCTCTCTCTCTCTCTCTCTCTCTTCTCTCTCTCTCTCCCTCTCTCTCTCCTCTCTCTCTCTCTCTCCCTCTCTCTCTCTCTCTCTCTCTCCTTCTTCTTCTTCTTCCCCTTGCTCCCTTGCGGGGTGGGGTCCACGCTACTTGGTAGCTTCTTCTACTTTTCTTGTCAGTTCTTTCCACCTCTCTCTCTCGTCCGCAAATGCCATCCATTCATGGCTGTTCACGCTAGCCCTCCCCAGGTCTCGTTTTATGATGTCGTTACATCTCAGCCTTGGTCTTCCTCTCCTTCGTTCTGCCACCGTCTTCCATTTTCCACGCTTTTTTTCGCCAGTCTGTCTTCACCCATTCTGTGTACATGTCCCGCCCATCTCATTCTGTTACAGGCTACTTTCCTCTTTAGGTTTTTTTTTCTCCATTCCAATCTCCTCTCTCAATTCCTTCATCTTCCTTCTATCCTCTCGTGTTACTCTACATATTCTTCTGACCCAGTTGTTTTCTGCCACCTGTAGTTTCTCCTCCTGTCTCTCTGCCAGTGGCAGTGTTCCCAACCCATATATACAGGCTGGTACAACGCAGGCTTCCAACACTTTTCCTTTCAGTTGTTTCTTCTGTTTTCTGTCCCTCATAATGCCTTCTATCCTCTTCCATGCTGCTACTCCTGCTTGCACCCTACTCTGTATTTCTTTAATACTCCTTCCATCCTCACACACTGTACCGCCCAGGTATACAAAGCTGTTCACTTTTTTAATGGTCTTTCCGTCAATAACTACATGCAGATCTACCTCCTGTTCACCTATCCACATTACTTCAGTCTTCTCCAGCTTTATTCGGAGGCCGTGTTTTCTGAAGGTGTCACTCCATTCTTGCAATGCTTTCTGTAGTTCCTCTTTGTTATCAGCCACCACTGCTAGGTCGTCTGCATACAGTATCTTCTTAAGTTCTTCCTGCTCCGATATCTTTCCACTGATCAGGTTCATCACCATAAAGAAAAGGAGGGGATTCTCTCTCCCCCTTCAGGGACATTACTGGATTCTTCCATTCACACACATCGCCCCTTCACGATGAATGTTTACCCGCCACTAACGTCTGCTTTGACCTTGTCATTGGTGACAATAGATGTCAGTGGTATGTAATATGTTGCTCAATATCCCACGAATGGTTTGGAGACGATGATGACTAACAGTATAACGATATGATGATGACGATCATTATAAAGGTATGGTCTTATATCAATATAACACGCTATCCAGTCATTAGGGCGGGTCAGTGTGCTTTACACTTTATCCCCTGACAGACCTGTTCATTCGAATACTATCCCGACTTATCTTGGAAGCATTCAGCCACGCTACAATTAATGCGCGAAGGCTATTCGTACAAAAATATCTACCACGCTATATATCCAGCTGCTGGTTTATGCAGCTGAATGATCTGGCACAACGTGAATTGAACAATCTTGCCTAGGGTTAGAAACGGAGCAGGGGGATTCGATTAGGAAAACGTAGATTAAGATCCGCAGCTTTAGTCACCGCGCTCCACCATTATTCCTCATTATGAAGACGACGATGACGACAATTGTGACAACGACTATGATGATATCAATGACAATACTACTTTTCTGGATTTCTGGTCGATGAAATGGGAACGCGGTGTATTTTCTATCTATGTAGCTCAATCTACAAGCAGAAACTAGGATATAGAACAAACTAGAAACGTTTAATATCTCAACGATACGATATCGTCTCCGTTGTGTTTAGCAATAATTATCACAGTCTTAGTTTTAATGATCGAAAAGCAAACAATATCGTTTCAAAAGCTCGTCTGTGAATCTGGAAACGAAATAAGAAACACGTGCACGAAATGCTCTGCTGCCATATTGCACAATGTTGGTTTTTGGACGTGAATATAAAAAGGAATTTTGTATGGAGATGCGAAGGATTAAACTGTCTTAGAGGGATGGCGTGTGACATTTGCTGTATGTGGGACCAGACATTCATCAGGCAGCATTGCAGTCGAAAGCAGCTACATATGGCGTCGCCTTCGACGTGCGGGCGGCGTAGTCACCTTTGTATGTATTGACGCTTACTCACACCAGCAGATCAAACAATTAAACACACGCATGATAAACAGATGTACATACGTCACACTAACGTTACACAGCTGTACATACGTCACACTAACGTTACACAGATGTACATACGTCACACTAACGTTACACAGATGTACATACGTCACACTAACGTTACACAGACGAGACAAATCAACATACCTGACTACACATCTAGCAACTTCTGCACACTGGAACAGTTCCTAGTTTTATAATGTCGCTGTTTTGCGAAGGGACTTATGTGAGTGGATTTGCTCTACCAAAACCTAACATGAACTGGGATGATACCATATATGGTGCGTCGAGTCTGTTTGGACCATACGGAATATATTGGTATTGTGGAGTTATGAGCGTCAGGCAAAAATGCAGTTATCCAGTTACGCAAACGCATCTTAGAAAGATATCAGTTACAAATTGTAAAAAAGCAAAGAAAGCACTCGATCCTTTCACATTTGGTTGTGTTTTCTGGCTTTCCCTCTGATCTGCTTCGTATACATGTTACGGCCTGAACTAACGTGACGCGATACATACCACAAAGACGTTCAGGTTTTTTTGTGACGGAAAGAGTTTGCGATTTTGTGGTTAGAAACACGAAAATCGTTAATGTTAAGGTTACAGCATACTACGCCCTGGAAGAATATACTGCTCCTATGAAACGATACGGTTAAGATCCGTGGGGACGGGACATTCAATGTGTTGCTACTATACTATCATTTAGACATATTCTACGTTTTATGGCTATGGTTATCAAATCACACTTATTTGATAAATAAGGGTATATATGTTGACATGTCAAATTGCAATTTTAAAAAAGGTGTTCATTACTGACCTACGTGGCATAGCATATTTTACAAGTTAAAGGGTATATTTTTATTTTCCATTCTTCCAGTATTACGTGAATCTCGTTTATTTGAAGACGTTTGTTTTAACATGCCAAATTTATCTTTTGGAATGTAGAACCCAAAAGCGTGTAGAATATGTATCGTCACTGAACTTGAAAATAATGTCTTTTGAAAGTCTAAAACTTCCTGAAGAGGGTTCAGTTAGACAAAGTCTCAATGATTATATACTGGCAATCTATTGAGTGACCCCCGAGTGCCGAGAGGACAACTACAATTAACTAACGTAATGCAACAGAAACATTGATATAAACAAAGTATAGTGTTACAGTCGTCGGTTAATTACACTTTCTAGCCACAATGCCACGTAGCAAGGAGAACTGAAGATTGGCCACACGTAAACATGCATTATGCTTAAGCATCATTAACGCTAAATAGGTTAACAATCTGTTAATGGGTTGCAACTTTAATATTTAATCTGATAACGATGCTTTAGCTTTGATGCAATCGCATCTCGATGTACGTACCATTAGCGCTGGATATTGTTGCCGAAATAATATAGATATTACATTAGATAACACAACTGCGGCCTTGCGAAACAACACACTGGTGTTTAGTGATCTATACCGATTGGAGTAAAATAACTATTTTTGTGAAATAATTAGAAACCTTTAAAAAACTTAAAGCTGCACTGGTGACGAAGTCGATGAGTCACGTGACACCCCTCAGTAAATACGCCACATCGGCAATGATGCAAGCAATGTCCATCCTTCGGAAGACACTGCACAGACGTACATACGGAAGAAGGTTTCTCGGATTATTCGTAAATGACGTTTGATATGACGTAAATTTGAAACAGTTTTTTTGCATTAACGCTATTAAGTCCTTTAGCGATCACGTGACATCTGATCGTGTTAAACATGAGGTGATCACCGATTTCGAATTTGCCGATGATATTGCGCTAATATCAGAAGTAGTATCAGGCATAGGAGCTTTAACACGAGTGGAAACACCACGTGCAAGGATTTATTTAAAGGCCTATCCTGGAGAAAAACCAAATATATCGCCTTCAACCAATTAGGAAACAACAGCATCGTCGCCAGGGAAGGAGCTGTTTTAGAGAAGGTTGAACACTACAAATACCTTGGCTCCTGGGTCTGCACAACAGACAAAGACATCAAAACCAGGAAGGCAATGGCGTGGAGAGCACTCAACCATCTAAACCTAATATGGAAATATACACTCCAACGAAAATCAAGCACCGACTGTTTATTGCAACAGTAGAGTCTATGGATGCGAAACATGGACAATGACGAAACACTTAACAAACAACTAGACGGATGTTATACCAGAATGATTCAAGCCGCATTTAACATTCACTGGCAACAGTATTTGACAAACATAGAACTATACAGTGGAATATGTAAAGTCACTGATAAAATAAGAAGACGACAACTGAGATTGGCCAGACACTGCGACAGACATAAGGATGAAATGGCATCTAAGACCATCTTGTGGCAACTGACACATGAAAGAACCAAGGCAGGAAGACCAGCAGCAACTTACATCGACTGCTTAAAGGAAGATGTGGGTCCAGAGACGGAGGAGCTGAAGACGGCAATGGCAGACAGAGGGATCTGGAGACGGATGGTTGAAGCCAATGTTCGAATCCAGTGGCCGACATGAGTGAATGATAGAGTGACACCTGGTCGCGTATCATAGCAACGGTCTTTGGAACAACTGCAAAAAGGCGTAAGACGTCCCGAACAGATCAGCACTCCTCGCAAAATATACTCGTAGCGTTTCGAACTATCAACTACAATCGCCCGTGCACATGAGTTGCGAACCATAACACCAGTACGAACCCTAACACCAGTACAAACTATAACACCAGTACGAACGATAACACCAGTACGAATGATAACACCAATAAGAACCCTAACACCAGTACAAACCCTAACACCAGAACGAACCATAACACCAGTACGAACCATAACACCAATACGAACCATAACACCAGTACGAACGATAACACCAGTAAGAACCCTTACCCAACGGCGTATTTCGATAATATAAATGCGCTACGTTTCTTCCGAAGGATCGTAGATTAATCTGAAAGTTTGGTGCCCGAGATGCAAACCGCCTTGAAGGAAAACATTATCATATCCTTGACCTACACGCACGCACTTATTCACGCAATGACGCACGCACGCACAAACGAACACACGCATACAAACAAATACACAAAGACATAGACACATACGCTAGTGCGATTATAGTTAGATTATAACGTATGGGGAGACTGGTTTAAAATTATATGGGTCTATTTGAGAAAGAAAGACAAAGTGCTAGTGGCAACACCCTATAGAAGGGGTGCCAGTGGCAACACCCTATAGAAGGGGTGTCGGTGGCAATACCCTATAGAAGGGGTGTCTGTGGCAACATCCTATAGAAGGGGTGTCAATGGCAACACCCTATAGAAGGGGTGTCGGTGGCAATACCCTATAGAAGGGGTGTCAGTGGCAACACTCTATAGAATGGGTGTCAGTGGCAACACCCTATAGAAGGGGTGTCAGTGACAACACCCTTTAGACAGGGTGCTAGTGGCAACACCCTACAAAAGGGATGTCAGTGGCAACACCCTATAGAGGGCGTCTCAGTTGCAACACCCTATAGAAGGGGTGGTAGTGGCAACACCCTATAGAAGGGGTGTTAGTGGCAAAACCCTGTAGACAAGGTGCTATTGGCAACACCCTATAGAAGGGGTGTCAGTGGCAACACCCTATAGAAAGAGTGTCAGTTAAAACACCCTGTAGACAGAGTGTTAGTGGCAACACCCTATAGAGGGCGTGTCATTTGCAACACCCTATAGACAGGGTGTCAGTGGCAACACCCTATAGAGGGCGTGTCATTTGCAACACCCTATAGACAGGGTGTCAGTGGCAACACCCTATAAATAGAGTGCTAGTGGCAACCCCCAATAGAGGGCATGTCACTTGCAACACTCCGTAGAAGGGGTGCTAGTGGCAACACCCTGTATACGGATGTCAGTGACAACACCCTGTAGACAGAGTGTTATTGGCAACACCTTATAGAGGGCGTGTTATTTGCAACACCCTATATAAGGGGTGTTAGTGGCAACACTTTGTAGACAGGGTGTCAGTGGCAGCACGTTGTAGACAGGGTGCTAGTGACAACACCCTGTAGACAGGGTGTCAGTGGCAGCACGTTGTAGACATGGTGCTAGTGACAACACCCTGTAGACAGGGTGTCAGTGACGTGCATATTCGAGAAATTGAAAAAACCACCACACTCAGTGTTCGTGTGTAGTTGTCATCCCCTATAATATTATAACACATCAAATAAGACGTCATTATTTGGTGTGCTTCCATGTCTCGCAGTCGTAAGAGTGTGTCGCCATCCACTAAACATCACCTACGTATTCAACGCACTCACTGATCACATGTCATTACCTTTGTTGTTTGATGTGTTGCTTTCAATGTGCTGCTTCTGTGCTAGTTCGTGACAGTTGGACGTTGGAGACAACGGAATTATGATATTTATATCATTAAGACATACAACAATCGTGTAAATACCCTTCGTGTGCTCACCACCTGCTAACTCAACTGTCTTTACCTCATGTGCTCGCGGGCAAACAAAGCACCATCGACGACGCTAGACATCGTAGTTGATCTCCGTGCGCTTTGTGTGTATGTAGCCTATGTACGTATGCAAGTTTGCACGTATGTTCGTACGCACGTCGTATGTACGACTGTACGTCCGAATGTACGAACGCACGTACGCACGTATGTATGTGGGTGCCCTATTTGTGTACTACGTATTAACGGAAATGCATATGTATTTACGTGTGTATGTACGTGTGTACGTTAATAGGAAAGTCTCAGTGGTTCATATGCCTTCGGACGAAAAGTAACGCTTTTATGTTTTTAAAATAAAACATGTACATTAAGGGTTGTTACCTCGTCAGGATTCACTACACACGGTAGACGTTACTCTAATATTCTAATAAGTTATAGGTGCTTTTGCAGTGTTCCGAGCTACGTAAACCGTTCACCGATCATTTGGGAACGTTTTGTATAATTTGCAACAATCGTAAAAACAGTGCGCAGCGTTGCAAAACACTGCTCAAATTTACCTCATGTAGCAAACATTCCTTACGAATGCCTCGGGAAACCAGTCTTACGTGTGTGTGTCTGTAGCGCCATCCGGCCGATACGCAGTTTAACTAGTAATACTAATACAAATATGCTATTTAATTATATTAGAACAAACAACCAGTTGAGGTCGAAAGTCAATCACGACGAGGAATTTTTTTCACGAAACGCGAAAACATCAAATAAGACGTGGGCGCATGAATAGTGTTTCCTGTTATTTAATTAATTAAAACATAACTTCCCTCGGCATATGTAAATGTTATAAGCCAACACTACATATGTCGACTCTGTTGTTTTACGCTTCGGCAGAACTTAGAATTGCGAACCTTTTATACAACATAAGTTCCAGCTGAGCGTGATATATTATTTGTAGCAGAAAGTGTTATAACGGTGCTCGCATGTCTGCACATAAACAACACCATGTGACATGAGTCCAATCAAATTTGATAAATACGCCGTTTGTGCATAGTATGTCTCTTACATAAACATGATGACGATCATTGTGCTGCAGATGATGGTTCAATTGGAGAAACAACTCTCCACGACGCCATTCTAATGAAGGCTGACATTGTTCGGGGAACCGGACACGTTATGGCTGCACTGGACGCTGCGGCATGACGTGTCTGATTACGCGTGTCGTGTAGATGGATACACTAATTAGATCAAGTGTCTGTATGACAATTCGTGTTCTATCGTGACCACGTCCTTATTGAAAACAGTTTGTGTGTGCGTGCGTGCGTGTGACTATGTTTGCGTACTTTTGTGCGTGAATACACAAGGAGAGACAGACAGACAGACAGACAGACAGACAGACAGACAGACAGACAGACAGACAGACAGACAGACAGACAGACAGACAGACAGACAGACAGACAGACAGACAGACAGACAGACAGACAGACAGACAGACAGACAGACAGACAGCCATATAGACATACAAACACACATACAGAGCCAGAGACAGAGTCAGAGAGACAGAGCGATCAAAAATAAATAAACTATATTACTTTGAGGCTTCCGTCTCTTAAACAACACAAAATCCTTCAAAGAAGACTTGCTGCTAAATGTAGTGTGCTAAACTGATACCAACTAACTACTGCAGTTAGTGTAACGACAGTTGCCGTACGCAAACAGCCACGCTTGCACATTACTTTACGCACATAACCCGGTCTGTTGTCTGATTTGTGTATCACATACCTATCTCCTGGATATTACCACAGTATCTAACCACTTCTGCCTACCCCAGACACGGTGTACTCTCACCGACATTAATATTGAATAGAAGTGTGGGCATGTGTGAACTGGCGTCAACAAATCATATCATTACCGATGAGGAAAATTCGGAATCACTCCAGGAACGCGGGCGACAGGCCGATACAGAACAACGTGTCACATCTTATGTTAGCACTTGATAAGTGGAGATATACAGAATTGCAGCTGTGCATTAGCTATTGGTAGTGGGACGAGTTAATAGTGGACGGATGTGTAGAGGGACGAATTAGTAGTAGACAAGTTGGTAGTAGGACAAGTTAATAGTCTTCGCGCATTAATTGCAGCGTGGCTGGATGCTTCCCAGAGAAGTCGAGATGGTGTTCGATTGAGCAGGTCTGTCGGGGAGTAAAGTGTAAAGCGCTTTGAGAAGTCCTGAGGACTGGATACTGCGCTATATGAGAACTTACCTTTAGTAGTGGAACGAATGAATTTTGGTACGAGTTAGTAGTGGAACGAATTAATAATGGGACTAGTTGATATTGAGACGAGATGATAGTCGGACGGGTTGGTAATTGTCTGAAATGGCTGTTTACCGCGTCAACGACTATTTGTATTCACGTGACCTTCGCTACTGCAGTATGGCTATTTAGCTTCACTTCTGTCTAGCCGTCAACACGCACAAGTCGACTATAGACAACTTATCCACATTAAGGTCTAGCGCCTACTATACACCACGCCGTCTTGCTATCTGTCATATTCTCTTACGTGTTTCCGTGTTTTCGTGTTTCGTACATTTTCGAGGCGGACGACAGGGGCAGTTTTCCGTGAATACCTATGATAACACAAAATGAGTTGTCCGCTGATAAAATGGCGGCGCAAAAAATTACCAGAACTTTTTGTTTGTTTTGAACACCGTTTTGCTGGTCGTTATAAACATCACCATAAAAACATCATCATATAATGGGAACGCATGCTACGCCCAAAAATCCACGTGCGTCGTTCCTGGAAGAATTAAATATGATGCTTGCCCTAAAAGTAAATATGACAACATATTTCATTAGAAGCACCTCTGCATTGCCCTACCTTGGATGCCATGTCTGCGTCGATTCGACAACGATTCGATTGTGAAGGTTGACACGCGACTAGCGACCGTCTTTGTTTCGCTTGAATGACAAGACTGCGAGTCTCCTTTCGCTGTAATCCGTCTCTGATCGATATTTATCCGAGCCTACGCCAACGACATACAGCCAACCAGCACACAGCTTTGTTACGACGGCGTTGAATGGTTGAATATGTAATTAGCCAATGTTGGGTAGTCTTCCGAACGGTAGGTCAAATATTACGTTAAAATGTAGGAACGAAAATAATGGTTAAACGTATTATTGTAATATATGATATGAATGAGATTAATCCAGAAATATACCTTGATTATGAGCAATTGCTCATGCATTGATACAAGTCGAAACTAATTGAGAAGCGTTAATGACGTACTTCCGGTATTACATAATCTACATCTGGGGTTACCATGATGTTGGCGCAGAACATCGTATTGCATTTTCATAATAGTTTATTTTATGTATAATTGAGTACCGTTACACAATGGTCACAACTTGCCCTATGATTGCAAACGTATAATGGCCATTAACATATATTTGTTAACAATATACAATATCATGTGTAATGTAGTGGTCGCGACCACTTTGTAAAGTAACAATACAGTGCCATTGACATAATTTATAAGAAATTGTAAAATAAAACGACCATTAATGTTAACTAATCTTAGTTTACTCGAACAAACGTTGTAACACAACTATACGCATATGTTTACATGTTTTCAGCAAACTTTACAAACAGTTATTAGACCACTCTATATGGTCGGAGTCATCAGCCAAAATAATGTTCATAATTTTATGAAACCGAAAAAAGCTGTAAAAGACAGTCATCAAAGAATGTGGTGTGTTCATGTGTGACCTGTTTACATATTAAACACGGGCCTATTTTGTAATTCTCACATCGTCATATGATTCGTGTTTGGTATATTTAATTGACAATCATTATCACATATAATTTAATGCAGACATATCGAATATAATAATAATAATGGAATGACTTCTTTAGCGCCAATATCCTCGGCAAATTCGAGTTCAGTGGCGTAATAAATCCAAAGGATTAAGCGTTCTCGTTGTCACGTAGGCCGACAGAGTAAAATTAAGTCGCCAACAGATGGATGGAATTGCTAAGAAGCTAAGGAGGATATATATCTAGTTTTTTTGTGATGGCTAAAGAAAACTATATTTCTTAAATTAGGCCCTACATAGTTATTTTAAATTAGGCCTTACATAGCCCATCATTTAACTCAACTGGTTACAGCCTTGATTGGCTTCGCTGTCAATCAGGAATAAGTGTATATCACCTTATCATCGTTTCTTCCAATTTCATCATTTGGGTTGTTAAATCAACCAGCTTAATTAAATTTTGTTACATATTTGTAAAGTCGATGCTGTTTATATAGTGCTCGTCTGATTTATTCTGCTACCAGAAGAAGTGCATCATAAATGATGAGTCACGTGATAAACAAAACAACACACCCCTCAATTCGTCTTTCTGTCATCACGACAGCAATACATTCACGCGGACGCAATTCGTCCATGTTCAAAGGCGATACAGCTCAATCTACAACGCAGGCACTTCTGCACAATCCCCACGCTTTAAACACGAAATGAAACTAATTTAAGGCCGCGAGCGTTTTTAATGACGCACTACCGGTTCTATATTTACGTGCTGGGGTTGCTTGATCTGCCGCGTTTATGTCAATGGTGAATGATTGTCTGACAGACGTGGGTGTTTGGTTCTAACTAGGACAGTCGTAGATTCGAGGAAGGGCGGGGACACAGCTATTCCACCAGAGACACGTGCAGTGAGAGCGACAAAATAGACTTATGCTTGTAGACTCAGTAATCTTAGCAACGAACTCTCACACCGGAGACTCGGATATAAAACGCACTGACTAGGGAACAGTGGGGTCGATTGAGACAGTTGTCAATTTTTTAATATAAAAATAATACGATAATACAGTTATTAACATTACATTTTTGTACCGTATAAATAAGAATGCCATCTAAGAGCGTCTGGGATCGGGAAGGCTGGTATATGTGAAATTCTAAGAATGCAAATTAGTTGAAGAATATTTGTAGTGGCTTAATGGACCTAAACCGTGGGGTTTGCTAAAAACTCGTTTAAGACCCTTGAGCAGAAACACAATTATACATTTAATGTTGTAGTCTGAGATCCCTATCTTTTAAATACACACTTCCAGTGAAGCAGCATATCCCATACACTATATAGTATTTTCCTTAACACCATAATATGCAGTTGTAAGACAAAATGACACAATAAACGAAACATTATATCCGCGTGCCGTACGTTTATGACGACCTATAACATCAAATACCAAAATGTCACATTCTAGCTAGTATGATGAGATAAATAACTATTGCTCATGTCGTGCCTATACTTTCTTTAAACACAAAACGAGCTTTAAATGGTTGTAATTTTTCACTCAGAATGCAACTCTGTAACCAAGACAAACGTGTTGAACATGCAGTTTGTATTACAATAAATGTGTCGTGTACATGGTACATTTGTACGAGTTATTCATTACGACTTAAGATATGACATTCATGCAATATATATATATATATATATATATATATATATATATATATATATATATATATATATAACGCATTACAACTCTTACTCATTACCAGAGGAGGTTGGCAGGCTCTGGTCATGCGCACTAAATGTTTACATGTTAAGCTCCGCCCACTCGGTAGGTTTTTAAGGCTGTTTGTTTAATTGCTGCACGCTATACATTTATGTCATTTTCTATTGATACGTGGTGACGTATTCATATATTAATAACCAAGGGAGCGAATCATTGTAATGAGTTGTTTAGGATCTCAGTAACTAATGTTCGAAAGGTAGGCTTGAGTGACGTGAGAGGACGCACATGTTGGGAAAAATCAAATTGCAAAATGCTCATCAATTGTTAGATATCTAAACATCATTTAGGCATCCTCCCATTCATTATAAACTTTAGAATCTAAGTTTTAAAAAGAACCAAAATAAACCAGAACTTTTAGTTATTAATTTGCGAAATGCATCGTAGGCTTTTCCCTTTTATCGCCCTCGTACACTAGCGCCGCGTTTAGTGTAAGGAAATATCTAATTATGGTTATTGTCATTAGCAATAGTCATTGTTTTCACGTGGCTGACACTAGAATGTATACGTCTCACTATGCTTAATGACATTTCAAAACGAATTTATAAATTTCATCCATGGAAGTGAACTTGAACATATGATGAGTGCAGTCTCAAGGACGTAATGGATACATCGACACCAAAACATCGGAATAACTGATTGATTAATTAACTCGCGTATAAGTTCATATATTTGAATCCGGTTTTTTATTTATAAAATGGTTGGTTTTAATAAATCATATTCGATACATAGTGCATATTTTTAATGTTGCCCACTTTTGTATGCAGCCCATGATTGGGAACAGTTTTCCAGTTAAATATTTAATACTGTTTTAAATAAGAACATTATTTTAAAATAAACAATACATTAGTTACATTATGCAAATAATAATTTAAAAAAATAAATATTAAATTCCAAACAGCTACCAAAATTGGACTGTTTGCTTATCAGCTACTCCTACTGTGACATGTGGTGATGTACTGAGCGTGGAGGTGCACTGGTTAGAGCGTCAGACTCTCCGTTAAGAGATTCCTGATTTGATTCGTCTTGCTGCCGTTTTGAACCTTGGACATGTTCGTTCACTCCACGTTGTTCAAGTTCACTCACCTGTGTGAATGAGTACCTGGCTCTAGGCAGTGGTTCATATTTGTGTACAAATAGTCTTCACGTAATAACTGCAGCAAGGTTGGAAGCTTCCCATAGAAGTTGAGATGGCGTTCGATTGAACAGGTCAACCAGGGAGTAGAGCGCTTTGAGCAGTCCTAAGGACTCTACATTGCACTGTTCTTATAAAACCATGTTTTTGCAGGTAAACATAATCACGTCATCGAATAAGTTGTTTAGTTTGCATTGGTTCAACACAGATGTAACCACAATTAGATGTGTAATATTAATAAAAGTACATTTTGATCATCTTATTCTATTGCATCCGACCATTAGTTTTAGCTTAGATATTTGTTACTATTTAGAAATTGTAGTGTTTGAACAGTGCTAAGCTGCACACAAGGTCATTTTAGTTGGTTTTATACACACGGGGCAGTGTAAACAAGTTATCTTAAAAATATTGTTGATCTTATTGTGTTCGTATACATGTATGTGTGTGTGTGCATGTGTGTATGTCTGTGCACGTACACAAACACATTCTTTTGATAAGAAAATGAAGACAAAGTGTTTGTGTCAATTTAACAAGTTCGGTTTTCCAATACATTGGGTAAACAAAAACAATAATAAAAATGCGTATTTTTTTCATATTATTCTTACTGTTAAAAGTTATCTAACAGCTCCAAGTTAGTTGACGAGCTTGTCATTTAGTAGACACACAAGATACTGCCATGGTGTTTGCAACAGAATGGTTTCATAAAGAAATATTAGTGTTATGTAGGATGCTATGGACAGGATTTAGAAAACAATTATCTGTCTCATTAAATATCGTTGTAATCAAACCATGTGACTAGGATAGACACATTATGACACAAGAATAGTAATGATTATACTTGCATCCTCCCAGCCTTGGGGTCTGCTGTGTGTGTGTGTATGTATCGGAAGAAAGAACGTAGACATAATACAGACATGAGCATCTAAGACAAGAATACAGGCATGAGCAACTAAGACAAGACTACAGACATGAACAACTAAGACAAGAATACATATATGAGCAACTAAGACAAGAATATAGACATGAGCAACTAAGACAAGAATACAGACATGAACAACTAAGACAAGAATACAGACATGAGCAACTAAGACAAGAATACAGACATGAACAACTAAGACAAGAATACATATATGAGCAACTAAGACAAGAATACAAACATGAACAACTAAGACAAGAATGCAGACATGAGCAACTAAGACAAGAATACAGACATGAGCAACTAAGACAAGAATACAGACATGAACAACTAAGACAAGAATACAGACATGAACAACTAAGACAAGAATACAGACATGAGCAACTAAGACAAGAATACAGACATGAGCAACTAAGACAAGAATACAGACACGAACAACTAAGACAAGAATACAGATACGAACAACTAAGACAAGAATACAGACATGAGCAACTAAGACAAGAATACAGATATAAGCAACTAAGCTTATGTCAGTACCATAAGAGCTTGAATGTGACAAACCATTAATTCCTTTAAAATGTGGGAGGACTATTATAAGGTGATTAATCATTCATATTGTAACGTAACATGAGTAAGTTCTTATATAGCACAATATCCAATCCTTAGGACTGCTCAAAGCACTTTACACCTAAAGCATCTAAAAAATAAACTTCACTTCACTTTACACTTTACTCCCTGACAGACCTGTTAATTTGAACACCATTTCGACTTCTCTGGGAAGCATCGAGCCACGCTGCAAGTAATGCGCAAAGACTATTTGTACACAAACATTCACCACTGCCTATAGCCAGGTACTCATTCATACAGCTGATGAACTGGAGCAACGTAGGATTCGAACCCCGGTTCTCTCAATTGAGTGTCCGATGCCACTACATTCAATAAAACAATAAGTGTTTCAATATATGATAAATACAGTTAACGCTACAATCTACTTTGACACACAAGTTAAGTTTGTAATAATTCTTCTAGCTACAATGTATTTAAAATGTTTCAGGCTGTCTCAAACATTTGGTGAAATCAATTGCATCACCATCAACCACAGGATTGGAAGTTGTGCACATGGATTTCTATGACCACTATCGCCTGGAAGCATAGTTGAGTTCATTAACAAGAGCCAATTATGGTGTCAACTAATTAATGATGCATGAACAAATCAACAGGTAACATTGAGACCGAGTGGTGGAGATGACACAGTTAATGCACATAAATAAACCACGTATTGATAATGAACAGCTGCATTAGTATCGTGAACGCAGCATTTGTAAACACAAACGGGTTATTCTGTGTTTACAGACATGAACCATATTTGTTTAACTGTAATAAATACTTCCTGTCTGGTTTGCAAGTACTTGCTGTCTAGTTATTGCTTTTAGTTGGATTGGTGTATTAAAATTAATGTTCTTCTGTCATTGTAATAAAAATATCAAGTGTGTTAGCTAAATAATAATTTTCCCCATTCCTGAGCATTTTTATTACAATTTTATATTATGGAGTCCATAAAACAAAATGTAAGCTTCATCTAAAATTGTTGATACTTTACAATAGATTATGAATACACTTGTAATATACTATTCTTCTTGCTTGTTAAATATTACGTCATGTTAAAATGTAATACAGCTGATACTATAATGATTAATTTTATGTAATTTTATTACTTTATGATTTGTGTATTAATTGAAATTGAAAACACGAACCCGGTATAGCACAGGCCACGCCCATGCGCTATTTTCTGTGGTCGAAAGCGTTTACGACAAACTACAACCAACATCGTTTCTAGCACGACATACTATCACCTATGCTATACCGGGTACTACAGCCAACATCGTTTCTAGCACGACATACTACCACCTATGCTCTACCGGGTACTACAATCAACATCGTTTCTAGCACGACATACTATCACCTATGCTCTACCGGGTACTACAACCAACATCGTTTCTAGCACGACATACTATCACCTATGCTCTGCCGGGTACTACAACAAACATCGTTTCTAGCACGACATACTACCACCTATGCTCTACCGGGTACTACAACCAACATCGTTTCTAGCACGACATAATATCACCTATGCTCTGCCGGGTACTGCAACCAACATCGTTTCTAGCACGACATACTACCACTTATGCTCTGCCGGGTACTACAACCAACATAGTTTCTAGCACGACATACTACCACCTATGCTCTGCCGGGTACTACAACCAACATCGTTTCTAGCACGACATACTACCACCTATGCTCTACCGGGTACTACAACCAACATCGTTTCTAGCACGACATACTACCACCTATGCTCTACCGGGTACCACAACCAACATCGTTTCTAGCACGACATACTACCACCTATGCTCTGCCGGGTACTACAACCAACATCGTTTCTAGCACGACATACTACCACCTATGCTCTGCCGGGTACTACAACCAACATCGTTTCTAGCACGACATACTACCACCTATGCTACACCGGGTACTACAACCAACATCGTTTCTAGCACGACATACTACCACCTATGCTCTACCGGGTACTACAACCAACATCGTTTCTAGTACGACATACTACCACCTATGCTCTGCCGGGTACTACAACCAACATCGTTTCTAGCACGACATACTATCACCTATGCTATACCGGGTACTACAACCAACATCGTTTCTAGCACGACATACTACCACCTATGCTACACCGGGTACTACAACCAACATCGTTTCTAGCACGACATACTACCACCTATGCTCTGCCGGGTACTACAACCAACATCGTTTCTAGCACGACATACTACCACCTATGCTCTGCCGGGTACTACAACCAACATCGTTTCTAGCACGACATACTACCACCTATGCTCTACCGGGTACTACAACCAACATCGTTTCTAGCACGACATACTACCACCTATGCTCTACCGGGTACTACAACCAACATCGTTTCTAGCACGACATAATATCACCCATGCTATACCGGGTACTACAACCAACATCGTTTCTAGCACGACATACTACCACCTATGCTACACCGGGTACTACAACCAACATCGTTTCTAGCACGACGTACTACCACCTATGCTCTACCGGGTACTACAACCAACATCGTTTCTAGCACGACGTACTACCACCTATGCTCTGCCGGGTACTACAACCAACATCGTTTCTAGCACGACATACTATCACCTATGCTATACCGGGTACTACAACCAACATCGTTTCTAGCACGACATACTACCACCTATGCTACACCGGGTACTACAACCAACATCGTTTCTAGCACGACATACTACCACCTATGCTCTGCCGGGTACTACAACCAACATCGTTTCTAGCACGACATACTACCACCTATGCTCTGCCGGGTACTACAACCAACATCGTTTCTAGCACGACATACTACCACCTATGCTCTGCCGGGTACTACAACCAACATCGTTTATGCACGACATACTATCACCTATGCTATACCGGGTACTACAACCAACATCGTTTCTAGCACGACATACTACCACCTATGCTACACCGGGTACTACAACCAACATCGTTTCTAGCACGACATACTACCACCTATGCTACACCGGGTACTACAACCAACATCGTTTCTAGCACGACATACTACCACCTATGCTCTACCGGGTACGGTTCACAATTTCGCATCGCGGTGTGTCTTTTTTCGAGATCTCTTTACAAGGTCTTTCCATTTTAAGTTTGAATTCCTCTTCTTCTTCCAACGATAACCCTCTTCTCTTCCCCGTAGTATATGATTAAATTTCTCCTTTATTATTTTCTGTACGTGTCCTACCCAAAAATGTCTGCTCCCAACTACTTCCGTGTTCATTATGAGAGCTGTACCCAAGCTATTGAAGTCAGCAACTGTCATTCCGTTGGCAAAGAAACTTCAACCAGACACAGTTGTAAATTATACTAGACCCAAATCTCTGATCCCAATTCTGGCAAAATTGTTTGAGTTACTTTTGGTAAAATGGGTCGATATTTACGATGAACTGCACATTGACTGATCGGGGGTATGGCAAGGTCTGATAGTGCTGATACTCAATATATATATATATATATATATATATATATATATATATATATATATATATATATATATATATATATACAACTTAGTCTGTATTTGTAACTTCTTTTATCTAGTCTGTTTATCTTTTCAGCACATTTGATAATCACTACTAAACTACTAGATGTATATAATTTAATTACATATAAATGACGTAGGATTTTGCTTTGTTAATTTTTACTGTATTTTGTAAGCACTCATGAACGGGGTATAAGCCCCAGAATTGATGGTGTATAGATAATATAATATTAGTAGTAGGCATCCTGCAGTCTCGTAAGACTATAGATCTGTGCCCTGGTGTCGAAGATCAGTTGTTGGCTGGGCAGCGTCTGTTGTGGTTGTAGAGGCCAATTCTTGAGTGGCAGTCTTTATTGCATATGCTGCACTTGAAGGCGCTCTCGGTTCTGTTCTCAGTCTGGGTGTTTTTTCTGCAGTTGCGTTTTTCTTCTGCTAGCCTGCGGAGAGTATCCTCTCCTCTTTTGAGAACCCTGTGTAGTTCCTGCCTCCACGTGGATCGGTCTCCAGCAAGATCCTCCCAATTTTCAACATCTATGTCTAGTGCCTTCAAGTCTCGCTTGCATACGTCCTTGAAGCGCAGATGGGACGTCCTGCAGCTCTCTTTCCAGTGGCCAGCTCTCCATAGAGGATGTCTTTTGAAAGTCTACCATCTTCCATCCGATGCACATGGCCGAGCCAGCAGAGGAGTTGCCTGAGCATGGTCACCAGGCTCACAGACTTGGCACGTGAGAAGACCTCTGTATTGGGGACTCGGTCCTTCCAGGAGATCCCGAGGATGCGCCAACGAACTACCAACGAACATTGATGGTATACATGGTGATGTCGATATTGGGTCAATGTGGAAGCACCACTACGAACATATATTTAACGATGTGAAGAATAGCCGCTGTGATAATGTTCATTTTGATTCCGTCAATGACAATAATGGAATTACCGTTGATGCAGTTGAAATGATGGGTATTATTAATTAATTATCATCCAGATCTAGATTGTATTACTGCATGCAGAACGCATTAAGTTCGCCGATGTTCAAATTGTGGTGCTATAGTCTATCTTTGTGACATCTATTATGGTGCATGGTTACGTTCCGAAATCAGTCTCAGAGTCTGTTATTGTACCGGTTATTAAAGAAACAAATAGACGGATAAATGACAAAGCTAATTACAGGCCAATATTCCTGTGTAACATGTGTTCCAGGATAATAGATACTGTGATATTCACCAGAATGGAAACATACTTGCAAACTATGCCTCATCAGTTTGGATTTAAGCCAAAACACGGAACGGAACTGTGTGTGTTTACATTTAAGGAATTATAAAGATTTTACACTAAACATGGTTCAGCTATGCATGTTGCGTTTTTGGATGCGTCAAAATCAATCAATCGACATAAGCTGTTAACGAAATTAGAACAAAGCCACGTACCGAAATATATTCTAAGAATACTCAGCAATGAGTTCAATAACCGATGTGTATGTATCCGATGGGGATCTACCTACTCGGATTTCTTCTCAGTGGGCAACGGTGTTAAGCAAGGTGGAAAGTTATCCCCTTAACGTTTTAACATTTACATGGACAATTTCAGTGTACAACTATACAAATAACATATTGGTTATAGCTCCTTCCGCCAAGGGACTACACATTTTACTTGACATATGTTACTCTTATGGGTGTGAGCACGACATCAAATCTTGCCAGTGAAATTACTTTAGGAGGAAAGAAGTTAAACTTCGCCTCTTGTAAATACCTTGGGCATATCATTTGTAACGACTTATCGGATGAGGCTGACATTCAAGCCAAAGTGAGACTTCTTTATGCCAAAAGTAACCATTTTTTACGGCAATTTTTTATATTTTTCTCCACTGCTGTAAAGAATAAACTGTTTAGTGCATATTTCAGTAATGTTTATAAGTGTGCGCTATGGGTTAATTTTAGAACAGCTAATTTTCAGCAATTTATTGTTGCCTATAACAATTCATATAGAATATTGAACAATATCTGCCGATGAGATGTAGCGTTAGCCACATGTTTGCTACAGCTAATGTAAAAATCATATAAATGTGTTATCATAACAGCTATTTTAGCTTAATCACGAGAATTAACAGGTCTGTTAATACAATTATTCATAGTATAGTTACTAGCGACATGTGCAGTGCGTCGCAATTGCGGCATCAATGGATCAAGGCTTTGTATAATTTTTAAATATCCTGTTTTTATTAACATATTTATTTTTTATTTATGTTTCTATTTTTTATATGGATGTACTTTTTCCAATATGGACACGATGCTTGTCTGAAATAAAAACATTATTATTATTATTATTATTATCAGCACACATGGTTCGGTATGTGGCAATGTTTCTCATAGTACGTGAGCCGATAGTCAAGATCCGGGAAGCTATATCAAAATCAGACTATCGTAATGTTCATATCAATGGTTTACGGACACCTTGTCCTATTTTTATATGTTGATGACAGGAACTATATTTTAAATATGACGTTGAATCGCTGCCATATATTGATATAAGTGGGACTGACATTGAAAGAGTGTAACAGTATCATGCACATATAGTTGAGATAGTTTCACAGGCAAGGAAAACGGTGTGCATGCATCCGTTGAAACGTCCTGGTATCAATCCAAATGTCATGTTTGTCATGTATGTTTTAACATATTGTTTTAATAGTATTTAAACTTATATATTTATTTTATGTTAATATAATTTAATTATTGTAATAAAACTTATTAATGTAATTCTTTATTGGTTTGAATATAAAACACCTCTTATTGAATGTGTTTCGTTCACGGTTCGGTTCGTTTTGGTCTGTTATTGAGTGTGTTTTGTATGTTGCATTACTGTTATATATACAAAATGTTAATAACATTTAATAATGTCTTGTATTTTATAACAGAACTATACAGAGTTATGTTTTAATGTAAATATAATCCAACTGAAACGTTGCCAATAACAAACTGATTCAGATGTTCAGGTGTTCTTCGTGTCTACCTCTTTTCTCAATGTTCCCATCTTCTTTCTATGTTCTCGTATCACTGG
This sequence comes from Escarpia spicata, assembly GCA_963995525.1. Classification (NCBI taxonomy): domain Eukaryota; kingdom Metazoa; phylum Annelida; class Polychaeta; order Sabellida; family Siboglinidae; genus Escarpia; species Escarpia spicata. The sequence goes on from OZ023217.1 coordinate 24,569,826, forward strand.
ATATTCATATTGGAGCATTCCAAGTTTGCAGGAAACCTCTCAGTGCTTGCTAGTTGTGCTCTTGTTAAGACATTGTTTACTAAGCGGTTTTAAGCACTAGTTTCACTGACGCTATACTGACACTGAATATATGTCTTTTTCTGAAGATAATAACTCTGAATGAACGTTTGTAATTAATTATAATTATGTAAAACTAAGTGATAGAGGTTAATGTTAGAGGAGGAAGCGGAAGTAGTGCTAATTACAACATTGCTCCTCTTCTCGCATAAACCGCGCATAGTGTATTTGTTTCATCCTTGTCCTTAGACGTCTATATCTCCAGTTCGTTCTCTTCGTCTCGCTTGGGTATCGTGCCACTTCCCTTTTAATTCCATTGTTATTGCATGTCCCCTGTTCTTCACAAGGTCGTAACCAGGTTTTGTTGAGGAAGGTTCGTTTTGGACATTTCGGTCTTGGAAAACAAGGCAGTTAACATTACTATTATATATACGTTTAAAAATGAACATACACACGCACACATACACACACAAACGGACACGCGTGCACACTTACACACACAGACACACACACACACACACACACACACACACACACACACACACACACACACACACACACACACACACACACACACACACACACACACACACACACACACACACACACACACACACACACACACACACACACACACACACACACACACACACACACACACACACACACAAACGCGCACGCGCCCGTTCTTTCTTTCTCGAGGTTTCCTTTATAAAGTGGTGGATCCGATCAGTTGTCACTTGGCTGCTCTGCATTAGTTGTTATTCTTCACCACGTCACCATCTCATTCGCCGTTTTATCTCTCCACTTTTCATTCTCCCCCGCCTTTCTTGACGCCCACTAAATGCACGAATCCCAATGCGGTCTTTTCTTTTCCTGTGGCCTCGTTGGTTTCCACTCTATTTGGCAGTTGGTATGTTCTTTTTATCTGCAACATGCGGTAGACAACATCCGCATTGTTAGTATCTTTCCAGGTTAAGCTAAACTGAGTTCCAGTTGTTTCTCCCGTGCCGTTTGCACTCCTTGGACATCTGTTTCTACTCATCGAACGCTTTTTGTAACTCGTGCACGTGTTTCCTCTGTTAGGTTCCCTATATGATCAGATTGTCTGGATATATTATTTTCTTTAAACATATTCCGTGCTTCTCTGCTTGCTGATTAACTTCACACTAAACATATGTTGACCAAGTGTACATTTGTGCGTTAAACCGATGCCAATTTGAAAGTCATCCTACATATCCGGTCCAACCACTACTACTAAACATTGTTCACGATTTGAATGTTGCGCCAGCGAAACGTTCAAATGGTACATAAAATGTTGCATTTCTCGCCAAACGGAGATACGCTTCCGGTCCCAAACTCCTCCAATTTCATCTTGTAACATATACAATAATACAATAAATGCTAAGGCCCTTTCGTGTGAGAAGGGTAAATCACCCAGTATTAAAATGGTGTTTCATCACGTTATTTGAATGTCTGTGATTACAGATTGCAGCAGTACCTCACATGAAGTGATGTTTAAACATACATATGTGTGAAGATTTTTGATGATTTGTCGACCACATATTATATTTTGCGAAATTCAGAATATCGCTATGTCTCGCCAAGTCTCGCTAAATTACGTAAACTAGGATTATTGACCTTTTTGATGACGTGCTGCATAGATGAAACCCAATCGTCTATGTCTTGCAAGTATTCGGGTGATAGTTAATTAAATTGAAATGTGACTCCCATATCGCTGTTGACCGGAAGAACAACGGACATCGCAGATACAATTAGCATCGACATTTGACTTAGATCGGTGGAATCAAACACGCATTCGGCAGTGACGCGCGAATATCGCCCAGTGACTAACATCGACTGTATTATTTACTGGCAGGCCAGCAGAAATACAACACATTTATGTTCAGCAAAATACCCGATTGGATGTCAGTGCCATACCTTCACATGACCGGAACAGCTATTGATGCCATACTTATCTTCTTATATTCACGTTATTTTCTGGTGTCTATCAAAAGTGATAACCCCGTAATTATACAGTGAACACTCCTTTTGGACATAGTCTTATTAACTTATATATCAGAAGAGTCAAGAGGAAAATAATATTAATTGCTAAAAGGTTAGGAACGTGTTATTAGTGAGAGATCAAGGAACGACCTTGTATCTTCATCCATCACCTGTCAAGATCGTGTGACAATTGGTTGTGAGCTGTTCGTTCTCCCACGTCGAGTCAATGCCAGACAATTTGTTTTCTTTAAACACTCCAAGTGAATAGCCAAAGCATGCGTTATCCTATCTATTATTTATATAAATGACTTTTGTAACGTATTCAAACGACCAAGGTTTGTCTTTTTGGATGATGACGCAAACTGAATAATGGTGGAAGACATTTGTGGGAAAGACAATTGATGAAACAACTACAGTGAAAAGTGTTAGAAGTCTGCATAGTTCCAACTTGTGTATTTAGGTCGGGAACACTGGCGGTGGCCGAGAGACAGGCGGAGAAGCTACAAGTAGCGGAAAACAACTGGGTCTGAATAATATGCAAAGTGGCACGAGAAGATGAACGAAGATGAAGGATTTGAGATAAGAGATTGGTTCGAATAAACACATGGAAATGAAAGTAGTTGGAAACTGAGTTTGCCTGGATATGTTTGGGTGAGGAAGGATGGCTAAAAGAGCATGAGAAACAAAAGAAGATGGTAGAAAAAGAAGATGGAGATCAAAACTATGATGGAACGAGGTGTCAAACGACATCTTGAAAGGACATGTATGAACGACCGAGAACGTAAGACCATCGAAGAATGGAGTTAATTGGTAAAGAGGCAGATCGGACCACCGAGTAACGTGGACCCCACCCGCACAGGGAAGAAGGAGAACAAAGACACCTATATTCTAAGCTTTCTTTTCTGGTGCCTGGTGGGTGAGCGGCCCGCGTATGGCTCTACCCCGGTATCAAGGCGAATATCGCAGCACATCACGGACGAGAGGTGTAACGATCCACTGAACTATCGATGCATCGCTATAGTCAATATGACGATACTGTACTATCGATAGTAAGTTGAATTATCGATAGTTATTGCCGATAGTATTTTGACATATTAATAGTAACGATAGTTGGCAAACAGATCAGAAGGTGTACCACTTGTGTGCGTAAACAACAGTATTACAGTACTAAAACTATCCTCAACTGTCACCCCTACCCCGGAACAAATGTGCCAATTGGATCCATTCACCGATGACTTACTGGACCTGGCAGGTATTGTTTTGTTTCGTTTCGCACTTTTGCACCTATAGATGTACGCGCACTTGTAATCAGTTGGCAGTAACAGAGACGAGATGAGGACATTAGTGACGCGGCAGGAGACAGACGAGCGACAACGGGCAGTTGTATGGCTTCCGTGCTCGAGACCGACTGACTAATTACGACCAAGAGCAGCGGGTTGTAGACGGCGAGCGACCTAATGCGGGCTCCTGAGGAGACGGCAATGAAGGCTGCTTCGCTACGTCATATCAGGTTTACAGTCGAATGGACAACACGTCGCTATACTGTATGATATCACATTCACCGCCAAAACCCCCGGGCGGCATGAAACGGTCGAAGGGCTGGCAAAGCGATGATTCGCCTCCGCTTTTTGGCGTTCTTTATCGTTATTGAAGATTGCATTATTAAAGTCGCCAAATGTCTTACGTTTATTGATTCAGTCTCTCCCACGATCTTTTGTTCGACGATGATTTGTATTTGAGGCTGCGTGAAACTGTATCACAGACCTCCAGACGTGTCACATGTTTACCCACGTGACATACATTATTGCTTGCGTATATCGACTGAGTTGCTTGATTCGCAGTGGTCATCAACATATTGTATTGCAGCCTTGATGTGTTCTTTTCCCAAGCATGTGTCACGTTTTGTGATGTAAATGTAAGTTGCTCTGATTAATTCACCCATCACTTGATAACCAGTGTACTAGCATTTGGAACAATCCGTACCACACAGTTTTCAAGTTTTCATATGAAGACGTTCTATCTTCTTCTTAAGGAGGGAATACTTTAAGGTCCCCGTAAGTTAAATACACGCTGCTGCCTTGCAAGACTTTATATTATGTGTTGAACTTTCCTATGATTGTGTGTGTGCGTGTGTGCGCGCGCGCGCTCAAAACACTACCGTAGTGTTTTCAGCGGGGTAGTGTTTTCAGCGTCCTGCACCGGCAGATTGACTTTACTATTGCATCGCGCTATAACAAATATATTTATGCGGGTTCACTAAGATTTTCAACATATATAATTATTATTACAGACAATTTACTCGACATTTAACATATAAATTAAACAATAATCTATCACTGATGTCACACGAAAGAAACACAACTGATCTCGTAAGTACTCAAAGTAAAACAAAATAGTGTTTAGCATTAGCATTGTTGAAACCACGACCCACCGTCATCATATTACACGCAGTGTGGGAGCTAAGATAAAGCACATACGCATGGACGTAAACACACACACACACACACACACACACACACACACACACACACACACACACACACACACACACACACACACACACACACACACACACACACACACACACACACACACACACACACACACACACACACACACACACACACACACACACACACACACACACACACACACACACATACACAATTTCGCATGGCAGACGTGATGTGGTTCGTGTCTGTTTCGCTTGTGCCATTCCATGTGAAATTCACTATTATAGTTCTTTTTGTAGAATTAAACTGAATAGATATATAAATAAATTAAATATATAAATGAATAAATAAATATATGATTGAAATGTCCGTATGACAAAAATATCTAAGAATAATAAAATTGGCAGCGTAATACAATTTAATTAAAAGGCAAGACTTATGTCTACCAAGACATTATACTCCTTACGCTGCCCTGTTTTAATGCCCACATTTGTGACCATGTGCATTAATACCAATTTCATTCGTTAGATGGCGCTACACTATAACACGAAACACTAAAAACGTTGTTTAGTTGTTAGTGTGCGTGTGTACTATACTTAATAAAGAATACAACAAGTAGGTGCGTGCGTGCATGCATGCGTGCGCGTGTGTGTGGCGCCGCCGTGGAGATAAGCGACTTGTCATCGAAACTCAAAAGGTGCAACCCATTTCTGCCTTCTCTTCTTTTTCTTAGTGCATGTATGGACGTGACATAATGGACGTTTTGTAAATAAAGAGGGACGAGAAGTGCAAAGGTTATATTCCCATCCACCGCACTTCGCACGTGCCAAATGCTCAGAGAAGCACTACACGACCGGAGCTAATTACTAAAGGTGTCCAATTTAATTTGAACAACGTATGTCAAAGATGAGCACTCTCGTCACGAACTGGTCTATCGTTGTATTGAACTACTTCCGCAATTTCCCAATCGCGAATAAGGTTAGCCAAACCTGTAGCAAAGACGTATTAAGGCTAATACAGTGGAACGTAGCTATTAAGGTCACTGTCCGGACTGGGCAAAAGTGACCTAAATAGTGATGTAACCGTATTGACACGACTAATATACTAGGCTTTACTACTGTGACGAAACTAATTTGGGACTGTCCATGTAATAGTAAATTTAACTATCGATACTTATCGGCGATAACACAACTAACTATCGATAGTAACGATCGTTAGCCAAGCACATCAGTAGGTATACTTGTGTCGCTATAATACTATTCACATGTATGATTTTTCAACTTTATTAGGTAATGTTTACTTATTTACCGAGTTCACCGACCCAACGTCAACAATTGTCGATCAAATCAGCATCACTCACGGATGGCCATTGTGCAGCAGCATATTCTAGCTCTAAACGATGGCGCCACCCGTCAATTCTGGATAAGTACATGCGATATGTAGCTTCACACACATCAAGTAAAATTGGAACGTAAGCATATTTAGCTTCCATAATACTACGCTAAATTACGCGACAGTAATTGCAGCTATCACGATACTATCGCGATAGTAACACTATTCCATAAAGTCACCCACGCTTAACTGCGAGGAGGCTGTATTACCGAGGTGACCGTAAAGCGAGGTGGCTGTATTACCGAGGTGACCGTAAAGCGAGGTGGCTGTATTACCGAGGTGACCGTAAAGCGAGGTGGCTGTATTACTGAGGTGACCGTAAAGCGAGGTGGCTGTATTATCGAGGTGACTGTAAAGCGAGGTTGTACTGTTGTGTATGTCTGCCTGCAGTATGTGAATATTGTAAGTAATACGCGCAGTGCTGGCAGATGAAAGAGTCTAGGTCCTATCATCGTCTTCACCTGCCTACCATTCCGGATTGTCCGGAATCATTCCGGAAAGTCACCTCAAATTACAGTATTACGGCGAGGGATGAAAATATTACGTAAATATTAGTTTCCACTATATTCAACAGGTGGCAGCATATGTATGCAGCATGTTGTGACATGGTTTTTCATTCGCTGAGTCTGGTCGTAATCTAACCAATAGGAAACAACGTTATGACAAATTGGCATTTCCGCGATCAAACAAAACGAAGTCACGCTGCACGAAATAATGGATGACAGCGAAACGACGCCACCGCCAACCGAAAAGAAACGTGTAATGCAAAAATTTAGTGAGTGTTGTACTTGTAGTGTTAGGCCAACTGACTGTACTAAGACTAAGTTAGTGTATTTATTGAGGAGTTTAGTCTATCATTGACAGTCTATCATACAGTCACTAGAGTGTAGGCGATATCGATGACAGTGTGATGTAATGGTTTTGGTCGGTCGCTACCCCATCCCCACTGTCTATCATTTATCATTCTAGAGTTGAGTAGGTTAGATAGAGAGTGTTGGCTGATGTTGGTGACAGCGTAAGTATAATGGCCTGTCGCTATACCCTTAGCAAAAAATTATATAGAAAACTATAAATTTCCTATAGTATTTTGTAGTATTCTATAGTATTCTATAGTTTTTCTATAGTATTCTGTAGAAAACTATAAATTGGCTATGGAAATCTTAATTTCCTACAGAATTCTATAGAATATTTTATAGAATGCTATAGTTTTTAAAGAACCTATAGTTTTCTGTAGGATTCTATAGAAAACTATAGAATATTCTATAGAATCCTAGTTTTTAGGCAACCTATAGGTTTTTTGTAGGAATATATAGAAAACTATAGGATATTCTATAGAATCCTATAGTTTAAGACAACCTATAGGTTTTCTTTGTAGGAATCTGTAGAAAACTATAGAATATTCTATAGAATTCTATAGTTTTTAGAGAACCTATAGTTTTCTGTAGGATTTTAGAGAAAACTATAGAATATTCTATAGAATCCTATAGTTTTTAGAGAACCTATAGTTTTCTGTAGGATTCTATAGAAAACTATAGAATATTCTATAGAATCCTATAGTTTTTAGGCAACCTATAGGTTTTTTGTAGGAATATATAGAAAACTATAGGATATTCTATAGAATCCTATAGTTTAAGACAACCTATAGGTTTTCTTTGTAGGAATCTGTAGAAAACTATAGAATATTCTACTGAATTCTATAGTTTTTAGAGAACCTATAGTTTTCTGTAGGATTTTAGAGAAAACTATTGAATATTCTATAGAATCCTATAGTTTTTTGAGAACCTATAGTTTTTTGTAGGATTTTATAGAAAATTATAGAATATTCTATAGAATCCTATAGTTTTTAGAGAACCTATATTTTTTTTGTAGGATTCTACAGAAAACTATACAATATTCTATACAATCCTATAGTTTTTAGAGAACCTACAGTTTTTTGTAGGATTTTATAGAAAACTATAGAATATTCTATACAATCCTATATATTTGAGAGAACCTATAGTTTTTGTTGTAGGATTCTACAGAAAACTATAGAATATTCTATACAATTCTATAGTTTTTAGATAATCTATAGTTTTGTTATGTACATGTGGTGGATGTTACATAGAAATATATATATGTCAGTATGTTGTAAACTAAAACGATGCTACTGTATTATTTTATACTAAGCTTATTGTTATGAATCCGGCAGCGCCGCTACCGCATCCCATAATGTTATTACCCGTGAGTCATTTCGGCGCGTAACGTTTAATTTCAAACAGAAGAAGGCGAGACGACCTAGCGCGAAGTCGGTAGATTGCGGACAGAGTCATTATAATGAAGACATTTCGGCCATTCATGCCACGAGATCGACAAACGGTAGGACGTTGCCAAAGATTGCTGTGTGTTGTTTTTATAACTATTTGATCCACAGAGTAAAATACTGTTAACAATATTACGAAATAGTTATAGACAGACAGCCGTTTGCGTAACCGCCAATTACAACCTGCATCGATGCAACGATTTTACCTTGTTTTCTATACCAAATCGATCATTCCGTCACTCCATATTGTTTGTGTATGTCAATTATTGTTTTAGGTACACGCCGAGCATTATTTTCTTATCAATTAAAATTTTTAGATATAGACATCAAGTCTCTACTAATGTATGTAATGCCTAATGGCAGTGCCAATGATTTAAATAACTATTTATTTTGATTCATAATAACAGTATTAACAATTTAGTTGTCTGTTTGTTAATGTTACTAATCCTGATAATAGTGATATATATAAATGTAGATTACTGTTCACAGTACTAGACCTACTTGTTAAAAAATTATATGGTTACCGGCTACTGCCGATAATGGGAACCGGTGGCCAAGTGTAAAGCACCGGTCGAGGGGACTGGAGTCGAATCCAACTATCGGCCAGTTTAAAAAAACTTGGGAAATTTTTTTCTCTTGGAAAATACACTAGGCCATTGGTCCCTTCTAACCAGAGGAAGTAAAAGATCCCACACATGGGATAAATTAGCTAATTTGAGTCCATCCTGTAGTGGACTTACTACCTGTTGGGCATGTAGATGAAGATATTATGAGATAAAACCACAGTGCAACATTGTAATAGGACTTTGCTGAATAATAAGTATTTGTCAAAATGTTTTTTTGATTTATGGTGTATAATATAAGCCACACATATTGTATTTTTATTGTGTTCTGTTCCATTTATTTCAGGTTGGTGTCATCGCTGATGTCCAAAAGCAAGATTTGTCCATTCTGACAGCACTGATACCAATATAAGTGGTATAGTGTTTGTGTGTATGCATTCTGAATTATTGAATATTATGATAACATACCCTGTACAATTATACTGTATATTGCAATATAGAACTCGGAATCAATTTATTTGACCAATAAATATGGTGCATGTGTAAGGTTTCAGGGCAAAGCACAATAGTGTAAATATCATCTTAAAATTGACATGATATTTAATATCTCAATACTACAAAATCACAATGACCGATATCTAGACCCAAACTATTTTTTTTACAGTAGAACCTGTCTTGGATATCCACCTGCTTTCTCGGTTCCTCTTGAAATTGACCATATTTTCAATGTTTATTGACCTGTCATGGGCGACCACCCGTCTTGAAAGACCACTTTTGCTAGGCTGAAGTGGCGGTCACCCAAGACAGGTTCTACTGTACATTTCAATTGTGCAATTTTGCCTAGGCAAATATGTAATCAGAGCTGCATGACGTTTATTGTATTTTACCTTTAAACCCTTCCTATATATACTATTGTTATGCACTGGTAATAATGCATGAGTGTATAAATACAGTGTGGTACGCCACGTTCCAAGTAATGGAAGAAAATCATTCAACCATGCCAATTATGTTCAGTCAGAATGACTGACCCAACAACAGTTTCCAATCTAGCATTCTAGAAGTGTTGAGAAACAGCCCATCTTGCTTAGAGTTTTCCTTGCTCTCTTTGTCAATATCAAATGGAATACCATGTTGTACCTGTTTCAAATTGCCGTGGTAGTATACCAGCGGATATGGGTCAAATTCATTGACATGTATTTAAATACAAATAATCTTGAAGGATTAAAATATGATAAAATGAAAAAGTATATATTTCAATACAAATATGTATTAAAGGTACTTTTCAGAATAAAAAACAACAACCCGCCAATAGCAAAAATAATGGCAAATGTTATGTTGTTTATCAACATAATTTGACGATGTTATGTACAAAATGACATGAGATTTAATTACTGTTCACGAGTATTTAAGGATTAATTTCTTGACATGTATGCTCAGTAGTCTATTTGTTGTATTTATCATATACTTAATTGTTCATATTGTATTATAATGTATACATAAGGATTTGAGAAATGATTTTGTGTCATTATTAGCACTGCTTGCATTTATGTACATGTATGCTCAATAGACTTTATTTTGTATTTGTTTTATTTGGTCATTCAATATGCTTGGATATTACCGTAGATTGCCTGTATGATTAATGTATTTGAATATATAATATAATACAAATATTTGAAGATTAACGTGCACCTCTGTAGGAAATATTCCATAGAAAATACTATAGGATATTTCCTATAGTTTTCTATAGAATATTCTGTAAAAAAACTATAAAATGTCGTAGTTTTCTATAGAAAATTTCCTATAGTTTTCTATGGAAAACTGCAAAAATCCTGTGGTTTTTCTATAGAAAATTTCCTATAGTTTTCTATGGAAAAACTGGTTTTGACCCTTCACTACCCCCCCCCCCGGCGACCAATATCTTACACAGTTCTGAATTACTGACAGGAAGCCTATATTCCTGAAAATCAGTGTAATTGGGAAGATGGATTACTGACAGGAATTTTTTGGGGTATGCAGGTCTGATATATATAAGGGGGGCTACGTTGTGTGCTTTTCGGTGAATTTTGATTGGTTCCCATCGAATATAATTGAATAGTTTGTGCGATGGTTTCGTATAAACGAAATAACATATTTGCATAGACGAGTTAGCGCGTCGTAGTGGATACTAGAGCAGTTTGATATTTCGCGAAATTATTCTAAATCGAGGCAATCTACGTTGTTTTAAAGCGGAAACAACATTAACAGCGGAAACAAGCCAGATAAGTAGTTCCTATGCGTTCATTGTCGCACTGTGACGACAATCGCTATTTCAGTCTTAGTGGCAACCATTTCCGTGGAAAATAAACGAAAGAAATGGTGGCGTCTGGTGTAACAAACTGGGATTCTGTAACTCGGGCAAATTATGTTACTAACGCCGTTTAGCTTCGAATAACTACAACAATATGCGGATGTAAGTCGTAGACGCGTCGTGCTTATCGTGTGTGTGCGTACATTCCACAAATAGTTTCCCGGGTTGTTAGAAAAAGACAGTCTGAAATCAATCGCGACGTTTTTCTCGGCGAAGTAAATTGGCTCTGAAATGAATAATAACACTGGTGGTAATGGCCCCTGGGGGGTGCTCCATGTGAGCCTCGATTCAAATTATGGTTCTCACGCGGCAAGAGATCGGGACGATATAAGGAGATTGTCGAATAATGCCAACTCTTGGCGGCCGTGCATAATTCGGATTCGTGCGATTAAATCAAAACACAATTTCGGCCGATACCATCGGATTGATAGCAGAACAGACATAACGAACGCCGAAATGCTATTCGTCTTTCGCCGGCGAGCTAGCTTTAACGCTTCGTCTACCAATTAGCGAGTGAATACCTAGATTAAAATGTGTTGCGCACTGGGCACGCCCGATTTCCTATTCAATTACACCCGGCGACCCAAGTCGTGTCGTCTTGGTTAGTGTTTCGTCCGAGTTATCAGTTTCCCTCTCTTCCGATGTGTAACGTACACCAACGCTGCTTCGAACGCATGCATGCACGCACGTACCCGTAGCCAGGGGGGTTCACGTTAACCCCCTCTTCTTGTATACCCCCTTTCTCCAAAATGTGAAACCCCCTCAAATTTAATCTTTTAGAAGTGAATCCCCATTTGTTTATGTTAAGATTATTCTCTGTTTCTCAAAAGCGTGAACCCCCTCCTAAAACCTGCTGGATGTTGTTCAAACATTACTCAGCATGCCAGGGCTGTCTGATTGATACATATGTTAAAGGGATAACACATATACAAGAAGCCAAGTTTACACTAAAGGTACATGACTGCAAATTGTAGTCAGTCAGAGGTGACTGATGCAGACAGAACAGACATTTATACTAAAGGATTTATGTGAGTGACTCAATTTGATATCGGCATTTCACTGCATACTGACAATCGAACAAATATGAGCACACATATAGTGTAATGGGCCATATAAAAATAATTCGTGGCTTATCATCAGAACTCTGTTAAAATGTAAATGATGTGTGCTGTTTTAGTATGCTGGTTGAGCTATAACTACCGAATATCAAAGGGCTATTTTCAGCAATCAACAAATTAAGATGTGTAACGAGTGTATTTCGTATAAGCGACAACCCTGTAGAGAAATTCATCTAGCTTGACACAAATCAATTTTATTTGAACAATAACAAATCAACTTTAGCGGCACCTATTTTAAATTGCGCGTGCTGGTGAGAAACCGTGAATTATGTGGCTTTATTTGTGGTTACCGAAATCCTGTTGACGTTGGATGCATAGATATAGATCTGAGAAAGGGGGCCTAATAACGGCAAGAAAGTGTGAAGAAGCTTTATTCTCAGTCATTACGTCCATTTTGTTTGTTAGCTGCCAAATATAGATACAGTTTCCTGCGGTCAGTGTGGCCGGTACGCATTTTATAAAGGTTTATTAAATTACTACTGAATTATGTTATTGATAAATTATGGACACTTTGCGCTGCAGATCAGTTACATATAGACTGTATTAATTGACTGAAAACCAAATTGTTTATGTCACCAAATTGTTACATTAAGTGTTTACTCTAACAAAACTATTGTTTTGTTTGAGTGCCTCGTTTACGATATTATTATTATTATATATATACATTCAAAACTGCAAATATGGTGAAGTGTTTCTAGTAAATAATTAAGTTAATCAGCAACAAAATGGGACAAATTTCCACAGATCACATATATATATGAATCCCACTTCCCCGCCCCCCGAAACAGCCTCGCTAATGGCCTGCTGGTGATGCTAATGTGGTGTTTGAATATAACCTGAAACCACACGGTCCACGAACCTCACACCTCACTTTATTGTCTACAGCTACAAACCTTACCCTCTGCATTATGGGGGCGAACTCCCACGTGAACATGTGGCGCCCTACACATTGTGAACAATATAACCCCACACAAACGTGTGGCGCCCCCTGGAGTTTGTATTGGGAAAATATGAATCCCCCATTGTGAAAAGCTGGCCACGGGCCTGTATATATATATATATATCTTATGGGGGTGTTGGGTATTATGAATGTAGGCCTCTATAGTATTTTATGAATGTGCGTGCATGCGACCTAAATGTATGTATGATCTGTATGTTGTATGTTCCAGAGTCAACTCAAGCGATTATCAAAATTAGAATCTTCACGTGAATGCGCAAATACAATTATGCACGTGTTTTTGTGTTGTTGAAGTTGTCAACGTCCATTGCTCTCTCTCAGAAACCACGTGACCAACAAATTCGGTGGGTTGAAGGATAAATATTGGCCCGGCAATTGGATTTGGTACGTTACACAATGCAGCGATCAAAGTCAATTAATTCACCCATTTAAACACATGTACGCACTTGTTTTTTTATTAAACCGACTGTGGATATTATTTACGCTATTGGACATCAAAGAACCTGATTCGCGAAGGGCTCGTCCAGTAGAGGAAGTACCTTTAATACAAAATTCTTGTTTTTTCAATCAAATATGATTAGGCCTATACTAGGTCCGTGAAACGTACAATCTCCGGTCGTAGATGTGGCTCGACTATATGGGTAGAGATTTTGGAATCTCGGAAAGCGGGAGGCCAAACTTAGCCACCGTTTAATAATTCCATGTTACCATGTAGCTGCGCAGCAAGTCTTAATTTCACGATTTTTTGTCCTAAAGCCAAGGAGTCATGCATTGTCCAACGCCCCCGAATACGCAATTTGATTACAGATAACATGGTTAGTCGCTAACGTGTTCATGGAGTATGTATAAATGCCGCGTGTGAATATTATAACATTTAGTGATGAGAGCATATCTACGTGCAGCGAATCTACGTCTTCGAGTAAAAACTTTGGATTGCGTGTGAAATGCCTGGATGGCCGTTAGAAGGTTCCGCTGTTAACTTGTGTGGGCTGTACAGTCGGTCGTGATATTTCCAACATAGATACTTTTTTCTGTGGCATCCCACTCACAGCATTATTCAGTATTTGGCTATCTGCTGGCCGCAATAGAGGTGTATGTTTTAGTGCGCTGAAATGGTTTAGATGGTCCCGACGTAGCTTGGCATGGCCGCCCTTGGCTGGGATCACGCTGAGCCCACGCTTCCGTAGAACGAGCCACTGGGACACTTACTAACTAGTTAATGTGTCTGTCTATCTTTCCTTTGTTTAGATGATAAGACAACCATTGTGTCCGGGGAAAGCTAATTAATCGTGGTTTCGAAACTGATGCTTTGAATGCTTTAATAACGATATATACGATATATACACATTTGTATTAATATATTTGTAATGCTTTAAATGTATCAAAACAAAATATATAAGATGCCAGTAAAATTACAAAAAAACGTATTCACAGGTAGCGGGTGCATCATTCTGACACCACTAGTTATACGTGTTGCATATCTTAAAAAGACAAACAAGGTATATATTTGTTTGCGTAACATTGTTGAGCATATTTTCATACTGTCAGCATATTTTTTCACACTGTCAGCAATGTCATTTCTAATTGATAAAATAACCAATCGCAACCGACACACGAGTAGCAAAACACGTTTAAAATACGTTTATTTCTGCTATTTATCATTATAGTTTGTCCGCATTCATGTTCACGCATACGCACACGGTCGACTCTAAAAATTCGGTATATATTTTATATACATGTACTTATGAATACCGAATTTTAAAAATCGACCATATATTTTGTACTGAATGACAGAGTATTGAAAACTAAATGGCACAAAGTAGCATGAAAACAAGTGAACAATGTATACCGCATATACGAACATTTTTCATTTCACCGTGACTTTGTAATTAAACTTGACTGGTAGCAGTGCAAATGTGTCTTAAAACAGTAGTGACAGATATATCTGACAGTGGTAGCAGAAAGACGGTTGAGGGCTGACTCTCAGTAACCCATTGTCTTCCATGTTAAATCGTCATCTCGAGCTTGTTGCTGCAGATAGCAATCTAGTCAAATCTCACTCGATTCCAAAACATATTTATCAACAATCACCCGTTGTTCGAATGCACAAGTATTCAATTGAGTGCGAAACTTCATCTGCGTGACTAAATTGATTACTGTTAATGAACAATTTATATTGCTCAATTTGAGGACATGTCGCCGTTTTAAAACCACAAGCCAACGAATAAACTATATCAGAAAATTTGTTTTACTATTTCAGATTTGTTTTATAAAACTACTCAATCTGGATATTCCACATAATATTTACATCCCCGAATTAATCTATGGGTCTCAATATTCTAGTGACGATTAATCATCCGTACGCGGTCTCTCGGTAGCCGGTCAAATAGTAGGAGTCCAGACGCTCTTTCAATAGTGTCCACAGGGACAAGATAACGGGCGAGGTCTACGTCATTCGGCAGGGGAGCGTTAGGCATGACGTAAGAGAAGAGATCGAACCGTCCGTCAGGTGTCTCTGCAAGCACCACCTTGAAGAAGTGTGTTGGCACGGCAACGTTGCGCGGACCAATCACCTCGTAGGAAACCACCATCTTCCCGTTGACGTCACGTCTGTCGAACAGACAACGTGCAACAAACTGAACATATATGTTACCAATAATATGCAATCATACACCAGACAAATAGAGTTACATTTCTGCAGTGGAAACAACAATTAGAAGTTTTCTATTCTGAGCGGATGAATACACTGCATGGCAGGAAGGAGGTCACGTTAGCAGACGATTATTAGCTTACACCCCTGGGGCAGTAACACGTGGCGCCTGCTGGAGAATATCTTACCTTACAATTTATCCACTGAAAAAATCAATTAGAAAAAACTACGTTTGTGTTTTTTCTTTTAAAACACACCGCCAATAGGTAGATCGTAGTTATCCGAGGACAAAAGGAGTGGACCCCGACGCCTGGGAGGAGATACACTTATAATGCTCCACAGTTAGCGTATTCATAAATGTCATAGATGCAGCTACTGCGCACACGGCGCACTGTAGAACGAACGAGCCTTCATTATGTGAACATCGCGTTTACTTACGCACACAATACAATGCACCGCAGCTAGGTTAATAGTAAACAAGGAAGGCATTATTGTTGGCGAGACGTGGCGTGTTTACACTGCCCGATTGAGTAAGTATTCTTCTCGTGCAGTGTGCATGGTCAAGCCTGGCCAATGTGGCAAGGCTCGCCTGTTGACAATGTGGTCGTGATGTACCGAACTGGATTATTCATCACGTTTACCAACATGCCCGCCTGACGACAAAACACGCGCATTTCATCTACGTTGTCATGTCTACAGTTTGCGCAGTCGGTCAATCCACGTGGACTTAGGGACTCATGGTTCACGCCGCTACACACCATCTCACCTATCCCGCAACCGTAAATGGTCGTTGGCATGCCCTTAGCCAGGATTGTGATTTTTTTCCAATTTACCCATTCTCGTATTTTATTTACGTGTTATGCTCATGAAAAAACCCCTCGCACGTGCACTGATTATTGACGTCGGAACGTTGTGAATATTCAGCCAGTGGCTGAGGTTCCGAAAACCTCCAATTGCATCCTCCCTTGAGGCTCCCAAAATGATCAAACTTCAAACTACACTAGCTTTCACACTTATTACAAGGCTCCTATTATAACAACACAAACACTGTTTTGACCTTGTTTTGGGGAAATAATAAAAATCCCATTATTTGAAAATAGAAATGTGATAAACAAAACACTGTCGTCATGCTAAAAATACACTTGCTTTATTAATTGAACATTACTTATAGAGAAACCACTTTCTGCCAGTTTCCGCCAATAGAGTGTCACAAATTAATGAAAACGGATATATGACGTTTCCGTTTGCAACATCGATGTTGGTGTAAAGTTCAGCTACTCACACATCGTAGACGTGTTCTATAAATATTTCAAGCTGAAATAATAAAACAACATCGAGGAGCCCATTTCCAGTTACGAACAACGAGCGGGCGATGATAGGGAAGTGGCCACGTACCTGGGCAGATAAAGAGGCCCAGTACAGACGTACAGGTTGCTATAGCGATTCGTCAAACTTCGCACATATTTCTCAAGTGAATTCCACGCGTGTCGGTTGAATCCTTCGCCAACCTAAAAGTAAAAGAAATACAAACGTTTTTAAAATACCATACCCAGTACCACAATAAAACGTCAAAATAAACATAAATGCGTTGCTTCTGGGGGTAAAGAAAATCCAAATTTCCATTTTAATGACACAATAATAAATAGGGTCAACGTTTGTATATAATTCATTTGTCATGACGTAACTATTGTGCGTCCATTTAAGGTTTTATTTGGACCAACATCGACTGTTATGACGGTCCACTTGTCCACTGAAGTAAACGCTGTCATTCGGCATATCGTTGAATAGCCGAATGACCAGTTTACGTAATGCTAGTTGACGCTTCAATCATCTCTGTGAAATTCGCACATCAACCAATTTACGTCTATGACGAAAGAGACTGCCTCGGTATCCACATTCTTCGCACACTTGTTCCTTGCCATCGTTTCATAGAAGATTTGCTGGACACTTGATCAGATGTTGTAGGACCAAATCGAATTGTCTTCGCTTGTTTCACTGTTTGGTCGATCGCTGCGAGGGCGGTCGAACACCCTTCAGTGGCTTTTCAAGCGCTTCATCGCTTTTATTACGCCTCATCCTTCGTTAAATTCAACTGGCGGCTGGCTGACTGGTACGCACTGACTTCTTTGGCGTAAATACAAACTAATTCAACTTTACTCGATTTTCTTTCCATTGTTACCTGTAACCTGTACTTGGAAATATAATAATGAACAGTGTGCTCATTGTGACTACTTTCCGTGAATGGCTATGTTGGCTGCCACATTAAGCCACTCTAGTTTCGCGGTATCCCGGTTGTTTTTTGGCCTCAAAACTATGCAAATTCACATTATTAAGAATGCGAATTAGTCTTTTCATAAAACGTGCGAGTGCGACTATTCTTAACTATACGAGGTTGTTCCGACAAAGCGTTTACTATACGTGTGTCTGACAAGAATAGAGTTCCAGTCAGCATTCGACTCTCGCGTTCGGTGCTTAAATGTTTCGAACAACAATAATCGTGTCCGTGAAAATAAACAACTTACAGTGGATTATTGAAACGTAGCCTGTTCTTAATAACGTCTGACACTGTTTGAGCATCAAATTAAACATTTTAAACCGCGACCTTTCACATTTGTAAGGCCAAATTCAGCGCGCGACCAAGTGACAGTGTTACGTAATTTGACGTCATGCGCTGGACCGTAGGAAAAAAGCAACTGTTTGGTTTGGTTCACTGGCCATATAGCCGGTTGAGCATCCAACCCGTGAATGGTTTCACAGTTACTGTCAGATAACATAAATTCATTTCGGCGACATAGCCTATGTTTACGACCTGTATAATTAATTAAATGCTTTCTGACACGGATCAACACGGTGAAACATAACACTCGTATAGACTGGCACCATCTGATGGATTGGCCACCATTGATCGTAGGAGAAAGGCCCTCCAGAAAAGCCATGCACATCAAATATGTAAGTAAATAACGCTAAATAAATATCGTTGTTTTTCCCACGACATCCCCAATTGGCAGGTCACAGGTTAATGGGAAGAGGGAAAGAGCAGGGAAAGAGGCGGGTGGATCTCGACGCCTAAAGGAGATGCACGTATCATACTCCAACATTAGCGTACAATAAGTGTTTTGGTTGAAGAAAATAATTGATTATATGTGTAACAATATTATAAAAAAATAAGGTACCGTAACAAGTCGTAGGCACTTACGTAAAAGTTGACTAGCATGGGATTCTAACATGAGGCCTTGCCGTCACCGTTTGTAGGTGGGTTTTATTTTATATTGTGGCTTGTGTCAATGTAATTGAAGTTTAAGTTTGTTTAGAATGCTTCGCATCAATTAAAAAAGTGTTCACATTTAATGCGATAGCTTGAATATAAATGTCATCGGTTACCCTGATTCAGTAAATAATCATCTTCGCCACAGCGGGATGACGTATCTGGGTCAAGCAACTGTTGCCCCGCCCATGGAAGAAGACCTACACAAATTAACTATGCCAATTTGTGGAGCCAGACAGTTGAAAGGGAAATGTAAGAGCGCGAATCACGGCACACCATCACCAGACTAGCGGCAGGCCACCATCACCAGACTAGCTGCAGACCACCATCACCAGACTAGCTGCAGACCACCATCACCAGACTAGCTGCAGATCACCATCACCAGACTAGCTGCAGATCACCATCACCAGACTAGCTACATACCATCATCACCAGACTAGCTGCAGACCACCATCACCAGACTAGCTGCAGACCACCATCACCAGACTAGCTGCAGACCACCATCACCAGACTAGCTGCAGACCACCATCACCAGACTAGCTGCAGGCCACCATCACCAGACTAGCTGCAGGCCACCATCACCAGACTAGCTGCAGGCCACCATCACCAGACTAGCTGCAGACACCATCACCAGACTAGCTGCAGGCCACCATGACCAGACTAGCTGCAGGCCACCATCACCAGACTAGCTGCAGACACCATCACCAGACTAGCTGCAGATCACCATCACCAGACTAGCTGCATACCACCATCACCAGACTAGCTGCAGACCACCATCACCAGACTAGCTGCAGACCACCATCACAAGACTAGCTGCAGACCACCATCACCAGACTAGCTGCAGGCCACCATCACCAGACTAGCTGCAGGCCACCATCACCAGACTAGCTGCAGGCCACCATCACCAGACTAGCTGCAGGCCACCATCACCAGACTAGCTGCAATCGAAGCTGGATTTACACATTTTGTAGTTGTTATTATAATGAAACATCAATGGCTAATTCTGAACAATTTACTATTGAAAGTACACATTATTCCCGGCCGCGGTGTGATCAAGTGCTCCACATTCAAGTGAGGTTGGCGTGTGTGATCATTTAAGAAACTGTTCCTTTTGCATGTGTTTGCAGGTTGCAGGGTACACATCGTTGAATGTCACTGTAAAATAAGTGCAAATACGAGTTAAATAACGTACTGCAAACTTCTGTCTCAGCAGCTCAATGAATGCTTCGTACGTGTCCTGCCTTTCTGGTTCGTTTTTAGGTGTGTTGAGAAATATTATGCAATAGTTGTCTCCCACAATCGCAACTTGATCTCGAAAACGGAAACGAACTGGAAGACACGAACTAGAAGAGTTGTTTAGTTAGACTTTTTTGTCCCTTCAGTTGAAAATTCAGCAGATTGAGATGCACCACGATGCAGACAAGAAAGAAAAACTTGCAGAGGCGCTTCCTACACAGGCTGTCCTGTATAATAAATGATGCTGCGGGCGGGCCTGAAGAGATTCGCAGTGGCACCTGCATCGTGTCGAGCCTTTCCAATCAGCGAAACATCTCCTGTTGTTCTTCCTCCCATGGAAGGTGCACCACACAAACGTGTGTGCAATATCGCCTTTAGTCCGCGGGCCGCAGGAAATAGCTTCGCTCCTGCTATAGGCAATCATTGTTAGGCCGATGCATGGAGGACCGTAGGGATTTAAAGTAAGGGGCCAAACTTAATTTATTAGTTTTCCATGAAGTGTAGCGGCGCAACACGAGGAAACATAAAAAACGTCTTAATAGATAATGTAGTCACCCCCATAAGTGGATCCAGAGAGGGTAGTCTGGGGGGCACAAAAACCTCCAATGGTCGAACCAAATAGTGTAGAAAAGTTGTCACTGCTGCGCCGTGACTTCAGTTTCTCCGCTGTCTCGGTTCGACTGATTTTTTTGTCGCCGCGGCTTCGCCGTAACTTCAGTTTATTGTAAAATAAACGGGGGCACGGGGACACATTTTCAAAGGTCTAGGGGGCACGGTCAAGTTCAAAAAGGTCTACGGGCATGCCAAATCCCGATGGCCTAGGGGGCATGTGCCCCCCCACAGGCCCCCTGGATGGCCTGGATCCCACTGTATAGCCATAGACCCCTATATAAATAGGGCCAACGCCAGGCCTGGGGTCAGTTACATTAATCTATTACTATTAGTACTACTATTAATATATTACTATTACTACTACTTTGTTTCTTTCCTAT
Source organism: Escarpia spicata (assembly GCA_963995525.1). NCBI lineage: Eukaryota > Metazoa > Annelida > Polychaeta > Sabellida > Siboglinidae > Escarpia > Escarpia spicata. The sequence continues at coordinate 24,591,163 of OZ023217.1, forward strand.
TACTATTACATGCTGAATTATTCCTATTAATATTATTATTACATTTGAAGCAATTGCTGTTACTATTACATTTTGGGGGGGAACATGTTACGATATATTGCTCTGTATGCATAAATACAATAAGTACAATTGTTTGATTCACAGTCTCAAGAAGTTAAACAAGACAGGTGAATAAAATATATAACTTGCCATTTATTGATACCCATGCCCAAAGTATTTGAAATAATATTTGAGAATGTCAAGTACTTTCATCATCATCATCATTAAGGAACTATTATGAAGTATAAAAAATTATAAATATTTACAACAAACTATCTATATACTAGTATATACATATTTAGTACAATCTACTAACTACATTGACTAAGTTTAGAACACATATATTTCATTTTATATTTAAATACCATACTGGAATGAAAGACAAAAGCAATAGTCAATGCCACATAACTTGGTGGATTATATTACAGTCTAATTAAACCACATTGCTCTACTGCTGCTTGGTGCTTAGTGGACAGTTAATTATTGGCTCAAGTACAAATACATCAGGATGTTTTTCACACCCACTGTATTTTTGGCTCAAATGTGTGCACCATGGAGGCTATCACTTGGCAGTTGGCAGAACTGGCTTCAAAGCAGTGGAAGCCCAGTTTAATCCATTTAGTTAATGCAGCAGTCACACTGTATCAGTGTCTCTTGCTATGTAAACGCTCATAAAACTTTTGGGTAAAACTTCACCACGGCTATGCTGAAGTTGACAAGGGTGAGCAACCATAAAACCTGGAGAAACTAGTGGAATCTACAACCTAATCAAATGGGATTTTTTTGTAGTTGAAATTCAGTTTAAATGTTCAATAGTAATATAAAAGAAATAGGCAATTACTATTGCATTGTTTCCTATTACTATTACATTGAGTTTTTGCTCAACCTATTACTAATACTTCGATATTTGTAATCGTTACTATTACTAATTACTATTACCCCAGGCCTGGCCAATGCATGAAGTGAATCAGTTGAATGAGGGTGATTATTACGTGTACGTATAAATTAAATTTACCTGAGGAGAAATGTTGCTGAGCAAAAATGTTTGGTCCATCCCTCTCATCGTGCGTCTGTGGTTCCCCGCTGCCGCCAGGTGGCCGCGATCATAACCACTTTTTGCGAAGTCCTGATTCATGGCCCGGAAATAAGGGTGTATGGAGTCGTCTGCCATGAACTGGCATTTATCTCGTTGGACGTCGACCCTGGCGGTCACGTCGTCTCGGGTTATGTGTTCGAATACCCAGTGCGCATTGCGATTGCGTGAGTCGTACGCTAAGACGAACTCGTCGTAAGTTCTGACATTGCTCGTCGTTGTCGGCAAACCGTAGCGCATGATCTGAGACACCTTGTTACCGGCGTAGGTCGCGGGTGGACCGCTAGGAACAGTCAAAAAGGGCTGCGCCGCTGACAATGTGGGGATGTATTTGGTTAAAACCCCAGCCCAGCCAGTGTTCCCGGGGTGGTTTCGGTTTAATTGTTGACTAGATGTTGACGTCGATTCCTTGGTAAACGTCTGACATTGCCGTCTCTCTCTTTCATACCTTGAACCGACACAAGCACCTATTCCGAGTGATATCACGGACACAGCAATTTTGTAGCTCGTCATGTTTGACGTATTGTACTAGATGGATTTGTGTAACATAAAGAAACAAAAATATATGGCCTGCTAAATTGATACCTTGCACGTTTTCAGGGATTTCCCCCGACGTTGTCGTCTATTCTATGCATGCTTTATAGACTGTATGTTTGAAAGTATGCGCAAGTACTTTTGTCACAAGTACTGACGAGATTATTTAAATTGAAATTATAATGGGGCTCGTAAGTCTCGTCTGCCGCCATATTGGTTTTATGCTATTTTGCCCTTTTCATTCATCTCTCTTCTGCGTTCGTGTGTGTGTGTGTGTGTGCGCGCGCGCGCGTGCGCGTGCGTGCGTGTGTATACACGTGCACGAGCACGCGTGTAGATCTACATGTATACGGGTACACGCGTGGTGGCTGAGGTGGCCGTAGTGTGTGCATGAGCGTGCGTGCGCGTGCGTGAGCGTGCGCGTGCAAAAACAACGTGTGGTGACTATGGTATAGATGAAGTAAACTGACTCTGACAGTGACTGGACTCCGTTTACCAATGGATTCCCCGAGCTTCGGTGAGTATCCTATATCACCTTTTAGTTTACACTTATAAATGACTTTGTCTTTCCCGATAGAACCAAACAGCATTCGACATGACTGCGGAAGGACAGGCCGTGTGCCCGTGAATCATAAGTTGGGCCCGAAACTTCAACAAGTCACAGGCCCGGTTGGATCGTGTTAAAAAAATATATATCTGTTGGTCGTGCTAGTGGCGGAGAACAAACAGGAATCATGCCCGAGAAATGGTTTTACACCTGGCAATATCCAAGATCGAAGCGATGGCACATGTTAGACTATGGCATGACTTATCAGATGTTTGCATTAGGGGAGACCGGGGATGTTTGTCACACATTTGTGTTTTTTCTTATTTTCTTCTTTGAATTAACAGTTCCCTAAGTTTTTTTGTTGCTAAGATTTACTTTAATCCATAATGTATGTACGGTTATTAGTAACGTCGACGTAGCCTTATTATAAGTATGATATTTGGATCATTCAAAAAATGATCTGTTGTGTGACAACTTGCTCCATGCCCGGGTTGGTTGTCACACACTGTGGGGTTGGTTGTCACACACTGTAGGGTTGGTTGTCACACACTGTAGGGTTGGTTGTCACACACTGTGGAGTTGGTTGTCACACACGGTGGGGTTGGTTGTCACACACTGTAGGGTTGGTTGTCACACGCTGTAGGGTTGGTTGTCACACGCTGTAGGGTTGGTTGTCACACGCTGTAGGGTTGGTTGTCACACACTGTAAGGTTGGTTGTCACACACTGTAGGGTTGGTTGTCACATGCTGTACGGTTGGTTGTTACACACTGTAGGGTTGGTTGTTACACACTGTAGGGTTGGTTGTCACACACTGTGGGGTTGGTTGTCACACACAGTGGGGTTGGTTGTCACACACTGTAGAGTTGGTTGTCACACGCTGTAGGGTTGGTTATCACACACTGTAGGATTGGTTGTCACACACTGTGGGGTTGGTTGTCACACACAGTGGGGTTGGTTGTCACACACTGTAGAGTTGGTTGTCACACACTGTAGGGTTGGTTATCACACACTGTAGGGTTGGTTGTCACACACTGTGGGGTTGGTTGTCACACACAGTGGGGTTGGTTGTCACACACTGTAGAGTTGGTTGTCACACGCTGTAGGGTTGGTTGTCACACGCTGTAGGGTTGGTTGTCACACGCTGTAGGTTTGGTTGTCACACACTGTAGGGTTGGTTGTCACACACTGTAGGGTTGGTTGTCACACGCTGTATGATTGGTTGTCACACGCTGTAGGGTTGGTTGTCACACGCTGTAGGGTTGGTTGTCACACACTGTAGGGTTGGTTGTCACACGCTGTAGGGTTGGTTGTCACACACTGTAGGGTTGGTTGTCACACACTATAGGTTTGGTTGTCACACACTGTAGGGTTGGTTGTCACACGCTGTACGGTTGGTTGTCACATGCTGTAGGGTTGGTTGTCACACACTGTAGGGTTGGTTGTCACACGCTGTAGGGTTGGTTGTCACATGCTGTAGGGTTGGTTGTCACACACTGTAGGGTTGGTTGTCACACACTGTAGGGTTGGTTGTCACACACTGTAGGGTTGGTTGTCACACGTTGTACGGTTGGTTGTTACACACTGTAGAGTTGGTTGTCACACACTGTTTGGTTGGTTGTCACACACTGTGGGGTTGGTTGTCACACACAGTGGGGTTGGTTGTCACACACTAGAGTTGGTTGTCACACGCTGTAGGGTTGGTTATCACACACTGTAGGGTTGGTTGTCACACACTGTGGGGTTGGTTGTCACACCCAGTGGGGTTGGTTGTCACACACTGTAGAGTTGGTTGTCACACACTGTAGGGTTGGTTATCACACACTGTAGGGTTGGTTGTCACACACTGTGGGATTGGTTGTCACACACAGTGGGGTTGGTTGTCACACACTGTAGAGTTGGTTGTCACACACTGAAGGGTTGGTTGTCACATGCTGTATGGTTGGTTGTCACACACTGTAGGGTTGGTTGTCACACACTGTAGGGTTGGTTGTCACACACTGTAGGGTTGGTTGTCACATGCTGTAGGGTTGGTTGTCACACGCTGTAGGGTTGGTTGTCACACACTGTAGGGTTGGTTGTCACACACTGTAGGGTTGGTTGTCACACACTGTAGGGTTGGTTGTCACACACTGTGGGGTTGGTTGTCACACACTGTAGGGTTGGTTGTCACACGCTGTAGGGTTGGTTGTCACACGCTGTAGAGTTGGTTGTCACACGTTGTAGGGTTGGTTGTCACACGCTGTAGGGTTGGTTGTCACACACTGTAGGGTTGGTTGTCACACACTGTAGGGTTGGTTGTCACACACTGTAGGGTTGGTTGTCACACACTGTGGGGTTGGTTGTCACACACTGTAGGGTTGGTTGTCACACACTGTGGGGTTGGTTGTCACACAATATGGGGTTGGTTGTCACACGCTGTAGGGTTGGTTGTCACATACTGTTGGGCTGGTTGTCACACACTGTGGAGTTCGTTGTCACACACTGTGGGGTTCGTTGTCACAAAATGTTGTGACTTCAATTATGGTATTGAAAAAAAAGTTATGTGTTAATGAAAAATTATTCCACAATGAAAGAAGCACTGTGAAACGTGTCTGATGGCGTATCGATGAATTTGTATTAAAAAAAACCATTGCAAGTGGCTAAAAACTGCGATATCAAAAGTTTGATGATAAGAATAATTAATGTTTTTTTAATCACATGATACATGAAAAGTATTTGTTTGAATCATGGCCCATTTCAGCGTGACATACCTTGATCTGTATGCGGTAGATACCCAAAGTATGGAAAGGTTTTTCCAAAATTATAAATTTTACAACGATTTCTCATATGTGAGGGGTATAACAACCAACCTCAACTGTTTTGTGACAACCAGCTCCTCCATCAAAATTTTGCATAATATATAATTCTTGAAGTGGCACTTGTTGTGCGAATGGGTTTGCTGTTACATGTGTATACATTTGAGAGCTCAAAATCGGTCCTATTCAAAATGACAATCTCTTCAAGCATACCTAAATACCACTCGGTGCTGTATCATACATAGTAACATATGAAGATTTTACTTATGACATGAAAAAGCGAAAGGACAACGCGGAACAAAAATACAAATGGGGTTCACGTCTATTAAACGGTCATTGTAGTGATAATCCCGAATGCTCTCGTCATCTGGGGGAAACACCGGAGGCATTGTGACAACCAACCCGTGTTACAACCAACCCCGGTCTTCCCTACACGCATGGTGCGATGTGCAGACTGTTCAACGGCCCACCATCTGATCAAATACACCCGGAAGACGACCCTGCACACAATGTTAAGACGGCAAGTTGCAAAACCAAAGCGCAAACCGGGTGTCACGAAACTATGTACGACTGCTGGTAGAGATGTACATAACAAACCTATGCACATTCCTTGTCAGCGGTTCCTTTGGTTGATGGGAACTCAGTAGACGATCGAGGACTGGGGGCCTTTCTGTTGGGCCGTTTATAGGCTATCGTTGCCACAGAAACTCTTAGCCACTCATGACGTGTTAATGCCGACTGGTTTGATAGACATTATACGGCGATAGCAGCTGCACTCCTCGCTGACAACAGAACTGCATTTCTGGAACACCCTCGCAATCATCTGTCGCAGGCTGAAATGCTGATGGTTGAAATGAAATGTTGACGAAGCAAAAGATTGAACAAGCGACCGCTTTAACTTCAAACTAAAACGCGGCAGGATTAGATGAAATCCCGGCTGAGGTACACATGCGGTGGAGACACCCATGGAAGTACGTGTAACTACATTATAATAAAGTACAGCAACGCACGTTCTGTCATGCCGAGCATTGAAGCTATACACTGGTAGATGTAGTTTTGTTTTTGGCTTGTTTCTTAGTCACGCACGCACACACAAACGCAGACACACACACGCATGCATGCACGCACTCAAGAACGCTCACACACGCACACGCACGCACGAACACGCAAGCATACACTTGCCTGGATCTTCGGGTTTTAAAGTATGGTATAACAGCCTTGTGTGCACCCGCCTTTATGTATCGTATTTTGGGTATTGAGAACGTGGCTTGCTTTGTGATTTTGTGTTTTTATTAAAATATAAAAATTTAACCTGTCCATCTTTAATTCTTTGTCGAGTTTTGTTTTGAAGGAGAGGATTTTTTCAGCGTTCACTGTTTGCTGGGAAAGGTTGTTCCAGTCTAGGAAGATGCGTTGTGAAAATGAGTGTTTCCTAATATCAAGTCTGCTTGGTGTCTTATAGAATGTTGTTGTTGTGGCCTCGTGTGCGGTTTGTTGTGATCATGAAGTAGTCCTCTTGATTGATGCTACTGATGATTCTGTAGATTTGGATTAGGTCTCTTCTTCTTCTCCGGTTCGCCAGACTTGGTAAGTTAAAATGTTTCAGCCTGTCTTCATAGTTCAAGTTTCTTATTTCTGGAACTAGCTTGGTTGCTCTCCGTTGTACTCAATCGTCGGTTTTGATATCTACGGCGTAGTGCGGGTTTCAGATGGAGTCAGCATAGTCGAGATGTGGTCTTACTAGCGCTGAATATAACAATCGGAAGCTGCTACTGTCCAGATATTTAAACGTGTGCTTGATGAGGCCTGTCATCTGGTTTTCCTTCTTCACAATGGTGCCAATATGCTGTCGGAATTTTAGGGATCTGTCGAACGTTACACCGATGTTAGTTTGTTGATGCCTTGTAATCTCTTTTTCTCCATTTCACACCTTACATCTCGATATATTTTTTGTATCAGCGGCGAAGGTCTGGAGTCCACTTTTTATACCGTCTGGCAGGTCGTTGATGAACAGGATGAAAAGAAAGGAGGTCAAAGACACTTGTGACTTCTGTTCATTTTGATAGCTTCCAGTTTACCCCTACCGTTTGTCTTCTTTCCATTATGTGAAGGCTTCGATCCACGCTGCCACCTCTCCTTGGAGGCCATATGCAGTTAATTTGTTTGCAAGTCTTTTGTGTGGCACCGTATCGAAGGCTTTCGCAAAGTCAATATATGTGGTGTCCATTGACCCGGGCAGACTACATCTGCCCGGGTCAATGGTGGCCAGTCCAAGTCTCCATGACTAGGAGTTGGGTGGTGCATGACCTGCCTGGTCTAAATCCATGCTGATCTTTGTGGAACATGTTGTTCGTAGTCATGTGAGCTGGGAGATGGTCCCGAATAATGCTTTCCAAAATCTTACATGCTATACGTGTCAAACTGATTGGCCAGTAGTTGGAAACATGTATTTTTTAGTTCTTTTTGTGTAGCGCTGTTACGTGTACTCTCTAGCTTCCATTGACCCTGCTAAAAATTACTACGGTTTACTAAAGTAAATTTATTATAGTTTACTATAGTAAACACTATAGTAAACTACAGTGTTTTTGCGGAATGTTTTACCATGTTTTATTATAGTAAATACTATAGTAAACAATAGTAAATACTTCATTTTACTATGATGAATATCACATTTTACCATGGTTTACTACTGTGAATACCATATATTACTATGATTTACTATGGTGAACGCATGGTAAAATGCAATATACTATGGTTTACTATAATTCACTATGATTTATTATGGAGATATCATGGTTTACCATAATAAACTGTAGTACATTTTTAGCAGTGGGGCTGGGAGCACTCCATCTTTCAATGACCTGTTGAAGATCAAAAGAAGAGGCTCCACAGTTAATTTCTCAGTTCATGCAGAACGTACGGATGGTATCTGTCTGGACCAAGTGACTTGTTTGTCTGTTGTTGGTTAATTTAGCCAGAACTTCTGCTGTGATTTCAATACTGATCAGCAGGTTTCCATTATGCCTGTCTTCGAGGGTCGGGATTTCCGCCAGATCTTCCTGTGAGAACACACTTGTAAAGAATTTGTTTAGTGTGTCTGCTTTCTCTTGGTCGGTGTTTGCTGTTGTGCCATCATCCACGTCAAATTCTCTGAGTGTGATATAAGACTTCGATTGATTGAGAATGAATAAACCGGTACCCGGTTACCATGAAGCAGAAGACAGCGAACTAGAACCAAATTATCGGATTAAAATGAAGTATCGCAATTGACAGCCTCGTTTCAACGCAGAAACTCTGTAAATAGAAAACAACATGGCGTCTACGAGTACAGGGTTGGTTGACAATTTTTCTTAAAAGAAAGCACAGTTCACACTGATGTCCCACCGATGTTACGTCTAGATATTCATCAAGAGATTATAAACAATTCCTGATCTTAAATCAAGTCTTAAACATGCGGAAAATTCATCTGATTTATGTTTGTAATTTTAAAACAACTTTACAGGAACTTGCATTGCTGGCAGTGACGGTGATTCTTGTGTCTTTACTGTTTACACTAGTTTGAGTCCATACAGCGCCTCCAGGAGCTAAGTAAGGAGTGTAGGTAGTGCGGGTCGCATTGCAGTTGGTTCAATAATATTGGCAATATTTTCATTTTAAATTTAGCGTTCCGTCAGAGTAACATTGTTGACCTTATTCCGTAAACAAAGCAAGCCAAAGCCAAAGGGCAGTTTTTGTTTGTTGCCTAGTTGTTTCCAGCACTCGGCAATGGCCAATGTTCTATTAACTGACTAGTCTGTATATATTGTGGTTACAATGTTATGATCTTATGAGGTCTTATTCAACTAGCCAGCCTTTGTAATTGTAGACTAGGCCTAGGCTATGGCATGGCTGACTATGTTGGGACTCGGATGTTTGGGCCCCCGACGGGTTCGGCCCATGGGGCCGAACCATCCGTTCGCGCAACCGGTTAACTATGACCTGCTTGCGTTCACGTGGGCTGAATCAACTGTTTCTATAACCGGTGTCGGCGGGCTGTATGGGCTGAACCATCCATCCTGCTTCTGTTTAGAAATCTGACTTTTGCGACCGTACTTGCTGCGGAAATCTAAGTATTTGATTTAATAAATGTTTAAATAATTCTTATATTGCATGCAACTATTTTTATTTGCGTATTTTCGGTAAATGTGTCACGAATTATTATATATTTATGCGTAATGTTTCAATGTTTAGCTTGCAATTATAATTATATTTTTTTCTGGGAATGAGACACTTGGGGGAATAAATTATTTAACTTTTATAATTTTATTAACATATAATACCACCAAAATACCATACAAGAAAGGAATTAAAATCATTAAGAAAATTTGAAATAAAATAACACATGCAATAAATATAAATTATCAAAGATATATAGAAATAATATAACCAACAATACATCCAATAAACATAAATCATTAAAATATCCAAATACAGTCGCACCTTGTTATAACGCGGTAGTCGGGGTCCACGAAATAAATCCGCGTAATAAACAGGGCACATTCCCGTATCTGCCGTCAAGGGTGCTACGACGACAACCGACACCGCTGCTGCACAAAGAATGCCATCGAAGGCAAAGTGTGCATGTCGCGCAGTCTATACGCAGTTTATGAAGCTTTTTAAACTGCCAGTCAACATCAATGTGTATTCTGTCATACACTGATGGACACTGTTGATCTGAATAAAATTCATGAATTGGGTATCGTTTTAAAATAAACAATGGATCAACAAGCCACGATAATATGGTACCTCTGACGTAAGATCTAAAATAATGACCTGGCACTCAGCAGCCGAATACGCAAATGATTTGACAAACGCTGTGTTAGACTTGATTAAGGATTTAAAGCTATAAGTACGTTCACAATTGGCTTAACTTCGTCTTTCAATCAAAATACCAATTTCTTAAGCAAGGCGTATTTGTGAATTTCAATTGCACTTTACAAGCCGCCCGGCAGTGGCGGTGCTGAGTCCAGGCGAACTCGCGATCCACGGAAGCCATGAGCATGACTAGCAGATTGGAAACGATTCGTTTGATGTCGGCGCAAAACAAACAATACCTCGCTCCACATTTACTGTTCCTAAAGTTAAAATTTACTATAATTATAGTCAAAGAAACTTATACTTTTGATAGCATTGGCAGTGCAGAATAAACAACGGCAACGTAGTGACGCGCCTCATACTTGACCCGTTGCAGTCATATGTCAACGTTAAATTTATTGTCCGCCAACTAGTCGTTCAGTATACACATGTCGTGGACAAAGACGGGGATAATTTCACACAAAACAATTGACAATTATTACCGTGTTAATATAGTTTGTCATAGCGCCCGTTTCCCCCCTGGCGGCAGAAATTCGGGATCCACGACCGACCGCGTTATAAAGGGGCACGTTATAACGAGGCGCGACTGTAACATCACCAAAACACAACCCCTATGCATGTAGTGTACAGTGTATTGTTGTGCTGACTCATGTTGAGGTCACACGGCTGAGTGACTTCATTGTTAAATGTAGAATAACACCTCAGTCAATGCGTCTTTGAAAAGTGTGGTTACACATTTATCTGTTCTATCAACATCAGCTACATAAAGGGAGTGAGGACATTGCATGTGCTCACATCATGTGCTCCATTACCGTGTTTGCTTAGCTTACTGCTAGGATACTTTGCAACAAACAAACAAATATCACACATACAAGCCATCCCGGTAAGAGTGCGAGTTCAAACAATAAAGAGGTGGTAGGTAATTTATTGTGAAACATCAAAAACAATCTTCAAATGCAATGGGGCAAATCAAACGCAGTGGGCTGAGGCAGGACTGAGACAACCGCTACTTTGATAATTATCAATGGACCGAAACATCCGACACCACACATCAAATTTTCGGTGAAGTGGGCCGAAACATCCAACCCTGCATAGCGGATTTTTGTTACGTGGGCCGAACCATCTGTCTGCGTGGGCTGAACCATCCATAGGTTATTTCTAGCATCATTGGCATCGGCTACTTTGCAGAGTTGGTTTTCTGCCCATGGCAGAAATAGGGGAGAAAGGCAATATAAATCATAACAATAAATTAACAGGTATTCTCAGATCCACCAAAAAACAGTATTATAGCAGTTTACTCGCAAAGAAAAAATGACATTGCTGGCACCTGGAAAGTACTTAAAACTGTAATGGGAACACCTTGCTTAGAAAATCACTACCCAGATCAGTTTGTTAATAATGGCATGACCATTAGTAATAAGGAAGATGTAGCGAACATGTTTAATCATTATTTTACAAATATTTTACTTGCAGTAAAGGTCACCAAGTTTTTGGGTGGGTTTATTGATAATCTACTAAATTGAAAAGCTCATATAAAATATGTAAAATCAAAGCTTTCCAAAAGTACAGCTATAATGCATAGATGCAGTCATCTACTTGATAGAAATAGTAGACGTATTCTATACAGTTCCCTCATTTTGCCGTATTTAAATTACTGTGCAGAGATATGGGGAAACACGTAGCCAACAAATATAATCCGCATTATATTTGATGCAAGACAGTTGGATCATGCAAACTCACTTTTCCAACAATTACATGTTCTAAAATTTACAGATATCATACAACTGAAAACATTATTATTTATGTACACAGTTTACTAAAGCTGTTTGCTATCAAATATTAAGTGTTTGTTTACTAGACGGGAAATAGCATATTCAATGCGAGCTAATCATGACTTAGAACGACAGAGAGTCTGTTCTACCATGCAATCAATGTCTCTTGGTGTAAAGGGAGTGCAGTTGTGGAATTCTCTATGTGATCATTTAACAAACTACTAATACTATTACTGAATTTAAGCAAAAATGCAAGAACCTTTTATTTAAGAAATATCTGGTTGTGGAAATCTAAACAAAATCATACACACATATAATCATGCCATTGAGGAAACTACAATATGTGTAAAGATGTGTACTTATCTCATACTTTAAATTTTGAACAAGCACATATTCCATTACATGTTTTCAATTATTGTAGCTTGACGGTTAGATGAATAGCAAGTTAAATTAATATAATATCGATGTCTTAATATACATGTACGTATGTATGTGTATATGTGTGTCTATATGTATGTGTACGTATGTATCTATGTGTATACATATAGGTATATCTAAATATGTGTCGGGTAAATTTACACAAAAGTCCATGACTGTATTTACCCCCTTCCAACATTGTATATTCTCACTTGTATTATAGTTAAACTTGTTTGGTTTTCTTGTGTATATATTGTTGCTAATGTTCTGAATAAACGTTCATTCATTCTTTTACTAACTAGGCTAGCTGCTAGAGTTTGTTATTGTTTGAGTGGTTGATGGAGCTTATAAGACTGTCTAGCTGTGTGTGTTTTAATAACTTGTTGGGACTGTCACCACAAGATGACACAGTACTGGTGTCAGAAGGAAACTGGAATGCTGATATTGATAGTAAAATAAATGTGTATAAAATATGGGTATTTTAGGAGTTTCTGCCCTGAGGGCATTGCCGTTACACACCAAATTACACATGTCGTCACTCATAATTAATTGGTTATTATCATTGTTACATTGACGATTCTATGATTGAGCACCCCTCACATTGTCATTCGTGGTTTTTGTTGGAGAACATAAAACACTGTCAGACTGTCATTCATACAGACTTAGGCCTTTGTACAGAGGATATAATGAAGACCATTTCCCTAATTGTTATCGCGTTATTGTCCACAGTGGCTTTATCTAACATTATTAAAGTCTTGAGTTGACTTCAGTTCAGCTGCATATCCAGCTAATGACAATGTCCTGGAGGTAACAGCCTTGAGCACTGTTATCAAAGATACCAGCTAATGGCAATGTCCTGGAGATAACCACCTTGAGCACTGTTATCAAAGATACCAGCTCTGTCTCAATTGGGCGCTTACTTACATGATGTAAATTGTGTAAATGTCAGTAGAATGGGAGAAAGATGCCAACATTAGCTCATCTCCGGGAACCTAATGAATACCCTTGACTTGATGGCCCATTAATGGTTGCAATGTTTGTCCATGTGATGTAATTGTATAATTTGTTTTGCTTTGTTGTAGTGGTTCAGGGTCTCGTATAGTTTGCCCGTATCATCCTGATGCTAACCTCATTGAGGACTACCATGCTGGGGACATGATTTGTCCAGATTGTGGTCTCGTTGTCGGTGACAGGTATGGCTCACTGGCAACATTTTATATATGAAGACATGACTTTTGTTATATTCAGCAAATGCTCCAAGTGACACTTGTGACAGTTGACACTTGACACTTGACTTTCCTGGTATACCTGCAAAAGGGAATAATTTTTTAACATATATTCTGTATGTGGTCAACTTTTATTTAAAAAACCATTGTTATTATTACATGCAATGTCCACACATCAACCCATTTAACGAATTACTGGGTTAGGGAGCTGATCCCATCACAAAATATTTTATAGTTGTTTGTTATTGCAATCAAATGTATTGTGTACGGATATAATTTACTTTGATTGTGTATATCTTAGTTTTTAATGTTCACGCTATGGTCCGTTGGTCTAGCAACATGGTCCGTACATCACAGTCACACTGTGATTATCTAGGTCCAAATGTCAGTCTGACAACGTGGTCTGTATTTCCCTATGTGATTATCAACTATAGGTGTTGTTTTTCCGCAGGGTCATTGATGTAGGCTCAGAGTGGAGGACATTCAGCAATGAGAAAAGCACCAAAGATGCATCACGTGTTGGAGCTGCTGAGGTAAGAGTATCATATCACTTCTGTTGATGTAGGCTCTTGGAGCTGCTGAGGTAAGAGTATCATATAATTTCTGTTGATGTAGGCTCTATGAGCTGCTGAGGTAAGAGTATCACATCACCTCTGTTGATGTAGGCTCTTGGAGCTGCTGAGGTAAGAGTATCATATCACTTTTGTTGATGTAGGCTCTTGGAGCTGCTGAGGTAAGAGTATCATATCACTTCTGTTGATGTAGGCTCTTGGAGCTGCTGAGGTAAGAGTATCATATCATTTCTGTTGATGTAGGCTCTATGAGCTGCTGAGGTAAGAGTATCACATCACCTCAGTTGATGTAGGCTCTTGGAGCTGCTGAGGTAAGAGTATCATATCACTTCTGTTGATGTAGGCTCTTGGAGCTGCTGAGGTAAAAGTATCATATCACTTCTGTTGATGTAGGCTCTCATTGTAAAACTTCACGTTAGTAATTAGTCTGACTAGTTGTTGTTAATGCGAGGTATCATATGGTGGTATACCAGTGTCACCATACTGTGATGTACCAGGATTAAATAATAATTTTATGTGGTTTTGTAACCACTAGTTTATTTAATCAAACCATTTTCCAAACTGTATATTACATCTTCAGTTGATAATACTTGAAGTGACAAAACCTTGTAAAAACAATTCAATTAAAGACTTGATTCTTTGATGCATGGATAAAATGCATTTCTGTATAGAGTATTGATTGATGGAAAAGTCTAAAGTTACGGAAGGATTCTAAAACAAGACTAACAAGCAAATGCGTTTATATTACTTCGCTAAGTACAAACGTAAATGCAGGAAAGCCTGAGAAGGTGTGCCAGAATACAGACTTGGAACATCATGATTTAAAACCATACATTGCACCATATATTGTATATATATATATACTGTATATATATATATATATAAACAAGCAATATGCTGCACACAACTAGTTACCGTATACAAAAACTACACTATTGTACAAGACCATTTGAAAGGGTTCATGTCTGATGGTCTTGGAGACTTTGTGTGTCCTGATTGAACATGTCATTGTCCTTCCAGAACCCACTGTTGGAGGGAGGGGATCTGTCGACGATGATCAGCATGGGAACAGGAAGTGCTAGTTTTGACAATGATGGCAAATCTATATACAGGAACAGACGTCAGGTAAGCATTATGGTACTGTCATATTTGTCAGTTTAAATAATGTTCTTTGTGATATCACAGGCATCTGATCATCATGGATGAGTATTTTGAGAGATTGTTACCTAGTCCATTGTTAGTATAGTGGTCCCACCAGACTGGCTAGCCTTAATTATGTGAATGAATGTATGCTGTGTGTACGCCACTGGAGTGTTGTGTTCTTAGTTCTTCTTTTGTGAATGTGTCACCAGTTACATTTGTGATTGCCATCAAAATTTTTCTTATACATTTGATAGAAAAGTTACTTGATTCTAATGTTACCTAATATGTGACTGTGAAAGTGTCCATGCTTCAGATGAACAGTTCAGACCGCACACTGATGGTGGCATTCAGAGAGATCAACCAGATGAGTGACAGACTCAACCTGCCCAAGATGATAGCTGTGAGTGCTAACCAGGGCTGGGTCCTTTACGTAATTGTATTTGTTCTTTGATTACAGACAAATGCTATAATTGTAATTGATTCTGGTTTTGAAAATATTATTGTAATTGATTATTTTCTGTAATTGAATCAATTACAATCAGTTACACAGTTTTCTGACACCACACACTTTTTCTAAGAAAACTATTAAAAAACAGCTGTCCCACAGACTGTTTTCAATCTACAAAATAATAAACCATACAAAATACAGAAGTTGTGATCCCAATGTGCCATTCACCTAACAGTGTTAATTAATGAAGCCATGTAGCTGGCAGTGTCCAAGACTACTGTTTGCTCAGAGAGTGGATTAGCACCTGTCACTGTCCAACTGTCAATATCCCCTTTGTAACAAATAATTATATTTATTGCATACTCCTGTAAAAAGCCAGCTTAAATCATCTAGTTTTG
This sequence comes from Escarpia spicata, assembly GCA_963995525.1. NCBI lineage: Eukaryota > Metazoa > Annelida > Polychaeta > Sabellida > Siboglinidae > Escarpia > Escarpia spicata. Next base: position 24,607,003 of record OZ023217.1, read on the forward strand.
ATTTACTGTTTGTTCCTTCAGTCAATACTAATATTGGAACTAGGGCCTTTTCTGTTGCTGCACCAGTTCTCTGGAATATGCTCCCTCTTCGTGTTAGATCAGTTGAAAATATTATACAATTTCGCCGTCATTTAAAAACTTATCTTTATAATGTTGCGTATCCACCATAGCTCCCTGGCGTATCCACCTTAGCTCCCTGGCGTATCGATCCATCTATTGATGACTTTAATACGGCTGATAATTTCTGAGATTGATTAACCCTTTTGTATTGATGTGCCTCGGAGCTTGGTTTCCAACGATCCGTTTAGGTGAAAAAGAAGTTACCTTATTATTATTATTGAAATACCCCGGGTCCATGTAGACTAGCTTACACCCACCCATGGACCAACAAACCAAAGGTACCAGACACCATCATTACCAAATATTAATCTTGTTCACAATAGCTCCATCTGGAGAGTTGTTCACCTCTCTACACTTTCCATATTTCTCTGGTACGTGCAAAAACTATTACGTATCTTTAGTAAACAACTTGAAATAACTATAAAAGGTAAGTTCTTATATCGCGCAGTATCCAGTCCTCAGGACTGCTCAAAGCACTTTACACTTTACTCCCTGACAGACCTGTTCAATCAAACACCATCTCAACTTCTCTGGGAAGTATCCAGCCACGCTGCAATTAATGCACGAAGACTATTCGTTCACAAACACCCACTACTGTCTATAGCCAGGTACTCATTCATACGTGTGAGTGAACTGAAGCAATATAGAGTGGACAGACTTGCCCAAGGTTCAACACGGAAGCACAGGGTTCGAACCCGGGTTATCTCCGTCGAGAGTCCGAAGCTCTAGCCACTGCACCACAACTACCTTTGAATTTTTTTTTATTCATCACCAATTACTAGATCAGAGGACAGTGACCTCCATAATTTGTTGAATATCAAGGCCTGATTCACTACAGTATATTGAGTTGGTCTGGATTAGAGCCTAATAAAGTAGTCACTCAGATGTTGTAACTAAGACTTGCCATCAGTGTCATGTCAGCTTGCAATGATTGCAGGACCGTGGCAACATGCTCTTCAAGCAGGTGCACGAGGGAAAGTCACTGAAGGGGCGCAGTAATGACGCCATCTCATCAGCTTGTCTCTACATTGCCTGCAGACAAGAAGGGGTACCACGCACATTCAAAGGTAATGAAACAGTGCATCAGCTTTCTCCCCTACTCCAAATACCTCAGTGTGTCTCATAAGGTCGTCGTTGGCGTTACATGTCTTATATTTCCACGTGTTTGTCTTTTATATTTCGTACAACTGCAGAAATTCATTAGTTGTGAAGATTTGTTTGCGTGTTGTATTTTGGCAGAAGAGCTTGTTTTTGGAGTTATTCTAACTATTTTATGCCATAATCCTATTTTATGCTCACAGATATCATGTGATTCCAATTTTCTAAATGTTGGGTGGTGTAATTTGATGTTACTGTTAGCATATGTTACTGTTAGCACATGTTACTGTTTGTTCCAAATGGCTTTGCAGGGAACTTTCATCTGTAAAACAAATTCACTGTGCCAGGTTATGATGTAAGATCTTTTGGGTCTAGCTGAGTGAATGGTCAGTATTTCCTGTTGCTCTTCTACTTTTGCACTGCACTGTCATCTTAAAGGAACTTTGCATGTTATATGCAGAGAAACATAAATGCACTGAATAAATTTGCATTCTTGCTAACTAATACCCTGCATGAAAAATTGTCAGCATACAGTATGCACACTATATAACTGTTTATGTTGGTGCTAAAGTACGAAGCTGCTAAATACAGTTGTATTAATATATTGAAACAACAATTATATTGACGTAACAGTGTTCCTGCAGGAAATACTTACACATGTTTACAATCAAACGTATTTTTAATAAAACATTTTTTTTATAGAATAAATAAACTCTTTTTGCATTCATTATCTTCAGTGGAAATGTAATTACAAAGTTACTACATTGACAGAATTATAGGTGGCAACTCTGTTTGAACAAAGTAATGTATTTTGCCAGACTAATTACTGTGTAAACTTGCATGAATTCAAGAGTTGTTGTTATGACATTGTTGTGGTGATGATATGTTCTGTTATTGTGTCATTATTGTGTTCATGTGGCATGTTGCTAAGTTAGTGTGTTATGTTACTGTGTTGAATCAATGTGCCATGTTCCTGTGTTTATTTGTTGTGTTGCTGTGTTACAGCAACAACATAATACCACAGCAACAAGCAACTATTTATTTGTTGTGATACGTTACAGCAACACAACATAATACCAACATAGTAACACAGCAACACACAACTATTTATTTGTTGTGTTGCGTTACAGCAACACAACATAATAACACAGCAACACGCAACTATTTATTTGTTGTGATACGTTACAGCAACACAACATAATACCAACATAGTAACACAGCAACACACAACTATTTATTTGTTGTGTTGCGTTACAGCAACACAACATAATAACACAGCAACACGCAACTATTTATTTGTTGTGTTGCATTACAGGAACACAACATAATAACACAGCAACACACAACTATTTATTTGTTGTGTTGCGTTACAGCAACACAACATAATACCACAGCAACACGCAACTATTTATTTGTTGTGTTGCGTTACAGCAACACAACATAATAACACAGCAACACGCAACTATTTATTTGTTGTGATACGTTACAGCAACACAACATAATACCAACATAGTAACACAGCAACACACAACTATTTATTTGTTGTGTTGTGTTACAGCAACACAACATAATAACACAGCAACACGCAACTATTTATTTGTTGTGTTGCATTACAGGAACACAACATAATAACACAGCAACACACAACTATTTATTTGTTGTCTTGCGTTACAGCAACACAACATAATAACACGGCAACACACAACTATTTATTTGTTGTGTTGCGTTACAGCAACACAACATAATAACACAGCAACACGCAACTATTTATTTGTTGTGTTGCGTTACATGAACACAACATAATAGCACAGCAACACACAACTATTTATTTGTTGTGTTGCGTTACATGAACACAACATAATAACACAGCAACATGCAACTATTTATTTATTGTGTTGCGTTACATGAACACAACATAATAACACAGCAACACACAACTATTTATTTGTTGTGTTGCATTACAGGAACACAACATAATAACACAGCAACACACAACTATTTATTTGTTGTGTTGCGTTACAGGAACACAACATAATAACACAGCAACACACAACTATTTATTTGTTGTGTTGCGTTACAGCAACACAACATAATAACACAGCAACACACAACTATTTATTTGTTGTGTTGCGTTACAGGAACACAACATAATAACACAGCAACACACAACTATTTATTTGTTGTGTTGCGTTACATGAACACAACATAATAACACAGCAACACGCAACTATTTATTTGTTGTGTTGCGTTACATGAACACAACATAATAACACAACAACACGCAACTATTTATTTGTTGTTTTGCATTACAGCAACACAACATAATAACACAGCAACACACAACTATTTATTTGTTGTGTTGCGTTACATGAACACAACATAATAACAGCAACACGCAACTATTTATTTGTTGTGTTGCGTTACAGCAACACAACATAATAACACAGCAACACGCAACTATTTATTTGTTGTGTTGCATTACATGAACACAACATAATAACACAGCAACACACAACTATTTATTTGTTGTGTTGCGTTACATGAACACAACATAATAACACAGCAACACGCAACTATTTATTTGTTGTGTTGCATTACATGAACACAACATAATAACACAGCAACACGCAACTATTTATTTGTTGTGTTGCGTTACATGAACACAACATAATAACACAGCAACACGCAACTATTTATTTGTTGTGTTGCGATACATGAACACAACATAATAACACAGCAACACACAACTATTTATTTGTTGTGTTGCATTACAGGAACACAACATAATAACACAGCAACACACAACTATTTATTTGTTGTGTTGCGTTACAGGAACACAACATAATAACACAGCAACACACAACTATTTATTTGTTGTGTTGCGTTACAGCAACACAACATAATAACACAGCAACACACAACTATTTATTTGTTGTGTTGCGTTACAGGAACACAACATAATAACACAGCAACACACAACTATTTATTTGTTGTGTTGCGTTACATGAACACAACATAATAACACAGCAACACGCAACTATTTATTTGTTGTGTTGCGTTACAGCAACACAACATAATAACACAGCAACACGCAACTATTTATTTGTTGTGTTGCGTTACATGAACACAACATAATAACACAACAACACGCAACTATTTATTTGTTGTTTTGCATTACAGCAACACAACATAATAACACAGCAACACACAACTATTTATTTGTTGTGTTGCGTTACATGAACACAACATAATAACAGCAACACGCAACTATTTATTTGTTGTGTTGCGTTACAGCAACACAACATAATAACACAGCAACACGCAACTATTTATTTGTTGTGTTGCATTACATGAACACAACATAATAACACAGCAACACACAACTATTTATTTGTTGTGTTGCGTTACATGAACACAACATAATAACACAGCAACACGCAACTATTTATTTGTTGTGTTGCATTACATGAACACAACATAATAACACAGCAACACGCAACTATTTATTTGTTGTTTTGCATTACATGAACACAACATAATAACACAGCAACACGCAACTATTTATTTGTTGTGTTGCGTTACATGAACACAACATAATAACACAGCAACACACAACTATTTATTTGTTGTGTTGCATTACAGGAACACAACATAATAACACAGCAACACACAACTATTTATTTGTTGTGTTGCGTTACATGAACACAACATAATAACAGCAACACGCAACTATTTATTTGTTGTGTTGCGTTACAGCAACACAACATAATAACACAGCAACACGCAACTATTTATTTGTTGTGTTGCATTACATGAACACAACATAATAACACAGCAACACACAACTATTTATTTGTTGTGTTGCGTTACATGAACACAACATAATAACACAGCAACACGCAACTATTTATTTGTTGTGTTGCATTACATGAACACAACATAATAACACAGCAACACGCAACTATTTATTTGTTGTGTTGCGTTACATGAACACAACATAATAACACAGCAACACGCAACTATTTATTTGTTGTGTTGCGTTACGTGAACACAACATAATAACACAGCAACACACAACTATTTATTTGTTGTGTTGCATTACAGGAACACAACATAATAACACAGCAACACACAACTATTTATTTGTTGTGTTGCGTTACAGGAACACAACATAATAACACAGCAACACACAACTATTTATTTGTTGTGTTGCATTACAGGAACACAACATAATAACACAGCAACTCACAACTATTTATTTGTTGTGTTGCTGTGATAGTATGTGCTTCCGTGTTGATGTGTTCTGTTGAGCGCAATGGAGCAGTGGCTAGAGTTTCGACTGAGAGAACCCAGGTTCAAATCCTGTGCTGCTGTGTCGAACCTTGGACAAGTTCATTCACTCTATGTTGCTTCAGTTCACTCAGCTTTATGAATGAGTACCTGGCTATAGACAGTGGTGGATATTTGTGTACGAACGGTCTTCACACATTAATTGCAGCATGGCTGGATGCTTCCCACAGAACTCAAGATGGTGTTCGATTGAACAGGTCTGCCAGGGAGTAAAGTGTAAAGCGCTTTGAACAGTCGTGAAGACTGGATACTACGCTATATAAAAATTACCTTTACTTGTTTTGTTGCTCTGTTAATGTGCAGTGTTAATGTGTTGTGTTGTATTAACATGCTGTGTTAGTGTGTCATGTTATTGTGTAAATGTGCATGATGCTGTGCATTTGTGTAGTGTTTGTGTGTGTTTTTGTTGGGTAAATGTGTTGTGTTGCTGTTATGGTGTTGCTGTGTTAATGTATGATGTTGCTGTGTTAACGTGCAGTGTTGCTGTGGTAGCGTGCATTGTTGCTGTGTTAACATGTGATGTTGCAATGTTAATGTGTGATGTTGCTGTGTTAGCATGCAGGTGTTCCTGTGTTAACATGCAGTGTTCCTGTGTTTACGTTCAGTGTTGCTGTGTTCATGTTCAGTGTTGCTGTGTTCAAGTTCAGTGTTGCTGTGTTTATGTTCAGTGTTGCTCTGTTCATGTTCAATGTTGCTGTGTTCATGTTCAGTGTTGCTGTGTTTATGTACAATGTTGTTGTGTTCATGTTCGGTGTTGCTGTTTTCAAGTTCACTATTGCTGTGTTCATGTTCAGTGTTGCTGTGTTCATGTTCAGTGTTGCTGTGTTCATGTTCAGTGTTGCTGTGTTCATGTTCAGTGTTGCTGTGTTTGCCAGAGATCTGTGCCGTGTCAAAGGTGTCGAAGAAAGAGATTGGCCGAGTGTTTAAGCTCATCCTCAAGACTCTCGAGACCAGTGTTGAACTCATCACCACGGGCGACTTCATGGTCAGTGCAGGCAAATAGTTCCAATCAAAATATTCAGTCTATGAATGTTATATTATTGTTTTGTACGGCTTGTATAGATTGGTACATTGCGTTACATTTGAAGCTATTGTTTCACAAGGCGGCTCTGAAAGTAATGAACTTTCGTAGATTCTGATAAAATAGCTTTGGTTCAAAATCTTTCAATAGAAGCACAAAGCGCTGGTCTGTAGTTGGTCTTTCTGTTTGGCCGTATGTGACCCGCACAGCAAAGTGGACATTAAGTACCACATTAAGTACCACATTAAGTACCACATTAAGTACCACAAAAGTAGCTTTCTAGGTCATGTCCCATCAGTTTTGTGATTTTGACAGAAATGCGAACCTTGTAACCTCACCTTTCAGTGTCCAGCTTAACTTTCTTGACAGATAATCACAAAATAGTGAAATCATTTACACATCCCCCAGATTAAGAAATGACCTCCTTCCTCAAAACGTTGCTTTTTAAAAGTGTGCAATTTAGCAACAAATAATAAATAACATTTCAACAAATAGAAAATGACTGAAGATATTTTTTTTAAATGATGTAATGTTTTGAAGCTCATGATCCGCAAAATGCAAAAAGGTACAAAACTCTGTTTCACAATTTTTAGACTGCACCCCCTTTGGTATGACAGGTCACATTGTGGGCACATGATGATACATGCATGCTGCACGGTTTTTTTTCAGTCACGGTTCTGCTCTAATCTGGCTCTACCAACAGTTGTACAGAAAGCAGCAACCCACATTGCTAAGAAGGCTGTCGATATGGACCTTGTTCCTGGGTGAGTTCACACAGATAACACTACATACAATATGTAAAACTTTAATACCATCAAATCATTGGGAATATGAGCTCTGTTGTGTATCAAAACCAAAAGGTTAGGTCGTTTCTGTAATCGGTTTATTATTTCCAGTCATCAACAGTTGGATGAATATATTGAGGAGATAAGGGGGAAAGCATCGTAGAAAGTGTGTCGTCGGGTGATGCTAGAATGTCATTATATTTACTCTGGCATAGCACTAACATCGAGTGAGAGTTGGTAAGACAAGTTACAATGTCTATCTTAACTCTGGGAACAACTAGATATCCTACAAGTAGATGATTGAAGTTGTCTAGGCTTTCTTGCAGGAAAGAGCGGCGGATGTAAATAAGTTACTTAGATTACAGCACTTGGTAGGGAACTGTAGGAGTAGAAACAATGCAGTGGTATTAGAAGTAGCACTGAGTGATAGAAATGGAGACAACAGAACTGTTACATCACTATTTAGAACTACATCAATAGCAGTATTGTCGGGTTAAGGGTGCCACCTGAATTTTTAAATGTCAAATTAATTTAGTGAAAATGCAAACCTACGTAGTATCCACCAGTTTTGGTAAATCATCAGACAGTTGAAGTGATTTCAAGCTTGGAATCTTCAGGTGAATGCGTGAAATGATTACACATGTGTGTTGTTGTGTTGATGTCGTTAATTCAGTGGGATGAAGGCTTAATGGCGACCCAGCAATTATTTTTTCCAGATCTTACTACTAAAATCACCATTTACCGAAATGTAAGCACTTTTTAAAAACGACTGCGACTTGTTTTTATTATATATAAATTATTCACACATTACACATTTGGACATAAAAGAACTGGATTCATAAACGAGTTGAGGAAGTAGCTTTAATTGATGGTATTTGTGTGTGTGTTTGCAGGCGTAGTCCCATCTCTGTAGCAGCTGCAGCTATTTACATGGCATCCCAGGCATCGGAAGACAAGAAGTCACAAAAAGGTAAGCATAGACCAGTCAGTTCTAATTGGCCACTATTTTCATTATTGGCTCTTGTTTGCTTCATATTAGGGCTAGTCCTACATTTTGATGTTTAATACTTAATAAAATGAAATTCTTTGATGATCCTGTGGAATTTATTTAACGTTGCTCTTCACACAAACATAACATGCATATTAAATTAAATCAATAAATTGATATACCTTTTTTGCACAGATGATATTTAATTTAATTTTTTTAACATTATATTTTATAAATAAACAATTCAAACATAGGTACTCTACCATTTAAAAAATACATTTAAACAACAAGTTGCAATGAATAGTATTAGGTTAATGCTTTCACCTAATGTTTTATGTAACATTTGCAGAGTTTGAAAGCTGCTAGATGTTTCCTTTAGTCCCCATGACTACACAGTGGCTGTTGTCATGACTACAGTACAGTATTAACTCTCTCTTTTAATTCCACAAATGCACATTTCACGTTCTCTAAAACCACAAATATTTTAGTCACGACATGTAGTAGGAGAATAAACATTTGAGTTCTGAACAGTAAGTGAACAGTAACAAAAATGTCACGTTTTGCATGACTGATGTTACAAATATTAGCAATGTATTCATCTGTTCATTTTGGACATTTCCCTTTAAATTAACAGTTCAAATATTTGTGGTTTTCAAAATGTATTCTATTGGCTCCCTCAAAAATATATAATCAAAAAGAACCTTATCTTAGCTTCTTGTTGACCATGTTCGCATGCTTGTATTTTACAAAAATATCAAGTTGGGACACCAAACCAAATGTTCACTTATCTAATTTTGCAAATTGTTCAATGTACTTTTTGGTAGTCATGTCCACATTGCCCAGTTGTAATTGGTTATAAATTACACAGTTCCATTTGAACTCAGCCTTGGCATAGTGCAAAGTAATGTCACAGAGGGCAAGTAACTGTGTTTACTTTGAGTTTAGTGATGTCCAAGACCCAGTGACTGCATGAAAGATGTACTGTGCTTGTTCTCATGCCAGACTGTTGGTGTGTTTCAGAGATTGGGGACATCGCTGGAGTGGCAGAGGTGACAATCCGACAGTCGTACAAACTCATCTATCCCCAGGCAGAGATCCTCTTCCCTGATGGCTACAAGTTTCCGTCCCTTATTGCACTACTGCCACCACAGTGATGTGTCAAGTTGGTGCCGATATCAGATTATGTGGTGTTGGTGCCATGGTTATGTTGATGCCTGGTTGTGTCACTTGTTTGTCTAAATGTTGATGACACTGCAGTGATGGCATGTCAAGTGTCAGTCGTAATATCTGTCTAAATGTTGATGACACTGCACTCTGCAGTGATGTTGCGTCAAGTGTCAGGCATGATGTCTGTCTGTAGATGCTGATGACACTGTTTTCAGTCATGTTATGTCAAATGTCAGTCATGTCTGTCTGTAGGTGTTGATGACACGTTTTTCAGTGATGTCATGTCAAATGTCGGTCATGATGTCAGTCTGTATATGTTGATGACACTGTTTTCAGTGATGCCATGTCAAAACCCAGTCAATATGTCTGTCTGTAGATGTTGAAGACATTGTTTTCAGTGATGTCTGATGACAACAGTGATGTCTGATGACAACAGTGATGTCTGATGACAACAGTCAGTCATGATGTCTGTTTCTAGATGTTGATGACACTGCAGTGATGTTGTGTCAAGTGTCTGCCATGATGTCTAGTCATGTGATCATTTTTGTCAAGTTCAACTTAATGCACTTGCCAGTTGTTTTCTTGATTGAAGGTTAGGCTACAGCCATTCAACAATGTGTGAAACTTGTTATTACTGTATCCATCTACTGTACTATTCCCAGGGTCGATGTTAGTACATTGCTGTGCTGTCACGTTCTGGTCCTTAGGCCAGCCCTGTGTACATCACTGTACCAATGAACCTATTTTATTTGACCTTCTTAGGTCAATTTATAAGTGAGAGCCGTGCAAAGTTATCTGGATCAGATCAGTGTCAAGATGCTTGAAATGTGTGTTTTAGCTTTTTAACTACTATACAGTTATATTACATTTGTAAATGTTTTCTTTCATGTCAGCATGATATGCACAAAATGCATAATAATGAGGCATTTGCGAGTCTAGTTTCCATTTGCGATACTTGCACATCGCTGAACATTGTCTGTGTGTTGAGGTGGAGAAGTCAACAGTCTGTCTGCTGTATCACTGCAATGGCAGCAAGAGTCATGTCACCTATACATGTTAGTGGTCATGTCACTTCTTGTGTTGTGCGATTTGTGGAGATGGTTGACCATGCTGTCAGCACTACTTGTAGTTGTTTTGTGCAAATGGATTATTTAACTGTCAGCAAATCTACACTTGTAGCAGTTTTGTGAAAATCAACTGGTTGATGGAGATGTCAGTAAAACTACATTTGTAGGAGTGTTGTGAAAATCAACAGGTTGGTGGAGCTGTCAGCAAAGCCACACTTGTATCAATGTCTTGGAAATTGACTGGTTGATGGGCCTGTCAGTAACGCTACACATAAGGCGGTGTTGTGGAAATCAGTTGTTTGGTGGTGCTGTCAGAAAGCTACACAAGTAGAAGTGTTGTGTAAATCAACTGGTTGATGGTGCTGTCAGCAAAGCTATACGTGTAGCAGTGTTGTGGAAATCAACCGGTTGAAGGAGCTATCGGTAAAGCTACATTTTTTGTAGCACAGTGTTGTGGTTGTCTGGTGTTCCAGAAGTCACCTGATTGATGGTGCTGTCTTGCTGTTGCTAAAGCTACACTTGTAGCACAGTTGACTTGAGTCTCAATCAGATTTGTATTTATCTTAACAGCCTGTCATTTGTGGAAGGAATTGCAATAAATTGGTAACAATAGATTACACCAGAACAAAACTGTGATCTTTCCGAGTGTTTTCTTGCTGAACGAAGACATTTATTAATATCTACCATTACAGCACAATAGTAAAATATAATGTGACTAGAATATTGTCACTGGTGGTTGACAGGCTGAGACCATCGCTGCAGTTTCTGCATTTACTCCTGTAAGGGTTCTTTTATTTTCTTGGCATAATCATTAGATAAAGGCTTTCAACATTTCACGTAGAAGGCACCTAGTGTGCATCACATTCATCTAGTGCTCAGCAAGTTCTTCCCTGTATTTATGAAATGACTGACCATGGGTTGAACCTAATAACTGGCTAGTCAATAGGCGAGCATGAAACCACTGAGCCATTCATTTATTTGTGTAGTATATTCCCGGGATTAAGAGGGTTTCAGTGTGTGTGCGTGTGCATGCGTGTATGTGCAATATAACTGCTGGTATTCAGTGTTGACATTAACATTGTTGATTAGCAAACTAAGACAGACATCCATTGTTGGGTTTATGTATGTATGGTTAGTTCAGGTATTGGAAAGAAATCTATTCAAGTTCTCCTGTTGTCAACTGGTGCTTAAACAACAATAAATGGCTCGATGTTGGTGCAGTAATGACTAGGGGAAATCTCAAGTCAGCATTGCACTGTCGATTGTTCGAATATAGTGACCCCTGACAAGGCTGACATGCAGTCTACAGTTTCAGTGGGCATGTCACTACAGGCCAAGCATGTAGGCTGTTGTAGATGGACATTGTGGCCTCGAATGTTTCCAGTACACATTGGTAACGCTTATATATTGTATGTATCATGATTGCAGTGTATTAAATACTACCGTGAAAATATATCTTGTTTTATTTACAGACAAACCAAAATAATACTTATCACAGACTGCGCCACCCGTAGCTGTCCGACAACTTTGAGGTGGCGCCATCTTCTGGATAATTATGTAATAAATCGTGTATGGATTCTTCAGTATATTTGAAGTGTACTCAATGGTGGCCCTATGTGTCACATGTATTTGAAGTGTATTCAAGGGTGGCCCTACGTGTCACATGTATTTGAAGTGTATTCAAGGGTGGCCCTACGTGTCACATGTATTTGAAGTGTACTCAATGGTAGCCCTACGTGTCACATGTATTTGAAGTGTATTCAAGGGTGGCCCTACGTGTCACATGTATTTGAAGTGTATTCAAGGGTGGCCCTACGTGTCACATGTATTTCAAGTGTACTCAATGGTAGCCCTACGTGTCATATGTTTTTGTTGTAATTTTTGAATGATTGCTATTTGAAAACATCAACAGACAGTTTGCACGCTCACTCAAACACTTTTATTTTAATGTACGTTTAATTTAAAGTTGATTAATTTAGAACCAGTTTGTGCAAAATTCAATTATCTTTAAAAGTACTACGTACTTGCAATATTAGGAAACGAAGTACAAACAAGTTACATGCCAAAAACTAGTTGAATCCATAAAATGTCTTGGTGATTTTGTGTGACTGCTGCGGTATTCGGAGCGCATTTTAAGGGTTGACGTTGGATTCCTGCGATATCCGATGTTGCTAGCGTTTATAGTTCCGGCACAAAATATTGTCATAGTTGTCTGAGTCTGGAAACGTGTCTGTGTTTTTTCTCCATAGATAAGACTCACGTTGTGGTAGACTGCGGTAACTGGGCACCTTACGACCCCAGGCTGACATGCTAGGGATCTAGGAGAGGGACAACTCTGATTCTAAACGTCGGTAGACACAGCTCATTAGCATTGCCAGGCAGTGGGTCTAGGAGAAGGGCAACTCTGATTCTAAACCTCGGTAGACAGCTCATTAGCATTGGCAGGCAGTGGGTCTAGGAGAAGGGCAACTCTGATTCTAAACCTCGGTAGACACATCTCATTAGCATTGGCAGGCAGTGGGTCTAGGAGAAGGGCAACTCTGATTCTAAACCTCGGTAGACACAGCTCATTAGCCTTGGCAGGCAGTGGGTCTAGGAGAAGGACAACTCTGATTCTAAACCTCGGTAGACACAGCTCATTAGCATTGCCAGGCAGTGGGTCTAGGAGAAGGGCAACTCTGATTCTAAACCTCGGTAGACACAGCTCATTAGCCTTGGCAGGCAGTGGGTCTAGGAGAAGGACAACTCTGATTCTAAACCTCGGTAGACACATCTCATTAGCATTGGCAGGCAGTGGGTCTAGGAGAAGGGCAACTCTGATTCTAAACCTCGGTAGACACAGCTCATTAGCCTTGGCAGGCAGTGGGTCTAGGAGAAGGACAACTCTGATTCTAAACCTCGGTAGACACAGCTCATTAGCATTGGCAGGCAGTGGGTCTAGGAGAAGGGCAACTCTGATTCTAAACCTCGGTAGACACAGCTCATTAGCATTGGCAGGCAGTGGATCTAGGAGAGGGACAACTCTGATTCTAAACCTCGGTAGACACAGCTCATTAGCATTGGCAGGCAGTGGGTCTAGGAGAAGGGCAACTCTGATTCTAAACCTCGGTAGACACAACTCATTAGCATTGGCAGGCAGTGGGTCTAGGAGAAGGACAACAATGATTCTAAACTTCGGTAGAGCCAACTCATTAGCCTTGGCAGGCAGTGGGTCTAGGAGAAGGACAACAATGATTCTAAACTTCGGTAGACCCAACTCATTAGCCTTGGCAGGCAGTGGGTCTAGGAGAAGGACAACAATGATTCTAAACTTCGGTAGACCCAACTCATTAGCCTTGGCAGGCAGTGGGTCTAGGAGAAGGACAACAATGATTCTAAACTTCGGTAGACCCAACTCATTAGCCTTGGCAGGCAGTGGGTCTAGGAGAAGGACAACAATGATTCTAAACTTCGGTAGACCCAACTCATTAGCCTTGGCAGGCAGTGGGTCTAGGAGAAGGACAACAATGATTCTAAACTTCGGTAGACCCAACTCATTAGCCTGGGCAGGCAGTGGGTCTAGGAGAAGGACAACAATGATTCTAAACTTCGGTAGACCCAACTCATTAGCCTTGGCAGGCAGTGGGTCTAGGAGAAGGACAACAATGATTCTAAACTTCGGTAGACCCAACTCATTAGCCTGGGCAGGCAGTGGGTCTAGGAGAAGGACAACAATGATTCTAAACTTCGGTAGACCCAACTCATTAGCCTGGGCAGGCAGTGGGTCTAGGAGAAGGACAACAATGATTCTAAACTTCGGTAGACCCAACTCATTAGCCTGGGCAGGCAGTGGGTCTAGGAGAAGTAAAACTCTGATTCTAAACCTCGGTAGACCCAGCTCATTAGCCTTGGCAGGCAGTGGGTCTAGGAGAAGTAAAACTCTGCTGTAGACGGATCGAAACGTTGCAAGTTTCAAATACAGCTCCAATGCAAGTTTAATTATTGCTATTAAAATATAATCTTGGAGCCATGAACGATATCTTCCACCAGAACTCACCAACTTTGTGGAGCGCCTTGATGAAACATCTGCAGCATATGGCATGGAGATCAGTGCCGAGAAAGCCAAGCTGATGACCAACAACCCCAATGGCATCAAGACAGGAATCAAAGCAAATGACCAAAACCTTAAATAATATCCAGATTCAAATACCTGGGTGTAATTATCACAAATGAGGGGTCCAAACCTGAAGTGCTATCCAGGATGGCACAGACAACAGCAACGGTGACAAGACTCAAACTAAAAAGCCACCTGGGACGACAACCTCATCTCACTCGGCTCCAAAATCAGACTGATGCGCTCCCTTGTGATGTCAGTATTCCTTTACACTTGCGAGACATGGACCATTACAGTAGACTCGCAAAGAAGCATCCAGGCCATGGAGATGAGATGTACCGCAAAATCCTGCGCATCTCGGCTGAACCAAATTCGTATTGGGTGGGATGAGCCGGAGCTTCAGCACGAATCCGCTGTTGGACCCTGAAGGCGGGGGTGGGAGGGGGAGGAGTTGAACAATGTTCGAGGCGATGTTCACAGTTTCCGAAGGTCTAGCGGAGCACATTCAAAATATCTCCCCCCCCCCAATAGCGCAAGCTTAGCGTGGCCAAATTAAAACGGTCCAGAGGGCACGCGCCCTTCAGGCCCCCTGAATCTGCCTATGTAATCTGGGTATAATTGTGCATGCAGATCTAGAATATATTTCGGGTGGGGATTATGGTTAGGTTTTTACGACCCCCCCCCCCCGGTTAAAGTGTACGAATCTCCCAAACGCCTCTTCTCGCCGAAGAATAATTCTTTCCCCAGATGATGTTGTTAGTTGATTAGTGAAATACGCACACAAATCTTGCACGTAAGTCTAGGATATCTTTGGATGGGAGGTTGGTAGTATCCCATGTACAAGCATGGGGCAATGGAAATACAATAAGAAAGATAGAACTATTACAAAAACGCGCTATACAAATAATAAAAAAAGAAGATATAGAAGTCACACCGATCCTATCTTTAAATCTGAAAATATACTTAAAATCACTGATATTCACAGGTTACATGTCTCACTATTTATGTATGATTATCACCATAATACACTGCCTAAATCCTTCAAACACTATATACCAAAAAAGAATGTAGCCACTAACACCAGAATTACTAGACAACGTAACCTCCTATATAGAGAGAAGCCCAGAACACATTTTTCATCTAAATTACCTAAACACCATTTTATAAAACTATGGAATAATCTCGATTATAAGATACAAAACGTCAAATCCAGACAACAAATGAAAATTGTATTATCCAATCAATATCTAGACAACTATCTTAGCCACGTGCACTGCCTAAATCCCAGATGTGCGGAGTGCAATTAAATATTTGTTTACTTTATATATTAATGTTCGGATCCGCAAAAAATTTCTTATAATTGTTTTCTAACAGTAATTTCCTACAATAATTCGTTTCTCTCTCCATCGCATCCCCAGTCCGTTGTCCGTTGTCATACACAAGATATCATACACTCGTGATAATCTACGTATGCGTAAATATAATTCGAAATATATGTTTATGGGGTCACAGGAAGACGGCATATTACATGCCATGTGACCACCATGCAACACAACTTTATTTTTAAACGGTTGTTTTGTGTATGTATACTGCTATGTTGTTGTTGTTGCAAAATAAATTGATTTGATTTGATACGAACCCCCTCCGAATACAAACCAATCGGTCAAAATATACGACCCTCCAAAACCCCTATCACCGAATAATGATTCCTCCCTCAGTTGAAGCCGTACGTTATAGGCATTTGATGAAATATGCACATAATTCTTGTATGTAGGCGTAAGATATATTTCTGAGGTGGGGATCGGAATAATCCCATTATTATGAACTAACCCCTCTTTCCTACCCCCTCTGAAAACGAATTCCCAGTCAAATAAGCGAACCTTCCAAACACCCCCTTCACCGAAAGATAAACCTTACTCAGAAGATGCGATCGTGTTTTGGAATTAATTTCAAAACACTCTAGTCTTATTGAAAACACTCACCAGTAGAAATTTCAAAACACTCACTCGTACATATTATCCTGTGCGGCGGTGTCGAATCTTGGGCAAGTTCGTTCACTATACGTTGCTCCAGTTCACTCAGCTGTATGAATGAGTACCTGGCTATAGACAGTGGTGGATATTTGTGTACGAATAGTCTTCGCGCATTAATTGCAGCGTGGCTGGATGCTTCCCAGAGAAGTTGAGATGGTGTTCGATTGAACAGGTCTGCCAGGGAGTAAAGTGTAAAGCGCTTTGAACAGTCCTGAGGACTGGATACTGCGCTATATAAGAACTTACCTTTATTATGTTTTCCAGGGAGAGTGTTTTGAAATTGCTCAGGAATTGGGAATTTCAAAACACTACCCAATTTGAAAACACTTTATAGAGTGTGCTGAAATTAATTTAAAAGCACTGTAAGTGTTTTCAAATTAATTCCCAAACACTACCGTAGTGTTTTCCAGGGTTTTTAAATTGCCACACCGGTTGCGTATGCGCGACACTTCCAGATGCGCGGGATGACGTCGGTTGACTAATAATCTCAAGCCATTTTAAATTATTATAGGTTAACGTGTATGTTTTTATGAGACACAGGCCTACGCCGGCTGTTACCAATTCATCGATGTTGTTCGTCGCGTCTCTTTCTTCTGATGTCGACTATTGATCGAGAAGACGTGACGAGCACGCGACAGCTGCCTATGTGTCGGGTGGGGGGGGGGGGGGGGGGTCAATTCACAATATCTAAAACGGCCCGATGACACATCTATTCAAACTATGTCACATCACACCATTGCAGTAACAATAGTTTCTAAGACATGATAACTGCGCAATATTAAACGAATAAGAGTTAACGAGCTAACGGTTCTTCATTACCCTCATGTTGGCGATTGACATTTTCTAATTATTTTGATACGAGATAACCTCTGGTGTTATGTTAGTTACACCCTAATTATAATCAATTAGTTTCTTATTATAACTTTGAATCCTACAGTAACACCAGTTAGAACTCATTAGCAATTGTCATATTTGCATAGCACGCCTGTCGACATCTAACGCAACGATTCAATATCTTGTTTAGAGTTTTATAAAAACTTACTACAGCCTTAATTTTTTTAGACGACATTATTAAACGCGTGAAAGCGTCAGCGCAGTTACTTTAGCAACCACATGTTTTGACTTAATTAAGATTATGCCCTATTAATTTATATGAGCAATACGGTGTTCGAAAGACAACAGCTCTTTCTTGCTTCGATCGGCGTGTGACACCCCCCCAACACCAGAGAGTATGGAATATTGAAAAGTGCGTTGTTGAGCGAAGAACCGCGCGCGCGTTATCCAGTCGTTCCTACTTGTTCGGTTAGGTTATCGGACACTTCAACGGGCAACAATGACCAAGTTGGTCAGTCGAGTAGGTGTTGTGTACTTCGTTGTTGGCTACCTCGTCGGCTGTCTTTTGTTCACTCTATCGCACACGATACTTGAGACACACCGCCCTACCAGCGTCCATAGTCGTTACACGGTCACAAGTAACGTCGACTTTGACGAATCAATGGAGGCCGAAGACGGTGCCATCGACGGAGAGACACAACAAAACGACCGCATGTATCACCAAGGTATCATAAGGCGATAAGAAACGTTCTCGGGTATCAACAATTATTGTCATTTCAAGTCTACTACAATATATCTTAGTAGGTCTAAGTAAAAGTGTTGATGCCACAAGAATTCGATATTTATGCGTGCATCTGTTGAGTAATCTGGCAGAATATATCCTATAATAACTGTAAATTGTATTTAGTTTGTAAACGCGTTGCCATGCATGCGTGCAAATAAGCACGTGCATGCCACCGCGACCACTATCACCATGCACACACGAGGGCGCACGCACGCCAAACACTCGCACGCACGCGCGCACGCATGCACTTCAGAGGTGGAACGCATGTACGCACACACACACACACACACACACACACACACACACACACACACACACACACACACACACACACACACACACACACACACACACACACACACACACACACACACACACACACACACACACACACACACACACACACACACACACACACACACACACACACACACACACACACACACACACACACACACACACACACACACACATTATATATATACATACACAGACACAAAATATGGACACAAACACACATGCACGCGCAAATGGTGGAAACCTATTTATAGTCTTCCGTTATTAAGCGCACAGGCAATTTCAACAACATTTCCACAAATTGAAAGTTTAAACATACTTTACTAACAAACATTGTCAATTAACTATGCAAATTAAATTTTACATATGATGAACTAACTGCCATGACCAACGCATTGGCACATGAAATGTAAACATATGTTTAAAATCCGCATTGTTGCTTCAGACGACAACACCTCGCAAGCGGAAACACTTGCCAGGAACATCCGGATACTGTGCTCGGTGATGACGTCACCTGTAACCCTAAGACAAAAAGAAGCCGCCGTGCTGCGAACGTGGCCGAAACGATGCAACAAAATGATATTCATGAGCGAAGCGCCGAATCCAAATTTCACCGAACCTCTTGTAGTCCTCGACAGGGAACCGGACACACAGCGCATGATGACAGCTTTCGACTACATCTACGAGCACTACGTGGACGACGCCGATTGGTTTCTGAATGTGGGCGACGGAACGTACGTCATCGTGGAGAACTTGCGCTACCTGTTGGTGTCCTACGACAGCTCGCAGCCCGTGTACCTTGGAGGAGAGCATCAGACGGCGGGAGGCCGATACTACGGGAGCCGCGGAACAAGTTACATTCTCAGCAAGAAAGCGCTCCAGACATTCGGCGAGCGAGAGAAGGGTGTGTGTGAGGAGAACAAAGACCTGGCGATGGCCAACTGTCTAAACTCACTCGGAGTTCGAGCAGCTGATAGTCGCGACATCCTCGTTCGGGACAGGTTCCACTACCTGCCGCCAGTAACTCGGGCCACGGGGAAACATCCAAAGTACTTCCTGCCTTCAAATCATCACGGACAGTCAAAGGTCAGTGATGGTGTGTAGACGTAGTCAGAAGTCCAGTTGTGTGTGTGTGTGTGTGTGTGCGCGCGCGCGCATTTGTGCGTGCGTGCCCGCGCGCATGTGTCTCTGTGTGTCATTGCTTTTATATACCGTTTATAGGAATCTAGATGTTTGAGTGACTACAGCGTGTGGATGTGTCGTTGCAGGGCATCGCCTCTATGAGTGACTACGGCGTGTGATTGTGTCGTTGCAGGGTATCGCCTCTATGAGTGACTACGGTGTGTGGTTGTGTCGTTGCAGGGCATCGCCTCTATGAGTGACTACGGTGTGTGGTTGTGTCGTTGCAGGGTATCGCCTCTATGAGTGACTACGGCGTGTGATTGTGTCGTTGCAGGGCATCGCCTCTATGAGTGACTACGGCGTGTGGTTGTGTTGTTGCAGGGCATCGCCTCTATGAGTGACTACGGCGTGTGGTTGTGTCGTTGCAGGGCATCGCCTCTATGAGTGACTACGGCGTGTGGTTGTGTCGTTGCAGGGCATCGCCTCTATGAGTGACTACGACGTGTGGTTGTGTCGTTGCTGGACATCGCCTATATAAATGACTACGACGTGTGGTTGTGTCGTTGCAGGGCATCACCTCTACGTGTGACTATAGCGTGTGGTTGTGTCATTGCAGGGCATCGCCTCCATTAGTGACTACAGCGTGTGGTTGTGTCGTTGCAGGGCATCACTTCGATGTGTAACTACAGCGCGTGGTTGTGTCGTTGCAGGGCATCGCCTCTACGTGTGACTATAGCGTGTGGTTGTGTCGTTGCAGGGCGTCGCCTCTATGAGTGACTACAGCGTGTCGTTTCACAACATCCCTCTGTGGCGTATGGAAGAGTTCGAGTACCTCGTGTATCATCTCCGAGCTTACGGCATTATCCACGAGTTACAACGTCTCAACGGGCGCAATCATTGAACACAATAACTCAAATACTCATAGGTTGTTCGAATCGACATCGCTTGAAATGGCGCATACTAAAAGGCGGACCAAGAACAGCCGGACCGTGCGGACCACTTTCACAAGGATTCGCACGATCGCTGCGCTTCATTTTACGCGTTGTTGCTAGCTGTTACCTGTTGTAGGCGCTTTTGTGCGTTCGTTTGTAAGCATTGGTGGTGTAATGTGCTTGCGTGCCTGTGTTAAGACATATGTTTTACTATTATAGTTTTTAGATTACATCTTACATTTGACTTTTTTGAGTAAATTTAATAGATAGAATTCTTCTGCATCAACAATTTCAGTATTAGCTACAATTTATTAGTACATTCCAAAATAAGTTATACAAGTTGAGGTATGAAAGTAAGCCTATTGCAAAAGAACTAACTCATAAATGTATTAATGCAAATAAACGTTTTTATTTCAGTCTGAACTGTTACAAATAACTTGTACAGATGGGCGCCTTACACATATTCATATATAGATAGTATACAAAGTCAAATGTTAAGATTTATCAAAAATTATACTAATAAAACATCAGTTATATTGTGTTGTATAAATGTGCACAAACAAGGCAGTTAGGTCTATAGAAATTAAATCGAGACTGTATCTGCGAGAGATGATCACAGACACACATATTCTTTGCTAACATGTCCACAGTTCCAGCTTCTTCAACATTCACATGAAATGAAGTACTCGCACTAACATACCAATTGAACTGAAACCAAAAGTCATTGTTGGTATTTCATTTCAAAATTCCAGTTCGCCAAAGTTGATGTCAAAGATTTACGTAAATTGACAGGGGTCCAAAATAACAAGAACATCCAAATCCTATTAACCATTCACACAATCACTAACGAATGTGTAACAGTGACAATCCAATTGAGTTCAAACCAAGTAGGCGGCCTCAAGTATACTATGGATCAAACCAAGTAGGCCCCAAGTATACTATGGATCAAACCAAGTAGGCCCCAAGTATACTATGGATCAAACCAAGTAGGCCCCAAGTATACTATGGATCAAACAAAGTCAAAAGACTGCCGAAGCCTCAGTCTCACCTTGCTGTGTGGTCATTATTTCAGTATAGCAATGGTGTTGCCCGTGAAAAACATGTACAGTTAGCCAAGTGGCTACTTCAAATTATTTAAATCAAATTACTCTGCGTGAGACCTCACTTTACAAATGAGTGATATTTTCGCGCCGATATTTTCATAGTAGGTGGACGTTATGTTTATCATTCTTTTTATTTTCTAAAAATACAAGTTACACCAATGATAATAAACAAACAACTGCTAATAACACCCCAATGTTTACAGATACACTCCCAAAAGACAGCAACAACGCACGTAAAGACGGAACGGATATCGTGCGAATTCTTGTGAATGTGGTCCGCCCGTTCTTAGTCCGCCTTTAAGTATGCGTCCGTGAAATAGGTTTCCCGTCTCGTCTTCAATCTAGTGCAATGCTCATCAATAAACGAGTTCACTTAACTGTTACTTAGGGTGATCTTCTCGACTCCGAACATCGTAAACGAGGTTTTGTTAAAGTAGTTTGTGTCTGCAATAAACAATTATAAGATAAGATAGTGTTCCTCGGTATTGTGTGAATTCACTACGAACTGGGAATCTTTACAGTTAGTGGTGCGGCATAACCAATATATCCAGAAGAATTGTTCATTTTGTGATAAAAGCATCAACTTTGGCACACATGTAGACACTTATATTATAAACAGCAAAGGGAAGCATTAGGTGGCCTCTCTCAAGAATGGCTTAAAGGGGGAATGAAACGCTTGAACAACCATAGCCCAAACATAAGAACATACCATGTACAATACACATCATCATGATTTGATGAGCACAGTGCCGCGGTATATTTAAAATTATTTTTGCAAACTTGGCTATTATCGGCACTGGGCGCCGCCATTACGTTCCAGCGCCGATTGGTTTGAGTCGCGAAATGCCACTCACGGCCGCACAATGTAATTCAATAGGCGATTCGGTATAGCTCCCAGAAAAAACGACGAATCGCATACAAAAAATAAAAACAAAAATCGAATGCACTGAATGGCTACTAGGTACACTGTTAGTGCTAGCAAACAACTTTTCACGTACTTCAACGCAAGGATTCCCAGAGAAAAAAGCAGGTTATTGATGATGATTTTGTCGCGTCTGCCGGCGGCAAGCTCTGCAAGAATCTGTGGTGTTAACTTTTGGATACAAAACTAAATACGAATGTGACGAACATGGAAAGACATTGAACATCAAAACACAATTCTTGGTCAAAACAAAGAGGGTAAAGCAAATTGTTTTCCCCTCTTTGGTCAAAGACACAGGTCCATATTTGGTTGATTTTTCTACGTACAAGTATGCACCGAGGAAGTATTATTCGGCCAAATCGACCTGGAAACGTGACATAATATTATTGTCGGGCGGGGCGAGCGGCGCGTAGGAGGCGACAAGCCGAAATCAGCTCATGGCGAGTTACGGTTTCAGTCACATATCACTACGACAACAATATAGTCGAACATTTGTATTTCAACGTCTGCATATATAACATATATACGACCTATTCTAAATCGAAATGTAATAAGAAATGTTACTACGATAAAGTACGAATAAACGGGAATAATCTTCTTCTTCTTCCAAATACTGGACTGGGCCCTTACAGGACGTTAAAAGTCCAACGAAGCTTATGCGCTTTGGGTGGCGTGTATATGCTCTCTTAAAAATAGTTGAAATGTTAAACTGTTAAACAGGTGTTGCATAGAGCACTGGACAGTTTTAAAACTATGTACGATGTACTTGGATGTCTCAGCAAGTAGCTATCTGGTGACAGATGTTGAGGCCACCGAGGCCAGCATTGAAAGCCACTAGGCAGATGGTGGCTGATAGACTTGTGGGGAGCCTGTTCCACTCTCTGAGTGTTGCAGGGAAAAAGAAGTGGAAAAGGACTGGGTGGTCTGCCCTCGCTTCACGAAAACGCTGGTCTCCTCGAGTTCTGGGATCACTCCGTTGGATGTATTGGTCTATGATGATGTCAACGCGCCCGGTGTTGATTTTGTGAAGGAGACTAAGGCGGTTGTTCTTCCTCCTCGCTTCAAGGCCTTCCCAGTGCAGCACCTTCAGCATGGTTTCAACACATCCTGGTGTTCTGTCTCTGTAGTCGCCACAAGATAATATGGCTGCTCGTCGCTGCACTGCCGCTAGTTGACTGATATCTTTCTGGAGATGGGGGTCCCAAGCAGCAGAGACGTGTTCCAAAATGGGCCTTACCATGGTGGTATAGGAAATTGCCTTGACTTTGGTTGAGCAGTCGTTGATATTTCGTCGCAGGAAACAGAGGACTGTTTGCTTTCCCTGCTGTTGACGCTGTATGTCTTGAACATGTCAGGTTGTTGGTGACTGTGACGCCCAGGTATCTACTTGCTTCGGATGTTTCTAGCATTTTGTTATAGATGGTGTATGTTGTTTCACAGGCCGGTTTTGTTTTCTTCGGCATGACCCTGATGGCTGTGCACTTTCCTGAATTAAATTCCACCTGCCAGTCCTTCTCCCACTGCTCCAGTGATGACAGATCCGACTGGAGGGTCTGTTGGTCTTTGTCAGTGGTGTGGCTCATAAGGAGGAGGCAGTCGTCTATGGACAGCTTAGTACGCGAAGAGTGTACGACATCTGGCAGATCATTAATGTACGATACGGAAGAAGAGAAGTCCTAGGACAATGCCCTGGGGCTCTCCCGACGTGACGTCCGCCTGTGTGGTATGTAACCCCTCTAACAGTAGTCCATGAGCCAGACACGATTTGATTCTCCAATTGAGGAACTAAATCCCACTATGAATTTCAGTTACACTAATATTTGAGGTGTCCGAAAATGGGTGATGGACATTTCAGAAGCGTAGCTTATTACATTTTTGGACGTCATCTTTAAACATGGCTGCCATTTTCAAGTGTAAGTCGAGCTATTCAACACTTTGTGTCCTACAGCCAAATCTACTGATTGGATCTTCAAGTTGTATAAACGAAAGTTATTCCAAACAAAATGCCGAGTACGGGATAATCATATAATCTTCTATAACCATTATTGGCAAAAACGTAGGGGGGAATGTCAAGAAAAATGCAAAAGAATTGCATTTTTTGCCACAATTTGTTTTACGTAATTTTTGGTAATGTTTTAATGACATTGATTATACATTTTTTACTTTCTTACCAAACTATATGCAATTTGCTACATTTCAGTCATTTTAGATATATTTTTTACTGTTTCTATATGTTGTAGGCACATCAAAACATAAATGTACCCCATCTGGTTTCAGAAAACGGGAACATTACTATACAGACTTCATTTCCCTCTTACGGCAAAACGTCTTGGCAGATTTGCATGAAATTTCCTGTGAATACGTAAACATATATGCACTTGTGATGTCAGACACGGAATAAATAAGTTATGCATATGATTTATTAACCTAATAAAACAAAAATTAAGAAACCATGCCAAATATTAGCTTGTGAATGTTATGTATAAACTTCTGCCTTCGAATATATAAATTCACTAAAATATGTGAATGAGGTTATGTGATCGGCAATTATGTATTGCTATGCACATAATCTGTTTCCAAACGTGTGGCTATAAAACATAGCCCAAGAATATCTGTAAAGGTGACGCCGCAATAATCAATTACAACCGTCCTTTGCATGAGCATGTGCTTCCGTCCAGCTGTTACATTAGGTAACTAGCCGTAACGTCTAGTTAACTAAAATATATTCCACGAAATCGTGTATGTCAAACACATAGAGGATGCCTCGAATAATGTTTTGAGGCGGTGTAATAATGGTATTTTGAACTGACGAACTAATGATGTTCTGCCATGTCAACATACATTTCTTCGGGTCTTACTCGGTGCAAGTGAGGGCGGTTCTGCTCGCGTTAACAGATTGGCATGGTCATTAACCCAGCGTGTTATAAATGCTGTGACGGTTGGTGCTGTGAAGACATCTAAGCAGGTCCTATTTCTGTGAATTATAAAAAAACTTTCACAGAAAAGATTGAAGTAATCAAAATTCTGAAACCTCTCGGGCATGTGTGAATGCGCTCATTTGTGTGAAACAAATTGAGATGGCGCTGCCCATTGATAAAATATCAAGTGTTGACAATGATTATGTTCTATTTCCATCCAATGTACGTCATTCCGTCCCAACAGTGTTAGCATATGACAATAGCATTAGGCAAGATGAATCGCTGACGGGGGAGGAACATCTCATCGAGTCAATGGCATAATTCCCCAACCAAAGTTGTTTAAGTGCAAGCCGCATCAGATAACGTTTACTGTGACTAAAACAGAAAAGATGCGATCAATCTAGTTATCCGAGAAATTGCTTCCAGTGTACAGCGTTGGGAAAAGAGAAGGTCCACCTACGTCAAACCACTTGATTTATCTGGACCTCTTGCAGAGTAGCACTAACAGCCCAGTGGAGTAACCACGGGTGGGTGGGACTCGTTTGCAGGAACCATCATTTGTAGGTTTGCCCACTATCAACATGCGAAAGAAATGTCCACTGTCGAAGAAATGTTATGCAACAACTTGTATGAATATTACAGAAAATATATTGTTAACAAGGATACACAAACAGGAGGAGGAAACATACTTCAGCATCCGGCCTGGGGTAGAGTCGTGCTTCAACTTTACAGCAGAACACAGTGCTGTTGCAATGCGGCAGTTGCGTGAGACATTCTTTGTCCAGGACTCAACACCGGTCGAAGCAGTTGTTGATCTACTGAAGAACGACTAGGCAAATGTGTTTGGGCAGGACCCTTCCAATTTTGTCATTTCTACAAGTGTGCCACACCTGACGTCTCCGGTGATCCCCTGCGCGCACTGCAAAAGTGGGAACAAGTGTACTAGGTATTTCAGGAACAGTAAGTTCAGGAAGGCATAAGTTTATACGACCCTATCAAGAAAATGAACTTGAAAACATTCTGTGAATGCTAGAAGAAATGAGTGATTGGCTCAAATAAAGAAATAATCTTTCTTTAAGACTGACAGGACGTTTTTCTGCATCGTTGAACTGATTGCAAAAATACGATGCACATTGTGTTTTCGCATCCTCTTGGGCCGTATCTATGGTCAGTTGGAAACATTGATGAAAGCATTAAGAAAACTAGCGAGCTGCTTTTGAACTGCATCTAGAAAATATGGTGGACCAGCCAGATGGTGGTCTCAATTGTTGCAACGGCTCTCGCAGAGAAGCTAAACGGAGAAATTCACACTTTTGAAGAGTTACCTAACCAGATTTGTTAATCATCGTTGCACGCTGATCAAGGACGTGTGATATTTGGGACCAGTCGATCAATCCGCTGAGCATGTGAACCACGGAGTCAAGGTCCGTTTGCTTCTATATGCACTGTAATGCTGCAGTGAATTATCAGCCTTTTGTCCCTCTTGCAATTGTATATCCTTGTTGACTATTTCTTGTGTAATTTTATTCCAATTTGATATGGCCAAATGGGATACCTTGTCTGAATGGAAAGTCTCCTCGTAGGAAATGTTGGTCTACAGTTGGGTACTCTTTTTCGGCTGTGTCGTCAGTGCATAGTACACCTTGCCTAGTTCATCTTGCCAAATGAAGAATCGAGTTGGCCTCCTTGTCATCTCACAACAGGGACTGGTCGGGATGCCTCCCTGCTATTTTAGTGGCCTCTGTGAAACTGTGCAACGTTTTCAAACTGAAGGAGGACATTCCGTCGAACGCGTCGCGTAACATTTCTTGGACAGTGGACAGTGTTACATTGTGCAAGTAGCCCACAACATTTTCCACGTCAACATGTTCTTATGAGATTATGTTGATCGCCGTCCAAGAGCTGATTTTTCGATCGGTTACAGCAAATGAGTGAACACTCACACGTGGCTACTCCGTTCAGCTGTTGATGCTGCATCTGCATGAGGTCCAGATACATTAGCTGGTTAGATTGTAGGTGAGCTTTCTCTTTTCCCAACGCTGTATACCGGGGGCAACTTCTCGGATAGCTAGTTCGGTCGCTTCTTCTCTGTTTTGGCAACATTAAACGTCAGCAGTAATAATATCCTTGGATATTGACCATGCTAACCTGTTAACGCGAGCATAACCGCCCTCACTTGCACCGAGGAAGACCAGACGAAATGTATGTAGAGATGGCAGAACGGTAACATAATTAGTCTGTCACCTCAGAATATAATTACCTCTGCCAGAATATAATTCAAGGCATTTTCTCTGTATTTTTTATACAACATTTTTTGAATATATTTTAGTTAACAAGAAGTTACGATTATTTACCTGGTTTAACAGATGGACGGAAGCATATGCTAAAGCAAAGGGCGTTTAAAATTAACTAGCGAAAATGCCCGTCACCTGACGGGATGCCTTAGTAGTTTACAGTGGTGATAGTGATATTTACCAAATGTTAAAAACCACAATGCATTTAAATTGTTATATAAAAACCATAACGCGCTCGTAGACATGTGTATATTCGTTGTGTGTTTAAAATGACGAAAGTCGGAGATAATTATGAAGTTCACGTCCATCGATAGGCCCTACTCGTGATAGTGTAGAATTGTCCAATAATGTTCGTATTGATATGCTAGAGTAGACATAAATATTCTGTGCCAGCGTCTAATTCATCATGCCAAGTCCAACATGCAGGGACCATTTTCCAGAAGTATTTGCCGCATGCGCATGGTTCGTACGCTTGTTAAGTATTAAGTGCACATTAGGTTTTGCATTCCGCACAATTGATTTATCCCATAAAAGGTGAGAATCTTGACATATATTTTGAAAAATATATTGGTCATATTCTACGGGTCGTACATTAATCTTAGACAGTTATAGCTTATTGTTCTGTGTCTGACTTTACAAATGCGTAACACATATGTATATATCTATATATATATACGTTTACGAATTCACACAAAGTTCATGCAAATCTGCCAAGACGTATTGCCGTAAGAGGGAAATGACGTCTGTATGGTAATGTTCGCGTTTTCAGACACCAGATGGGGTACGTTTATGTTTTGATGTGCCTACGACATATAGAAGCAGTACAGAAGATATCTAAAATGGCAGAAATGTAGCAAATTGCATATAGTTTCATAATATTATAAAAAATGAATCATCTATGTCATTAAAACATAACCAAAATTTAATTGTTGCAAATAATGATAATAGAAACATTATATGAGTATTGCCGTACTTGGCATTTCGTTTTGGAACAACTTTCGTTTATATAACGTTAAGATCACATTTAACGATTCAGAAGGCCAGATGCGAAGTGAAAATATCAACAAAGAACTAACAAAGATTGACAATTGGTTGAAAGCCAACAAACTGTCACTAAATGCCAAAAAGACTAAATTTATTATTTTTCATATGCCTCAAAAGAAAGTAGAATACCCTGTATTACAAATAGATGGGGCATACATTGAATGTGTAAATGATTTCAATTTTTTAGGCATCACAATAAATAACCATTTTTATACCCTGCTGATGCTTACTGGCAGAACCCTGAGCTTGTTTGCTATAATAATTGAACAAGAATTAATGTAGTTGTTAACGGTCATTTAATAATTGTAACCAACAGGAACAAACCAAATACATCACTCGATGAGATAAAGCTTAAGCGCTAAACAACTGATACTATCATCGAGGTACTACAAACAATTATTAAATGACAAATCAGATTAGCAAAGGTGGGTGGTAATTTTTCCCCCACCCCATATCAAACAATAATGTGTATATACATATTCAGCACAGGTACAATAGACAATTGGACGTGCTAAACACAACTATCTCCAACGTTATGGTAACACGTACAAGGAAAAACATAGGCACATACAAGTGCAGCAGGATCCAATCAGTAGATTTGAATAGCTCGACTTCCAATTGAAAAAGGCAGCCATGTTTAAAGTTGGTGTGCAAAAAGGTAATAAGCTACGCTTCTGAAATATCCATCACCCATTTTCGGACACCTCAGATATTGGTGTAACTGAAAATCATAGTGGGAATTAGTCCCTCAATTTGAGAATCAACTTCAAAATTTGCAGGCTTAGCTCATGGACTTACAGGACCTATTGCATTCTGCCGGCCAAGAACGACTTAATCCACTGGAATGTGTTTTCCCGAATGCCATAGTAGTCGAGCTTGTGAAGAAGGCGATCGTGAGGCACCTTGTCAAACGCCTTGCTGTGGAGTCAAGTGAAATGACGTCTACTTGTTCACCCGCGGCAAGCTTACTGGAAATCTCGTGAACAATGACTCCAAGCTGGGACTCGCAGGAGCGCCTGCGTCGAAATCCGTGTTGACTGTTGCAGATTACCTTGTTCTTGTCGAAATGCTTCATGATGCTACTGTGGACAACGTGCTCCAGCACCTTGCACCTCTTTCCTGTATGTGGGTACAATCTATACCTTCCTCCAGTCATTGGGAACTTCACCTGTGTCAAGCGAAAGCTGGAACAGTCTTGTGAAGACAGGTGTTTTCTCGTTGGCGGCGGCCTTAGGTGTAAAGGCTGGGATGGAGTCTGGACCGGTTGCCTTTTCGATCTTCAGGTCATTCAGTAGCTTATTCACCCCTCTGGATTCGATAATGATATTCTACATCGACTAGAAGGGACTGAATCATTTGTCCGGCCTGATGTTCAAGTCTTCGTTGGTAAAAACAGAATTGAATTGCTCATTCAGTATCTCCGCTTGGCTGGAACTGTCGTTTCTCGGGAAACCATCCTTATTCTTGAGCGGAGGAACCCGTCCTCTCTTGATAAAGCTCCAAAACCTCTTAGGATTGGAGTTGCACGCTTCGTTGACAGTATTTTTCATGTAGGTCTTGTTTGCTGAGCGAATCGTGTACATTACTTCCTGTTGTAGCGGTCGGTGTCTCTCTTTTTCTTGGTCTTCCTCGCCTTAGTGTGAGCTCTCTGCTTCCTCCTGGTCCCTCTTCTGATGTCAGTAGTAATCCAGGGATGGCTGTATTTAGCGACTGACAGTTTAGACGGGATCTGATTTGAGTGTTTCTAATCAGCCGATTTATTTGCATTCCGTCTTCGTGTTTAGCGCACGTGTTTAGTCCCGCTTAACCGACTCTCGCCCGGCTGCATGGCTTCGCCGGGAACAGAGTCTGGCCGAGAACTCGCGTTATAAATTCGAATGCACGCATCTAGTACCGCTCCTACGGTGCTCCCATCTCGCAGCACTTGGATAATCCATTTTGTTTTGTTTTGGGCGAGCAGCCAATCAGCGTCGTTGTCGATATTCTTAATCCAAAAATAAATTAGGATTTAACGTTTCTGTTTATCACTTGTGTCGATATAACCAAAGTTTCCAATGCGTAGCATCTGTTTATATAAGTTGACTATTACTTAACTTTTATTTTTATTGTTAGCCTGAGAGCCAATCATCGCCTCTACCCGGATTCAGGGTAAACCGGGATCAGTGTTGTACAGTAACCCTACGGTGCTCCCATCTCAGGGCGCCTGAATAATCGAGGCTAGAGCTAGACTTGATTATCCAGCCGCCGTGAGGTGAGTCACAACGGACTGGAATATTAAGCTCCTGCGTTTGTTACCGGTATGGGGCTTTACCCCAGATTCGGGTAGAGACGATGATTGGCTCTCAGGCCAACTATGAAATAACAAATTAAATAAGGATACAATTGTTATCAGATATTACTATATTATAACAACTATTCAACATTAAACTTATCTTGAAACATGTCACACACAAAATAAACCGACATTAAACTGTTTCGTAATTTAAAGCCTTTTAATCACATGCATATTCACTAGGTGGCAGCTCTCATGGCATAACATTCAAAAGGGCCATTTAAGCCAGACTATCGTTCTGGCGAAGTCACGCAGCCAGGCGATAGTCGGCTAAGCGAGACTAGGTTAGGGCCTACATAATGGCGGAGCCACGTTTCACTCAAAACAAGGATGACGTACTGATCAAGTAAATTAAAGGCACACTGTTGAAATAACGGAACACAACATACTCACTGATATACTTTCAACATATAAATATATTGACAAAAATATATTTTGTATGTGGTCCACATATAAAATTGAATTATACATTATAATTAGATATACATAGCCGTCGAAACGTTACGAATACTGGAGGGACTTTTCCTTGTATCTTTGCAATTAAATATTTTTTTATGTATTATAGGCGGGGCCTGGGGGTCACATCCCCCTATATCTTTGGATGCCTACGCTAGAGTGGTGTGCCCTCATAGACGTTCTGAAAAAAAAATGAAAGTCGATCACAGCAAAAAACCCAACAGCACCCCCCACCCGATCTTCCTATCAGACAGCGCCGACGGCGCAGTGGCGATAGTGGTGTAGTGGTGCAGCTGCGGAGGAAACTCTTCAACAGCACTCCCTCTCTCGTCTTCCGATGTCGGGATCAGACAGCAGAGGTGTGCTGAAGTTCCGATTCAGCACACACGATATTAATTAATTTGGTTCGGTTAATTTGTCAGTGTTTTCACAAGCCTCACGAGGGAGTGCAATTGGATGTTTTGGGCCCACCAAGACTACCCCTTCTGGATCCGCCCGGTATCTTTACAATAGGGTAGGATGTCAACAGACGGGGCCGCTAATTCAGTCGGACGAGAATCCGTTAAGATTTTGTCGACTTTCAACTTGTTTCCACGTAACAATGCATTGATCATACATTCTGTTTCTTTTGAATAAAAGTACATTAACATATGTTTTAAGATTATTGATTTCGCTGCAACTTGAAACAGTTATTACATAAATGTGCTTTGAAGCTGCTATATACCCGTCGGGCGATTTGCGTCCGTTCGTTTTGATGCGGCCCGGCTTCGCGTTTAGGGGCAAAAATGGGCACATGAGCTCGATATGTGACATATTATTGTAATACGTCGAATTAAAGGTAATATAATAACATGTTTATATCTACACCGACATTGTAGGGAGTTTAGTGTAACGTTGTGAAAAATACAACGAAAACAACTCATGTTTCGTTCCCATACTTGTGAAAATGTAAGTTTGGTGTCGTTTTGCCAAGATATTACATTACAATTCTACTTTTAAAATACGCAAAGAAAAGCAACATTGATGGTCCAGCTCATACGCCCCGAGAGCTTAGTAGACGTCCACCCTCCAATTTCGAATGTTCGGATGTTTCCGTGAGCAACTTCGGCAATATCCGTCGGCTACTGTTTGTCAGTATTACATGATGATCAGCAGAGGGAAGCACCATATCGCGGGGTTTTTCGTTTAGGGGTACACATTTCCGCACACAAAAATTACGTGAAACCACCATTCCACATAGTCTCGCTTAGCCGACTATCGCCTGGTTGCGTGACTTCGCCAAAACAATAGTCTGGTTCAGAATGGCCCTTTTGAATGTTATGCCATGAGTGCTGCCACCTAGTGAATATGCATGTGATTAAAAGGCATTAAACTACGAAAAAAGATTAATGTCGGTTTATTTTGTGTGTGACATGTTTCAGTATAAGCTTAATGTTGTCCAGTCCGTTGTGACAGGCCAATGCTGCCACCTCACGGCGGCTGGATAATCGAGTATACATCCCATCCTTTTGTTACACAAGTAAAAGCTAATGTAATATATTTATTACATTTTGAATTGCATTGCTAGCAGTTTCTTGTAACATTATGAAATAACATAATAAATGTGTTCTGACATATTCTGTTTTAGCAGAATCATTTATACAGGTATAGTAGACCTATAGGCCTACTACAATTTCTCGTCTTTAAATCATAATACATATTACTCAGTATTCTTGCCAATTGATTATTTTTGTAATCAATTAATAAATAGTTGTATTGTCTACAAAAAGAACATATACTAATTGATGAATGTCTCAGCTTTCGATTGCTATATTACACACTATAATTTGTAAAATAATCCATATTGTTAGTAATTAATTAATCTTGTAATTTTAATTAATTTGTTCTGTCTACACGGATGGTATACATACATTGCATGCTGAACCATGCAGTTTGAATTTGCTATATTACACTGATCACTCCAAAATGTTATGTTGTTATATTAATTATTTAATTAATAATTGTTTATTAATTAATTAATGCATTTTCTGTCTACTCGAATTGTAGGTATCTATTGATTGCTGAGTGCTTCAATTTTTATTTGCTGTATTACACGCAGTAATCACTAAAACAGTCTTCTTGTTTTTTTAATTACTTAATTAACATATTGTTCCGTCTACACATATGGTATACATATATTAAATGCTGAGCATTTAATTTGCCATATTACACACTGATCACTAAAAACAAATATGCTATATTGTTCTATTAATTATTAATATTGACATTTTAATTAATAAATATTGTGACCGTCGACAAACAGTTACTCTTTCTTTGCTGAGCTTCCCAGCTTACATTAGCTAGATGATATGTGCAACAAAATAATGATAAATATAATTTAATTACAAGATTTCCCTGAAAATCATACTAATTTATGCAAATTTTGTTAATACAAGTTAATAAAATATTACTTTTTGATATATTTGAAAAGAAGAACTACAAATATATCAGTGTGCCAAATGTCATCGATAAACACTGAACATAAATGTTTTTATTATAGTTTTAATAAAAAATATGCACTCGTTTAGGTGCCATTTTACAGTTCACTGGTATTGTACAAAAACAACATATACCTGCAATTTGAAATTTTCAGTGACATCCCTAAATAGGGTAGACGAAAACAATATGATATGGGCCTTGAGTTTAAACAATTATTAATGCCACGTCTGATGCCCTTAGGACTTAAGGCGGTGACACTATCATTGGAACTTAATGCCACCCCAAGATACGCCACTGATTAAGCTTAATTAAACATCCACTATACAATAATTGTAAACTTTACACTTCTATGATATAAATTTTATTTCTGCGAAATCTCCAGTGATCTTGTTATGCCATCTTGGCCATCATGATTCCAAATCATTTTTGTAGGTAATTTTGGCGTATCACTAACGTGGAATTTGTATTGCAGGACTCATTATGTACGCTGATACTTTATTAATACTTTTTATTTCGGTCGCCACAGCGGTCTTTGGAGAAGGTAACATTATGTTTCGTTTAATGTAAACAAACGTTTATAATACTTTGGTGTTAAAGAACGTCAAATAAACGTGCTATAATACCATATCATCGCTCACATTAAAGCTGCGACACTTGTGTCGTGAACGTTCTGTAGAATCCCGACCCAACTGTAGAATCCGGACCCACCTCGATTTTGCCGTTATAACTTGAGTGTTGCCTAACGTTGATACCTCAGTGCGTTAAGTTCCATTATTTAACATTATCCCAAGCATGCCAATGCTGCGTTCATGCAAGAGTCCCGGTTCCGAACTAAGCTACTAACTGAATAAATTAAGTGTCGGGCGCAGTTGCATCTGGTCTGGTGTTTGACTTTCAGGCAGGTGGTCATCCCCTTGAAATTGTACACTTTTGAGCCAACATGATTATGATAATGTTATCGGAATGCCACAAACACAGTCAAAAGATCAGCGGCATATATGTGGCGTGTCCATACATTCTTAGACTAGAGTTAGATAGGGCCTATTTAATGTGTTATAATTTTAGTCAGTCCATAATTTTATCACTAAAAGTTACCTGATAATATGCTGCATAGGTATACAAAATTCTGACCTTTCTGAGATCAGTGACTTAGATATGAGTTGTAACTTGTGTTGTCATCTAGCCCAAGTGCGGCTCAAATACCGTATTATCCCCAGTAGACTAAGAAATGCAGTGTACCAAGGCAAGGGCTTGGGTGCGCATGTATTAAGTTATCTTACGACGTAAGTAGCACAAGCTATGAGGGGTGGGTGGACGCACAAATTGCATACACGTCACACACATGCAACTCCTAGCTCCAGACCTGGGGCTGGTTTCATGAAGCCTACTTAGGGGCTACGAATTGTTACTTAGCACTACGGATGTCATCATAGAAGATGTCACGTTTCATGTCGTCTACTTAGACTACACAGTGGGTGCAATGCCCTACTTAGCTTATGGCTCCTACCCCTGTGGCGTAACTCCACTAAGTTGTTCTTAATGGCGGCTTTACGACCAGTTCATCAGATAAACGGTGCAGTTAGACGAATTTTCCAGTGAGAGAGTGTTTAGAAACATGACACACTCATTTGGTGTATAAGACAATGTTGAGTTGTTTGACCGGTATCGTTTTCGTCAGGAGAATATCAGGCATTTAATAGATTTAGCCAGTGATGACATCTCGATAGTGTCATGGAAGTGTTTCTTAACACTGACACTACAAATACTCATCGCATTACGATTCTTTGCATGTGGATGCTTCCAGCTGGTTGTAGGCGATTCGTTTTGTGTTAGCAAGGCAACTGTGAGTAGAACTGTTCAGAGAGTTTCAGCTGTGTTCCCCAGGCTACTGTCACGTACGCTTCCCCCAAGTAGGCGAGACGGAAGCCATTAAAGTGCAATGTCACCACATCGCAAACTTCTCTAATGTTATCGCCTGCATCGACTGTATGCATATTAAAATTGCAATACCATCGGCCAGCGGACATGAATACATCAATCGTAAAAACGATCATAACATAAATGTTCAACTGATCTGTGATGCCGATGCCATGATCATGAACAGTGTTTTGAGGTGGCCGGGATCGGTGCACGAAGCGCGCATTCTGCGGGAGAGTCCCGTGTTCAATGTGTTCGAGACGGTATCCCGGCCACTGGAAGGATACATCCTCAGTGACAGCGGCTACAAGCTCCAAGACTGGCTGCTCACACCATTTATCCACAACACAAATGCAGCTCAACAGCGCAAACAGCTCAACTCCTCATCACTGAAATTCGGTTCGGAACCGGCAGCGTCGCGTGCTGTTGCCATGTTGCTAGCGGGAAAGTGGGAAGGGGAATCCTGGGGGTTACCCGCATCATGACGCTAATCTAACCACGTGACAGCTTTACGTTCCTACTTAGTTAAGAAATAGGTCATGCGCGCTACAAGAAACCCGCCTTGCTTTATTTTACGCAACTACTTAGCTACGCAAGAATTGGAGTTTACGCACTTGCGTAGCGCTAAGTAACTGCGTAGTTTAAGTACGCTTCATGAAACCGGCTCCAGGGGCGGAAGTACTTGGTACACGTGTACTCGAGTACATTTTTGAAGTACCCGTACTCAAAACTTATGGGTCATGTACTCGTACTCATACTCAGAATTTATGAGTACATCTGAGTACTTTCTCAATATGTACTGGGGAAAATAAATTTATTTGTAGTTATAAAATGAAACTTTCCTGAAATATTATTATTTTTAAATACTTTGTTATTTCTGATAGAATACCACCTTGCCACCCATACACATAGTACAACCTCATTCTCTGATAACCATGACTATGATACCCAAACATGGCAATATGTAGCATCTTTCTCCAGTCAGAAACACATGTTAAGTGCATAATAATCTTAGGCTATTAATTCAGGCCATAAACATGTTTGTTCAATTAAGCCACCAGGATGTCCATAAAGAGTCAATTAGCAGTTAAGCCATTTAGACAGGAAATGCCTCTGATGTAGTCTGGAGACCATGCCACTGGGCATTGGCTGACAGTGCTAACTGCTAAGAACAAGAACTGCCAGCCTTCCTCTAGAAGTATAAGGTGGCTCAAGTCAGATTGCCTCCTACACTAGTATAATCCGGTGCCAGCAGCTTGTCTAAAATGTCCAAAGGGAATTTAGAGCCTGTTGGACATATGCTAACCCTCTCTAAAATCAGTAGTCTACGATCAAAACATTTAAATTGCAAACTTGTAATATCAGCAGATTGCTGATTGTAGAAGTGAATGAATAACACAGTCAGCCATGTACATATCGTCACGAGATTCATCGTGACCAGGACCCACTGCAGTACTGGAAGGGTCAACACAACAATGTTCTAACTCTGGCTCAGTTGGTCCCTCACCATCTCAGCATTCCAGCCTCATCAGCCATAGTTGAAAGGGTATTTAGCATAGCTGGGAAAATATTCCGCCCTGAATGGTGCAGGCTAATTAACACTCAACGTTGAACAACTCATGTTCATTTGGTGCAATGGCAAATAGATGATAAGATCATAGGATGCCACTGAAATGAATGCCAACGAAGTGAATTTCGTTATTGATGAAATAAAGAGTTTTTTCACAGTTTTCCTCATAAAAAATATTGATCAACTGCCATTGCATTGCTTGTGCTGAGTTATATAAATTAGATTAATTAATAAAATATGTTATTTAATATTTACATTTTTAGTCCTTTGGCCAAAGGTCCAAGGGACTATTGCCATCACTCTGCATCCGCCATTAGCTGCCGTATCTCAGAAACCGTTCAGCAACTTTTTCTCTAATTTTGCATAGACATATCTTAGGGCACTGCCACTATGCACGAGAAATCTGTATTTGATTGAATCATTTTAAGGGCTCCCTAGGGCCTCCAAGGACCCCAAAACTTGTAAAAATGTAACAGTTGACCTATTTTTTCAAAAACTGTTCAGCAACTTTTTTTTCTAATTTTGCGTAGATGTATCTTAGGGTGCTGCCACTATATACAAGAACTCTGTATTTGATTGAATCATTCTAAGGGCACCTAAGGGGCCCCCAAAGTGCAAAAGTTTTACATTATCTACTGATGTAGTTTTGAGAAGGGCCCTTGAGACCACCCCCCCAACAGTAGATGTGTATTGTGCCACAAAGTCAACAGCTGTGACTAATCTCTACAGCCTAGTCCATTGAGACCTTGACTAATCTTTAATTGGTCACAGCACCCAGGCAGAGTAGACACACTTGACCCCTGTTAGACTGAACAGTTGCCTAAAACTGTTAAACTGTATCTTCAAAACCATTGATTTTTCTATAATTGCAAGTTGTGTTTATTTTGATGTTCATTTAGTTATTATAAAATGGTGTGACTGTGGTGTCTATTGGTTAAAGATGTATTGTCTGTAGAAACCTGTAGGTGACAAACATAGAAAATTAATATTCTGGACAACTATAGAGTGAAATATCCTATACTTTATTGATATCAAATGCATTCTACTGTTCTGTTTACGCTTGCCATGCCTTGTGTAGACATGGTACTGTTTAAATCAATTGTATCAGTATAAACTAATAATTATAGATTCACAATATAGTTGACACCTGAAACAACCAAATGTCAACCATTAGAAGAGTTGACATAGTTCCGCTATACACAAGCAAGAAATCTGTATTTGATTGAATCATTCTAGTGTCGTCAGCATATAGTAGAACATACATTTTCTACATCATCATCCCTAAGGTTGTTGTAAATTTCACCAGCTGCCATGTCAAGTCCGTTATAATTGTGACTAACAGTGTTCAAAATTATTCAGGTAAATAGCAAATAACAAAGGACACAAGTTTTCTCCTTGCCATACCTCTACATCACATGAGAAGAAGGCTGACACAGCCTGGCCCTGATTTATACATGATTTAGCATTTTTGTACATGTTGTATCAACTTTCAACACAATACCATTAATACCGCATGGAATTATCTTAGACCACAGTGAGGACTGATCTACTAAATCAAATGCTTTCTTATAATTGATGAAGGCACAATAAAGCCTTTTGCGTCGAGACAAATACAATTCAACCAATACCCCTATTTGAACACTGCCTGTTCTTCACCTATTACATTCGCTTTGGTTAGGTATGTGGTCAGTCTGGTGTTCTGAACAATCACTAAGGATTAATGAACACTTGTGCAGAATGCCACCCACTATTCAGCAATGAGGACACTGCTTAGGCCCCACTCTGGACACTGTCACTCACAGTGTTGTGTATTGTCTTAGTTGGTGCATTGAGCTAATCTACTTGACCATGAATCAGTGGTGACTCTGGTTGTGTATTACACCCAGCTGTGGAGCTAAGATTCTCTGCCTGCTATTGTTTGATGGAAACTGTGACTAATCTGTAATTGGTCACTGGCAGTAGCTAGTGTCAACAGACAGCATTAAGCCACTAGACCCCTGTTAAACTGGACAGTTGCCTGTAGGTTTTAAACTGTGTCAAACAGTGAGTCTACCTTTTGCTCTCAAATAATCTGTCCTCTTAGTTTTACACATAAAGACATAATCTGGCATAACTTGATAAGTCTTTGTAGCAGCACATTTGTACTTCCAGTGTATTATTGCAACATAACATACATATTACATACTGTGTGCCACATTTGAATGTCATGCATGTAATATTTCCATGCAATCCTTTTGCATATATAATGTAAAACTTCAACAGCGTCATTTTCACTTTTTGATCCCTACCATGTTCAATGCTCCATAACTTTGCCAATTTTTGTAGCAGTCATAATTTTTGAAACCGTGTAAAGCACCCTACCAAACCTTTACAAGGATGTAAGAAAACAATGTTAACATTTTTTCGACTTATCACTCATTTGGTCAGCCGGGGTCACATATAGACGTATTAGTCCAAAGGACTTCAGGGCCACTTGGCCCATTTTTTACACTCAAGGTGTTTTTTGTTGTACACATTTAACTGTGCCTTTGATCATTGTAGACTTTATAATTTTTGTAGACTTATATTATTTTTATGACGTGTTCTGATTGCACAGTATTGTTAGTATGCATTAATGTCAATTTCACTTAATAGACTGTGCCAGTGGAGCAAAAGATGGTGAAAACGATACCACCACCTACGTTATGTAATGCTATATATATATATACTGATCATCTGTTAACAGGGTTGACATGGCTGCTGGTGTATAGAACAGAGAAGTACAAGAAACTAAAGGCTGAAGTCGAGAAACAGAGTAAAAAGTGTAAGTATACTATGTGATTATCATCTACTTGCCATAAGTATTATTATAACTATTATCTACCTACTTTCTCAAACTGTTTTAGTTGTATAATAAAATAATAATAATATTTGTGTGCAAGTAATTAATCTTTACTTATAATTAATGTATATCTATGTATTAAAAACAAATTTGTTTACTTTTCCCTTATTAAAAGGTGGATACTTTGAGTGATTAATACAAAAAAACGTACCAGTAGCAGATTGTTGTACTGATAATTAATTAATTGAAAACATAATTATTTTGTTTGCGAACATGTCTCAAAGTTGTTTCTCTTTACTATCCAAGAATGAGCATGACTTTAGGTGTGGGTAGGGGACTTACATTGTTCCCAACCCTAACCCGCTAAGGAATCGCTGTGCCTATAGCTCTCTCCACCTGGTTTAGGACATTGTAAGCAGCCATTGGGAAACAGGATTTGAAGTGAAGTGACTGAGTTGAATTGCTGTTTCTATTGTGGTGGTTTGACAGTGGAGAAACAGAAAGAAATGGTGGTTGGGGATACGACAGAGAGAAGTCACAAGAAGAAACTGGGTTTGTTTAATCCTTACCCTCTTCCTGTCATCACGTATATAATAATAATACAAATAATAATAAACTTGTATAGCGCCAGTTTTGTTTAACATCACCCTCATTCTGCCATTGCATGTATATAGGTTTGTTTAACCCTTACCCACTTGTTGCCATCACATATGTAGGTTTGTTTAACCCTTACTTTCCTCCTGCATTCATACATATGTATTTGTTTAAACATTACCCTCTTTCTGCCATTGTACATATATATATATATATATATAGGTTTGTTTAACCCTTACCCACTTACTGCCATTGTATATATATATAGGTTTGTTTAACCATTACCCTCTTTCTGCCATTGTATGTATATAGGTATGTTTAACCATTACCCTCTTTGTGCCATTACATAGATAGATTTGTTTACGCCTTCCCCTATATAGTTTAAGCCATCACCTATATATTTATTTAACCCATTAGATCTCATGTCGGCCAAACCCGCCCGAGTTCCGACTCCTCAAGTCGCCCAAACCCGCCCAACAAGATTAGCTTCATAGTTTCATCTATTCCAGAGGCGCACTCTGGAGGATACTACTGTCCTGTTGTTCACTTGTTGTTTTGACCGAGGCTGCCCGGGGTGGTAGTGCTGACACTTGACAGCTACATGTGCCTGTGACCAGACACTCCCATTCCACAGTAATGAAGTATATATCATTCTAGCCATCAGAATTTAACAATGCAGGTATCATTGTGTAGGCATTTATCTGCTCTTTATAATAAAGTAAAGTTGTAGCAGTACAATATTGATCATAAAAAAGTTACACAGCAGTCAATCATTATGTTCGGTGTAGAAATTATTGTCCGACAGGGTTTTGTTTTACCACATATTGTTTGGACAAAATACTTATGACACAATAACATATGTTGTACCAAAATATTGTTTTAATTACATTTTAGTATCATATAAATTACAGCACTGCAACATATGCAACATGGTGTGCATTGAAGGTAGACTCCATACAGTGATGTACCCCATATTTAATTTCAGCCTTGCAAATTTGTCAAGTATGCTTCCATTGTATTCCAGTATGTGCAACGTTTATTTTAGATATAATAACTAATTTTTATACCAAAATGTAAGTAATTAAATTATCTTTCAAATAAACACAACTTGTAGCAGTAAGAAATGAAGCATAAAAAAGTTATGGCTCATAATATGACATGTTGTAGTGAAATACCTAAATACTGGCACGCCTACTGAGATATGGACAACTATTATTGTTCATACAAAGCATACTTACACCCAATGTGAAGAGCATTCTAAATCCTTTAAATTAGTTTCTTGCAATAATGGAAATTCAATAAAAAAAAGAGCTATGCCACAAAAACGGACACTCCCAAAAAATTTCAGAATGTGACCTAATTCTCTGAGGAACCAGGGGCTTTACACCGAAACACTCTGAGATCTGAAGGGTTAACCCTTACCACCTTCCTGCCATCATATATATATGAAGGGGTCAGATGTAGAATGGCCAGGGTCCACTTAAAAATTTTTTTTTTATTGCTGCCTTCAAGTGGCTATATTCATGAAGCAGGTTCTGTGAAAATAGCTAGGTGAACAACTATAGAATCCGCATTAATAAATATGGTTCCAAAACGAAAAACGATCAGGGTCCTGACGAACAAATCTTGAACAGCCAGAGTCCCGCAAATTGCCAGGGTGCCAGTGATCAAAGCTGGAATGACCAGAATCTGGCGATCAGGGTCCAAATGATACTTTGTTTAAATATAAAAATGTCTGTTTTGGTTGCACCTGCTGGTAATTCGATTTTGACATCGATGATGTTTATGTGATAATCCTAAAAGAAATTGATATCTTCAAAGTTTAAAATTGCCCTAGCTCAAAATGAAAAACAGCGTGACCATGGCCGTTTTACATCTGACTATATATATATATATGTTTGTTTAACCCTTGCCCTCTTCCTGCCATCTCATAAAGGTTTGTTGAACCCTTACCAACTTTCTGCCATCTAATATAGGTTTGCTTAAGGTTTACCCTCTTTCTGCCATCACCTATATATATAACCCTTATCGTCTTCCTGCTATCATATATATATATATATATATACATTATTATATATATATATAGGTTTGTTTAACCCTTATCCTCTTTCTACCATCTCGTATACAGGTTTGTTTAACCCCTACCCTCTTCTTGCTATCACATATACATATTTGTTTAACCCTTACCCTCTTCCTGCCATCTCATATACAGGTTTATTTAACCCCTACCCTCTTCTTGCTATCACATATACATATTTGTTTAACCTTTACCCTCTTCCTGCCATCTCATATACAGGTTTGTTTAACCCCTACCCTCTTCTTGCTATCACATATACATATTTGTTTAACCCTTACCCTTTTCCTGCCATCACATATACAAGGCTCCGTGGTTAAAACATTGAACTCGATCAAGAAAATGCTGTCATTTCGAAGCTTAGGAAGTTTTGTTGCTTCCTCATTGCCTCAGTTCCCTCAGTATAAACAGTAGTGGATATATGTGAATGGTAGGTTTCAACTTTAAGTTTCACACAGTATGGCTGGATGCTTCCCACATATATTTTGAGTTACTGTTGGAAGGAACATGTCTGCCAAGGGGTGAAGTGTAACATGTCTGCCAGGGGGTGAAGTGTAACATGTCTGCCAGGGGGTGAAGTGTAGCATGTCTGCCAGGGGGTGAAGTGTAACATGTCTGCCAGGGGGTGAAGTGTAGCATGTCTGCCAGGGGGTGAAGTGTGACATGTCTGCCAGAGAGTGAAGTGTAACATGTCTGCCGGGGGGTGAAGTGTAACATGTCTGACAGGGGGTGAAGTGTAGCATGTCTGCCAGGGGGTGAAGTGTAGCATGTCTGCCAGGGGGTGAAGTGTGACATGTCTGCCAGGGGGTGAAGTGTAACATGTCTGCTAGGGGGTGAAGTGTAACATGTCTGCCAGGAGGTTAAGTGCAGCATGTCTGCCAGGGGGTGAAGTGTGACATGTCTGCCAAGGGGTGAAGTGTAACATGTCTGCCAGGGGGTGAAGTGTGACATGTCTGCTAGGGGGTGAAGTGTGACATGTGTGCCAGGAGGTTAAGTGTAGCATGTCTGCCAGGGGGTGAAGTGTGACATGTCTGCCAGGGGGTGAAGTGTAACATGTCTGCCAGGGGGTGAAGTGTAACATGTCTGCTAGGGGGTGAAGTGTGACATGTCTGCCAGGGGGTGAAGTGTAACATGTCTGCTAGGGGGTGAAGTGTAACATGTCTGCCAGGAGGTTAAGTGTAACATGTCTGCTAGGGGGTGAAGTGTGACATGTCTGCCAGGGGGTGAAGTGTAACATGTCTGCTAGGGGGTGAAGTGTAACATGTCTGCCAGGAGGTTAAGTGCAGCATGTCTGCCAGGGGGTGAAGTGTGACATGTCTGCCAGGGGGTGAAGTGTAACATGTCTGCTAGGGGGTGAAGTGTGACATGTCTGCCAGGGGGTGAAGTGTAACATGTCTGCCAGGGGGTGAAGTGTGACATGTCTGCTAGGGGGTGAAGTGTGACATGTCTGCCAGGGGGTGAAGTGTGACATGTCTGCCAGGGGGTGAAGTGTAACATGTCTGCTAGGGGGTGAAGTGTAACATGCTATGAGT
Organism: Escarpia spicata; assembly: GCA_963995525.1. Lineage (NCBI taxonomy): Eukaryota > Metazoa > Annelida > Polychaeta > Sabellida > Siboglinidae > Escarpia > Escarpia spicata. The sequence goes on from OZ023217.1 coordinate 24,651,749, forward strand.
GGTCCTAGTAACTGGATACTGGGTTATATAACTATTTACCTTTAAGAACTTACTTTTTACAGACGTACTCTTGTTTGAAATTTTATTTAGTCCACATTTTAGGTTTATTTGAAATATTCTCCACCAATGCTTCCTCACTGTTTGTTTATATATGATTCAGTAACTTGTGAATTCTTGCGGTGTGTTGTAGAAAGACAAGAGGAACGTTTAAAAACAAACAATCGTGATTTATCGATGGTATGTTTTTTCTAATCTAATTCATAGTTGCTTTGGTTCAGAACCACAGTTGTATTAAAGATTTCTTAGGTGTGATGCAGTGAGAAAGATTTATACCATACTTCTGCTAGGCATGTACACACTCATAAATACACATTTATATGTATATATGTTTAATGCAATACTTGTGTATCAGTAAAACCCAACTTAATATGTAAGATGTTTCATATGATATAGTCTAACTTTGTACCAACACACAAACACAGACACAGGTATGCATGCACACACGCACACACACACCATGTACCAACACACATACACAGACACAGGTAAGCATGCACACACACACACACACACACACACACACACACACACACACACACACACACACACACACACACACACACACACACACACACACACACACACACACACACACACACACACACACACACACACACACACACACCAGCAGTTCCAGGTTATAACTATTCAATTGTCACATCATTTGGAATCCAAGTTAAGGCCATACCAGAGTGACAAATTGTATGTAAACTAATTATTTGGTTTCAGGTGAAAATGAAGTCGATGTTTGCGACAGGGTTTGCATTCACTGCCCTCCTGAGTATGTTTAACTCAATGTAAGTATTTGCTTTCGACCTGTTTATCTGTTTAATTACTTTGAACCATTTGTGTTCCACCCGTTGTTACTGGAGTGATACCTGTCTACTTTATAACAAACCAAATGCAGCTGTATATAGTAAAAGTCCTTTTTTAATCCAACATATAATTTTTTAACTTTTTTTAATTGTCTTTTGTGTGTCATTCTAGGTTGGGGATACCGTCAGTTTAATTCCATTTGTTCTGTGCTAATTTTGTGTGTGTCTAGAGCTATACTGACATTTTAAAAGAACAGCTAACATATTTTCTTTAATCTTCAGATTTGATGGGCGTACTGTGGCGAAGCTGCCGTTTGTTCCTATTTCATGGTTGCGCAGTATTTCGCACCGTAATCTCATGGGGGAGGACTACACTGACTGCTCATTCATCTTCCTCTACATCCTCTGCACAATGTCCATCAGACAGGTCAGTTACCACATGTACATTTGGTCACAAGACATTTGGTCACATGAATTCTGCTCACAAATATAGTTAGTCAAAAGAAATTTGGTCACAAATACATTTAGGCACAATACATTTGGTCACACAACGTTTAGCAACATATTTGGTCACAATAAATTTGGTCACACAACTTTGGTCACACAACATTTGGTCACGCAATATTTCATCACAAAGTGCAGACAGAATATGTAATTTCAACCCAAGTTTTGTCACACAGCAGATGAAACTAGAATTTTATGCTTGCAAAACAAGGACAAGTTCTATGAGTTGATTAATTTTGTTCTGATATTACATATACACCGAAGATAAAATGATTAATTTGAAAAGGGCTACCCTTAGAAATAATCGACACAAACAGATTAATAGGTTAATTTTACAGTGTGCATAGACAAGATGATTGCAATGTCACAATTAAAAATGGACTTGTTCTTATTTAACCATTAATCTTGTGCATACAAACAGGAAGATGGAGTTAACATGGCTTAACTACTATGTATGAATGCATCTTAGTTCACGTAAAAGCCTTTGAAATAGTTGATATTAGATAGAAAATGACGAATGTTTCTTGTTGTTGGCAGAACATCCAGAAGCTCCTGGGCTTTGCACCAACACGAGCAGCCAGCAAACAAGGCAACGGCTTTTTTGGTACTCCGTCACAAAACAGCAAGTGATGTCCTGGGTCACCATGTGACAGACTCAAGCAGTTTTGTCTGTCACGACTTACACTGGAAGCGTCCTAGAGTACACATACATGGAACTTAAATATCATTCTTAATTTGAATAACTGCTGGAGAAATCATCTAACTGTACCACAAACTACCGCCAAAGATTGTATTTAATGTTGTTAAATTGTACCACTTAAACATTATATAAGTACGTGTTCGCACTGCTGTTATGTCATGTAAAAGCAAACCTGACTATCGTAATGATTTAGACACTGTATGTTTTTGGACACCGTAAACATGTACAAAAATTATTATTTATCTTTTGTATGTTTTTGGAATTGTTTTTGTGGCAAATACATTCGGTGCGTAATGACTGAGTGTATTTGGACGCTATGTTTTTCAACACCAAAAAATGATTCTTTTTGTACTGTACGTTTTCGGAGAGGGCTGAGAATTTGACATACAGTCAAATACAGTACGTACTGTTTGTAGCAATATTTTGAGTCTGGTACTAGTGTAGTATATTTTATGGTGTCTCAAATTGTATCTGGTATAGATGTTTATTAATAACAATTGTCAATAAGCTGTGTCTGAGTAATTTTATGTTGTTGCAATAGAATAGTGGTGCTGATGAAATTGTAATGTACTGTGGAGGTATCACTTCATCCTTGTGCCAGTGGATCTGTCCCTTTTGGTGGAGACATTTGTAATTATGAAATGAAAGTGATGTTCCTATCAATCATGGTTTGCAACATTGGTGTCCGTGTTCTGGATAAAACCATGTTAATGTGAGTGTGTGAAACTGGATGTGAAGAGGGAGAAAGAAGTGGGAAGACATGAAAGTGATGTTCCTATAAATCATGGTTTGCAACATTGGTGTCCCTGTCCGTGTTCTCAATAAAACCATGTTGATGTGAGTGTGTGAAGCTGGGTGTGAAGAGGGAGAAAGAAGTGGGAAGACATGAAAGTGATGTTCCTATAAATCATGGTTTGCAACATTGGTGTCCCTGTCCGTGTTCTCAATAAAACCATGTTGATGTGAGTGTGTGAAGCTGGGTGTGAAGAGGGAGAAAGAAGTGGGAAGACATGAAAGTGATGTTCCTATAAATCATGGTTTGCAACATTGGTGTCCCTGTCCGTGTTCTCAATAAAACCATGTCGATGTGAGTGTGTGAAGCTGGGTGTGAAGAGGGAGAACGAAGTGGGAAGACATGAAAGTGATGTTCCTATAAATTATGGTTTGCAACATTGGTGTCCTTGTTCTGGATAAAACCATGTTGATGTGAGTGTGTGAAGCTGGGTGTGAAGAGGGAGAACGAAGTGGGAAGACATGACAGTGATGTTCCTATAAATCATGGTTTGAGATATTGGTGTCCCTTTCCGTGTTCTCGATAAAACCATGTTAATGTGAGTGTGTGAAGCTGGGTGTGAAGAGGGAGAAAGAAGTGGGAAGACATGAAAGTGATGTTCCTATAAATCATGGTTTGAGATATTGGTGTCCCTTTCCGTGTTCTCGATAAAACCATGTTAATGTGAGTGTGTGAAGCTGGGTGTGAAGAGGGAGAAAGAAGTGGGAAGACATGAAAGTGATGTTCCTATAAATCATGGTTTGCAACATTGGTGTCCGTGTTCTCAATAAAACCATGTTGATGTGAGTGTGTGAAGCTGGGTGTGAAGAGGGAGAAAGAAGTGGGAAGACATGAAAGTGATGTTCCTATAAATCATGGTTTGCAACATTGGTGTCCCTGTCCGTGTTCTCAATAAAACCATGTTAATGTGAGGGTGTGAAGCTGGGTGTGAAGAGGGAGAAAGAAGTGGGAAGACATGAAAGTGATGTTCCTATAAATTATGGTTTGCAACATTGGTGTCCCTGTACGTGTTCTCGATAAAACCATGTTGATGTGAGTGTGTGAAGCTGGGTGTGAAGAGGGAGAAAGAAGTGGGAAGACATGAAAGTGATGTTCCTATAAATCATGGTTTGCAACATTGGTGTCCCTGTCCGTGTTCTCAATAAAACCATGTTGATGTGAGTGTGTGAAGCTGGGTGTGAAGAGGGAGAAAGAAGTGGGAAGACATGAAAGTGATGTTCCTATAAATTATGGTTTGCAACATTGGTGTCCCTGTACGTGTTCTCGATAAAACCATGTTGATGTGAGTGTGTGAAGCTGGGTGTGAAGAGGGAGAAAGAAGTGGGAAGACATGAAAGTGATGTTCCTATAAATTATGGTTTGCAACATTGGTGTCCCTGTACGTGTTCTCGATAAAACCATGTTGATGTGAGTGTGTGAAGCTGGGTGTGAAGAGGGAGAAAGAAGTGGGAAGACATGAAAGTGATGTTCCTATAAATCATGGTTTGCAACATTGGTGTCCGTGTTCTCAATAAAACCATGTTGATGTGAGTGTGTGAAGCTGGGTGTGAAGAGGGAAAAAGAAGTGGGAAGACATGAAAGTGATGTTCCTATAAATTATGGTTTGCAACATTGGTGTCCCTGTACGTGTTCTCAATAAAACCATGTTGATGTGAGTGTGTGAAGCTGGGTGTGAAGAGAGAGAAAGAAGTGGGAAGACATGAAAGTGATGTTGCTATAAATTATGGTTTGCAACATTGGTGTCCCTGTCCGTTTTCTCAATAAAACCATGTTGATGTGAGTGTGTGAAGCTGGGTGTGAAGAGGGAGAAAGAAGTGGGAAGACATGAAAGTGATGTTCCTATAAATCATGGTTTGCAACATTGGTGTCCCTGTCCGTGTACTCAATAAAACCATGTTGATGTGAGTGTGTGAAGCTGGGTGTGAAGAGGGAGAAAGAAGTGGGAAGACATGAAAGTGATGTTCCTATAAATCATGGTTTGCACATTGGTGTCCCTGTCCGTGTTCTCAATAAAACCATGTTGATGTGAGTGTGTGAAGCTGGGTGTGAAGAGGGAGAAAGAAGTGGGAAGACATGAAAGTGATGTTCCTATAAATTATGGTTTGCAACATTGGTGTCCCTGTCCGTGTTCTCAATAAAACCATGTTGATGTGAATGTGTGAAGCTGGGTGTGAAGAGAGAGAAAGAAGTGGGAAGACATGAAATTGATGTTCCTATAAATTATGGTTTGCAACATTGGTGTCCCTGTCCGTGTTCTCAATAAAACCATGTTGATGTGAGTGTGTGAAGCTGGGTGTGAAGAGAGAGAAAGAAGTGGGAAGACATGAAAATGATGTTCCTATAAATTATGGTTTGCAACATTGGTGTCCCTGTACGTGTTCTCGATAAAACCATGTTGATGTGAGTGTGTGAAGCTGGGTGTGAAGAGGGAGAAAGAAGTGGGAAGACATGAAAGTGATGTTCCTATAAATTATGGTTTGCAACATTGGTGTCCCTGTACGTGTTCTCGATAAAACCATGTTGATGTGAGTGTGTGAAGCTGGGTGTGAAGAGGGAGAAAGAAGTGGGAAGACATGAAAGTGATGTTCCTATAAATCATGGTTTGCAACATTGGTGTCCCTGTCCGTGTTCTCAATAAAACCATGTTGATGTGAGTGTGTGAAGCTGGGTGTGAAGAGGGAGAAAGAAGTGGGAAGACATGAAAGTGATGTTCCTATAAATTATGGTTTGCAACATTGGTGTCCCTGTACGTGTTCTCGATAAAACCATGTTGATGTGAGTGTGTGAAGCTGGGTGTGAAGAGGGAGAAAGAAGTGGGAAGACATGAAAGTGATGTTCCTATAAATTATGGTTTGCAACATTGGTGTCCCTGTACGTGTTCTCGATAAAACCATGTTGATGTGAGTGTGTGAAGCTGGGTGTGAAGAGGGAGAAAGAAGTGGGAAGACATGAAAGTGATGTTCCTATAAATCATGGTTTGCAACATTGGTGTCCGTGTTCTCAATAAAACCATGTTGATGTGAGTGTGTGAAGCTGGGTGTGAAGAGGGAAAAAGAAGTGGGAAGACATGAAAGTGATGTTCCTATAAATTATGGTTTGCAACATTGGTGTCCCTGTACGTGTTCTCAATAAAACCATGTTGATGTGAGTGTGTGAAGCTGGGTGTGAAGAGAGAGAAAGAAGTGGGAAGACATGAAAGTGATGTTGCTATAAATTATGGTTTGCAACATTGGTGTCCCTGTCCGTTTTCTCAATAAAACCATGTTGATGTGAGTGTGTGAAGCTGGGTGTGAAGAGGGAGAAAGAAGTGGGAAGACATGAAAGTGATGTTCCTATAAATCATGGTTTGCAACATTGGTGTCCCTGTCCGTGTTCTCAATAAAACCATGTTGATGTGAGTGTGTGAAGCTGGGTGTGAAGAGGGAGAAAGAAGTGGGAAGACATGAAAGTGATGTTCCTATAAATCATGGTTTGCAACATTGGTGTCCCTGTCCGTGTTCTCAATAAAACCATGTTGATGTGAGTGTGTGAAGCTGGTTGTGAAGAGGGAGAAAGAAGTGGGAAGACATGAAAGTGATGTTCCTATAAATTATGGTTTGCAACATTGGTGTCCCTGTCCGTGTTCTCAATAAAACCATGTTGATGTGAGTGTGTGAAGCTGGGTGTGAAGAGAGAGAAAGAAGTGGGAAGACATGAAATTGATGTTCCTATAAATTATGGTTTGCAACATTGGTGTCCCTGTCCGTGTTCTCAATAAAACCATGTTGATGTGAGTGTGTGAAGCTGGGTGTGAAGAGAGAGAAAGAAGTGGGAAGACATGAAAATGATGTTCCTATAAATTATGGTTTGCAACATTGGTGTCCCTGTACGTGTTCTCGATAAAACCATGTTGATGTGAGTGTGTGAAGCTGGGTGTGAAGAGGGAGAAAGAAGTGGGAAGACATGAAAGTGATGTTCCTATAAATTATGGTTTGCAACATTGGTGTCCCTGTACGTGTTCTCGATAAAACCATGTTGATGTGAGTGTGTGAAGCTGGGTGTGAAGAGGGAGAAAGAAGTGGGAAGACATGAAAGTGATGTTCCTATAAATCATGGTTTGCAACATTGGTGTCCCTGTCCGTGTTCTCAATAAAACCATGTTGATGTGAGTGTGTGAAGCTGGGTGTGAAGAGGGAGAAAGAAGTGGGAAGACATGAAAGTGATGTTCCTATAAATCATGGTTTGCAACATTGGTGTCCCTGTCCGTGTTCTCGATAAAACCATGTTGATGTGAGTGTGTGAAGCTGGGTGTGAAGAGGGAGAAAGAAGTGGGAAGACATGAAAGTGATGTTCCTATAAATTATGGTTTGCAACATTGGTGTCCCTGTACGTGTTCTCGATAAAACCATGTTGATGTGAGTGTGTGAAGCTGGGTGTGAAGAGGGAGAAAGAAGTGGGAAGACATGAAAGTGATGTTCCTATAAATTATGGTTTGCAACATTGGTGTCCCTGTACGTGTTCTCGATAAAACCATGTTGATGTGAGTGTGTGAAGCTGGGTGTGAAGAGGGAGAAAGAAGTGGGAAGACATGAAAGTGATGTTCCTATAAATCATGGTTTGCAACATTGGTGTCCCTGTCCGTGTTCTCAATAAAACCATGTTGATGTGAGTGTGTGAAGCTGGGTGTGAAGAGGGAGAAAGAAGTGGGAAGACATGAAAGTGATGTTCCTATAAATCATGGTTTGCAACATTGGTGTCCCTGTCCGTGTTCTCAATAAAACCATGTTGATGTGAGTGTGTGAAGCTGGTTGTGAAGAGGGAGAAAGAAGTGGGAAGACATGAAAGTGATGTTCCTATAAATTATGGTTTGCAACATTGGTGTCCCTGTCCGTGTTCTCAATAAAACCATGTTGATGTGAATGTGTGAAGCTGGGTGTGAAGAGAGAGAAAGAAGTGGGAAGACATGAAATTGATGTTCCTATAAATTATGGTTTGCAACATTGGTGTCCCTGTCCGTGTTCTCAATAAAACCATGTTGATGTGAGTGTGTGAAGCTGGGTGTGAAGAGAGAGAAAGAAGTGGGAAGACATGAAAATGATGTTCCTATAAATTATGGTTTGCAACATTGGTGTCCCTGTACGTGTTCTCGATAAAACCATGTTGATGTGAGTGTGTGAAGCTGGGTGTGAAGAGGGAGAAAGAAGTGGGAAGACATGAAAGTGATGTTCCTATAAATTATGGTTTGCAACATTGGTGTCCCTGTACGTGTTCTCGATAAAACCATGTTGATGTGAATGTGTGAAGCTGGGTGTGAAGAGAGAGAAAGAAGTGGGAAGACATGAAAGTGATGTTCCTATAAATTATGGTTTGCAACATTGGTGTCCCTGTCCGTGTTCTCAATAAAACCATGTTGATGTGAATGTGTGAAGCTGGGTGTGAAGAGAGAGAAAGAAGTGGGAAGACATGAAATTGATGTTCCTATAAATTATGGTTTGCAACATTGGTGTCCCTGTCCGTGTTCTCAATAAAACCATGTTGATGTGAGTGTGTGAAGCTGGGTGTGAAGAGAGAGAAAGAAGTGGGAAGACATGAAAATGATGTTCCTATAAATTATGGTTTGCAACATTGGTGTCCCTGTACGTGTTCTCGATAAAACCATGTTGATGTGAGTGTGTGAAGCTGGGTGTGAAGAGGGAGAAAGAAGTGGGAAGACATGAAAGTGATGTTCCTATAAATTATGGTTTGCAACATTGGTGTCCCTGTACGTGTTCTCGATAAAACCATGTTGATGTGAGTGTGTGAAGCTGGGTGTGAAGAGGGAGAAAGAAGTGGGAAGACATGAAAGTGATGTTCCTATAAATCATGGTTTGCAACATTGGTGTCCCTGTCCGTGTTCTCAATAAAACCATGTTGATGTGAGTGTGTGAAGCTGGGTGTGAAGAGGGAGAAAGAAGTGGGAAGACATGAAAGTGATGTTCCTATAAATTATGGTTTGCAACATTGGTGTCCCTGTACGTGTTCTCGATAAAACCATGTTGATGTGAGTGTGTGAAGCTGGGTGTGAAGAGGGAGAAAGAAGTGGGAAGACATGAAAGTGATGTTCCTATAAATTATGGTTTGCAACATTGGTGTCCCTGTACGTGTTCTCGATAAAACCATGTTGATGTGAGTGTGTGAAGCTGGGTGTGAAGAGGGAGAAAGAAGTGGGAAGACATGAAAGTGATGTTCCTATAAATCATGGTTTGCAACATTGGTGTCCGTGTTCTCAATAAAACCATGTTGATGTGAGTGTGTGAAGCTGGGTGTGAAGAGGGAAAAAGAAGTGGGAAGACATGAAAGTGATGTTCCTATAAATTATGGTTTGCAACATTGGTGTCCCTGTACGTGTTCTCAATAAAACCATGTTGATGTGAGTGTGTGAAGCTGGGTGTGAAGAGAGAGAAAGAAGTGGGAAGACATGAAAGTGATGTTGCTATAAATTATGGTTTGCAACATTGGTGTCCCTGTCCGTTTTCTCAATAAAACCATGTTGATGTGAGTGTGTGAAGCTGGGTGTGAAGAGGGAGAAAGAAGTGGGAAGACATGAAAGTGATGTTCCTATAAATCATGGTTTGCAACATTGGTGTCCCTGTCCGTGTTCTCAATAAAACCATGTTGATGTGAGTGTGTGAAGCTGGGTGTGAAGAGGGAGAAAGAAGTGGGAAGACATGAAAGTGATGTTCCTATAAATCATGGTTTGCAACATTGGTGTCCCTGTCCGTGTTCTCAATAAAACCATGTTGATGTGAGTGTGTGAAGCTGGTTGTGAAGAGGGAGAAAGAAGTGGGAAGACATGAAAGTGATGTTCCTATAAATTATGGTTTGCAACATTGGTGTCCCTGTCCGTGTTCTCAATAAAACCATGTTGATGTGAGTGTGTGAAGCTGGGTGTGAAGAGAGAGAAAGAAGTGGGAAGACATGAAATTGATGTTCCTATAAATTATGGTTTGCAACATTGGTGTCCCTGTCCGTGTTCTCAATAAAACCATGTTGATGTGAGTGTGTGAAGCTGGGTGTGAAGAGAGAGAAAGAAGTGGGAAGACATGAAAATGATGTTCCTATAAATTATGGTTTGCAACATTGGTGTCCCTGTACGTGTTCTCGATAAAACCATGTTGATGTGAGTGTGTGAAGCTGGGTGTGAAGAGGGAGAAAGAAGTGGGAAGACATGAAAGTGATGTTCCTATAAATTATGGTTTGCAACATTGGTGTCCCTGTACGTGTTCTCGATAAAACCATGTTGATGTGAGTGTGTGAAGCTGGGTGTGAAGAGGGAGAAAGAAGTGGGAAGACATGAAAGTGATGTTCCTATAAATCATGGTTTGCAACATTGGTGTCCCTGTCCGTGTTCTCAATAAAACCATGTTGATGTGAGTGTGTGAAGCTGGGTGTGAAGAGGGAGAAAGAAGTGGGAAGACATGAAAGTGATGTTCCTATAAATCATGGTTTGCAACATTGGTGTCCCTGTCCGTGTTCTCGATAAAACCATGTTGATGTGAGTGTGTGAAGCTGGGTGTGAAGAGGGAGAAAGAAGTGGGAAGACATGAAAGTGATGTTCCTATAAATTATGGTTTGCAACATTGGTGTCCCTGTACGTGTTCTCGATAAAACCATGTTGATGTGAGTGTGTGAAGCTGGGTGTGAAGAGGGAGAAAGAAGTGGGAAGACATGAAAGTGATGTTCCTATAAATTATGGTTTGCAACATTGGTGTCCCTGTACGTGTTCTCGATAAAACCATGTTGATGTGAGTGTGTGAAGCTGGGTGTGAAGAGGGAGAAAGAAGTGGGAAGACATGAAAGTGATGTTCCTATAAATCATGGTTTGCAACATTGGTGTCCCTGTCCGTGTTCTCAATAAAACCATGTTGATGTGAGTGTGTGAAGCTGGGTGTGAAGAGGGAGAAAGAAGTGGGAAGACATGAAAGTGATGTTCCTATAAATCATGGTTTGCAACATTGGTGTCCCTGTCCGTGTTCTCAATAAAACCATGTTGATGTGAGTGTGTGAAGCTGGTTGTGAAGAGGGAGAAAGAAGTGGGAAGACATGAAAGTGATGTTCCTATAAATTATGGTTTGCAACATTGGTGTCCCTGTCCGTGTTCTCAATAAAACCATGTTGATGTGAATGTGTGAAGCTGGGTGTGAAGAGAGAGAAAGAAGTGGGAAGACATGAAATTGATGTTCCTATAAATTATGGTTTGCAACATTGGTGTCCCTGTCCGTGTTCTCAATAAAACCATGTTGATGTGAGTGTGTGAAGCTGGGTGTGAAGAGAGAGAAAGAAGTGGGAAGACATGAAAATGATGTTCCTATAAATTATGGTTTGCAACATTGGTGTCCCTGTACGTGTTCTCGATAAAACCATGTTGATGTGAGTGTGTGAAGCTGGGTGTGAAGAGGGAGAAAGAAGTGGGAAGACATGAAAGTGATGTTCCTATAAATTATGGTTTGCAACATTGGTGTCCCTGTACGTGTTCTCGATAAAACCATGTTGATGTGAGTGTGTGAAGCTGGGTGTGAAGAGGGAGAAAGAAGTGGGAAGACATGAAAGTGATGTTCCTATAAATCATGGTTTGCAACATTGGTGTCCCTGTCCGTGTTCTCAATAAAACCATGTTGATGTGAGTGTGTGAAGCTGGGTGTGAAGAGGGAGAAAGAAGTGGGAAGACATGAAAGTGATGTTCCTATAAATCATGGTTTGCAACATTGGTGTCCCTGTCCGTGTTCTCAATAAAACCATGTTGATGTGAGTGTGTGAAGCTGGGTGTGAAGAGGGAGAAAGAAGTGGGAAGACATGAAAGTGATGTTCCTATAAATTATGGTTTGCAACATTGGTGTCCCTGTACGTGTTCTCGATAAAACCATGTTGATGTGAGTGTGTGAAGCTGGGTGTGAAGAGGGAGAAAGAAGTGGGAAGACATGAAAGTGATGTTCCTATAAATTATGGTTTGCAACATTGGTGTCCCTGTACGTGTTCTCGATAAAACCATGTTGATGTGAGTGTGTGAAGCTGGGTGTGAAGAGGGAGAAAGAAGTGGGAAGACATGAAAGTGATGTTCCTATAAATCATGGTTTGCAACATTGGTGTCCCTGTCCGTGTTGTCAATAAAACCATGTTGATGTGAGTGTGTGAAGCTGGGTGTGAAGAGGGAGAAAGAAGTGGGAAGACATGAAAGTGATGTTCCTATAAATTATGGTTTGCAACATTGGTGTCCCTGTACGTGTTCTCAATAAAACCATGTTGATGTGAGTGTGTGAAGCTGGGTGTGAAGAGAGAGAAAGAAGTGGGAAGACATGAAAGTGATGTTGCTATAAATTATGGTTTGCAACATTGGTGTCCCTGTCCGTTTTCTCAATAAAACCATGTTGATGTGAGTGTGTGAAGCTGGGTGTGAAGAGGGAGAAAGAAGTGGGAAGACATGAAAGTGATGTTCCTATAAATCATGGTTTGCAACATTGGTGTCCCTGTCCGTGTTCTCAATAAAACCATGTTGATGTGAGTGTGTGAAGCTGGGTGTGAAGAGGGAGAAAGAAGTGGGAAGACATGAAAGTGATGTTCCTATAAATCATGGTTTGCAACATTGGTGTCCCTGTCCGTGTTCTCAATAAAACCATGTTGATGTGAGTGTGTGAAGCTGGGTGTGAAGAGAGAGAAAGAAGTGGGAAGACATGAAAGTGATGTTGCTATAAATTATGGTTTGCAACATTGGTGTCCCTGTCCGTTTTCTCAATAAAACCATGTTGATGTGAGTGTGTGAAGCTGGGTGTGAAGAGGGAGAAAGAAGTGGGAAGACATGAAAGTGATGTTCCTATAAATCATGGTTTGCAACATTGGTGTTCCTGTCAGTGTTCTCAATAAAACCATGTTGATGTGAGTGTGTGAAGCTGGGTGTGAAGAGGGAGAAAGAAGTGGGAAGACATGAAAGTGATGTTCCTATAAATCATGGTTTGCAACATTGGTGTCCCTGTCCGTGTTCTCAATAAAACCATGTTGATGTGAGTGTGTGAAGCTGGGTGTGAAGAGGGAGAAAGAAGTGGGAAGACATGAAAGTGATGTTCCTATAAATTATGGTTTGCAACATTGGTGTCCCTGTCCGTGTTCTCAATAAAACCATGTTGATGTGAATGTGTGAAGCTGGGTGTGAAGAGAGAGAAAGAAGTGGGAAGACATGAAATTGATGTTCCTATAAATTATGGTTTGCAACATTGGTGTCCCTGTCCGTGTTCTCAATAAAACCATGTTGATGTGAGTGTGTGAAGCTGGGTGTGAAGAGAGAGAAAGAAGTGGGAAGACATGAAAATGATGTTCCTATAAATTATGGTTTGCAACATTGGTGTCCCTGTACGTGTTCTCGATAAAACCATGTTGATGTGAGTGTGTGAAGCTGGGTGTGAAGAGGGAGAAAGAAGTGGGAAGACATGAAAGTGATGTTCCTATAAATTATGGTTTGCAACATTGGTGTCCCTGTACGTGTTCTCGATAAAACCATGTTGATGTGAGTGTGTGAAGCTGGGTGTGAAGAGGGAGAAAGAAGTGGGAAGACATGAAAGTGATGTTCCTATAAATCATGGTTTGCAACATTGGTGTCCCTGTCCGTGTTCTCAATAAAACCATGTTGATGTGAGTGTGTGAAGCTGGGTGTGAAGAGGGAGAAAGAAGTGGGAAGACATGAAAGTGATGTTCCTATAAATCATGGTTTGCAACATTGGTGTCCCTGTCCGTGTTCTCAATAAAACCATGTTGATGTGAGTGTGTGAAGCTGGGTGTGAAGAGGGAGAAAGAAGTGGGAAGACATGAAAGTGATGTTCCTATAAATTATGGTTTGCAACATTGGTGTCCCTGTACGTGTTCTCGATAAAACCATGTTGATGTGAGTGTGTGAAGCTGGGTGTGAAGAGGGAGAAAGAAGTGGGAAGACATGAAAGTGATGTTCCTATAAATTATGGTTTGCAACATTGGTGTCCCTGTACGTGTTCTCGATAAAACCATGTTGATGTGAGTGTGTGAAGCTGGGTGTGAAGAGGGAGAAAGAAGTGGGAAGACATGAAAGTGATGTTCCTATAAATCATGGTTTGCAACATTGGTGTCCCTGTCCGTGTTCTCAATAAAACCATGTTGATGTGAGTGTGTGAAGCTGGGTGTGAAGATGGAGAAAGAAGTGGGAAGACATGAAAGTGATGTTCCTATAAATTATGGTTTGCAACATTGGTGTCCCTGTACGTGTTCTCCATAAAACCATGTTGATGTGAGTGTGTGAAGCTGGGTGTGAAGAGAGAGAAAGAAGTGGGAAGACATGAAAGTGATGTTGCTATAAATTATGGTTTGCAACATTGGTGTCCCTGTCCGTGTTCTCAATAAAACCATGTTGATGTGAGTGTGTGAAGCTGGGTGTGAAGAGGGAGAAAGAAGTGGGAAGACATGAAAGTGATGTTCCTATAAATTATGGTTTGCAACATTGGTGTCCCTGTACGTGTTCTCGATAAAACCATGTTGATGTGAGTGTGAAGCTGGGTGTGAAGAAGGAGAAAGAAGTGGGAAGACATGAAAGTGATGTTCCTATAAATCATGGTTTGCAACATTGGTGTCCCTGTCCGTGTTCTCAATAAAACCATGTTGATGTGAGTGTGTGAAGCTGGGTGTGAAGAGGGAGAAAGAAGTGGGAAGACATGAAAGTGATGTTCCTATAAATCATGGTTTGCAACATTGGTGTCCCTGTCCGTGTTCTCAATAAAACCATGTTGATGTGAGTGTGTGAAGCTGGGTGTGAAGAGGGAGAAAGAAGTGGGAAGACATGAAAGTAATGTTCCTATAAATCATGGTTTGCAACATTGGTGTCCCTGTCCGTGTTCTCAATAAAACCATGTTGATGTGAGTGTGTGAAGCTGGGTGTGAAGAGGGAGAAAGAAGTGGGAAGACATGAAAGTGATGTTCCTATAAATCATGGTTTGAGACATTGGTGTCCCTGTCCGTGTTCTCAATAAAACCATGTTGATGTGAGTGTGTGAAGCTGGGTGTGAAGAGGGAGAAAGAAGTGGGAAGACATGAAAGTGATGTTCCTATAAATTATGGTTTGCAACATTGGTGTCCCTGTACGTGTTCTCGATAAAACCATGTTGATGTGAGTGTGTGAAGCTGGGTGTGAAGAGGGAGAAAGAAGTGGGAAGACATGAAAGTGATGTTCCTATAAATTATGGTTTGCAACATTGGTGTCCCTGTACGTGTTCTCGATAAAACCATGTTGATGTGAGTGTGTGAAGCTGGGTGTGAAGAGGGAGAAAGAAGTGGGAAGACATGAAAGTGATGTTCCTATAAATCATGGTTTGCAACATTGGTGTCCCTGTCCGTGTTGTCAATAAAACCATGTTGATGTGAGTGTGTGAAGCTGGGTGTGAAGAGGGAGAAAGAAGTGGGAAGACATGAAAGTGATGTTCCTATAAATTATGGTTTGCAACATTGGTGTCCCTGTACGTGTTCTCAATAAAACCATGTTGATGTGAGTGTGTGAAGCTGGGTGTGAAGAGAGAGAAAGAAGTGGGAAGACATGAAAGTGATGTTGCTATAAATTATGGTTTGCAACATTGGTGTCCCTGTCCGTTTTCTCAATAAAACCATGTTGATGTGAGTGTGTGAAGCTGGGTGTGAAGAGGGAGAAAGAAGTGGGAAGACATGAAAGTGATGTTCCTATAAATCATGGTTTGCAACATTGGTGTCCCTGTCCGTGTTCTCAATAAAACCATGTTGATGTGAGTGTGTGAAGCTGGGTGTGAAGAGGGAGAAAGAAGTGGGAAGACATGAAAGTGATGTTCCTATAAATCATGGTTTGCAACATTGGTGTCCCTGTCCGTGTTCTCAATAAAACCATGTTGATGTGAGTGTGTGAAGCTGGGTGTGAAGAGAGAGAAAGAAGTGGGAAGACATGAAAGTGATGTTGCTATAAATTATGGTTTGCAACATTGGTGTCCCTGTCCGTTTTCTCAATAAAACCATGTTGATGTGAGTGTGTGAAGCTGGGTGTGAAGAGGGAGAAAGAAGTGGGAAGACATGAAAGTGATGTTCCTATAAATCATGGTTTGCAACATTGGTGTTCCTGTCAGTGTTCTCAATAAAACCATGTTGATGTGAGTGTGTGAAGCTGGGTGTGAAGAGGGAGAAAGAAGTGGGAAGACATGAAAGTGATGTTCCTATAAATCATGGTTTGCAACATTGGTGTCCCTGTCCGTGTTCTCAATAAAACCATGTTGATGTGAGTGTGTGAAGCTGGGTGTGAAGAGGGAGAAAGAAGTGGGAAGACATGAAAGTGATGTTCCTATAAATTATGGTTTGCAACATTGGTGTCCCTGTCCGTGTTCTCAATAAAACCATGTTGATGTGAATGTGTGAAGCTGGGTGTGAAGAGAGAGAAAGAAGTGGGAAGACATGAAATTGATGTTCCTATAAATTATGGTTTGCAACATTGGTGTCCCTGTCCGTGTTCTCAATAAAACCATGTTGATGTGAGTGTGTGAAGCTGGGTGTGAAGAGAGAGAAAGAAGTGGGAAGACATGAAAATGATGTTCCTATAAATTATGGTTTGCAACATTGGTGTCCCTGTACGTGTTCTCGATAAAACCATGTTGATGTGAGTGTGTGAAGCTGGGTGTGAAGAGGGAGAAAGAAGTGGGAAGACATGAAAGTGATGTTCCTATAAATTATGGTTTGCAACATTGGTGTCCCTGTACGTGTTCTCGATAAAACCATGTTGATGTGAGTGTGTGAAGCTGGGTGTGAAGAGGGAGAAAGAAGTGGGAAGACATGAAAGTGATGTTCCTATAAATCATGGTTTGCAACATTGGTGTCCCTGTCCGTGTTCTCAATAAAACCATGTTGATGTGAGTGTGTGAAGCTGGGTGTGAAGAGGGAGAAAGAAGTGGGAAGACATGAAAGTGATGTTCCTATAAATCATGGTTTGCAACATTGGTGTCCCTGTCCGTGTTCTCAATAAAACCATGTTGATGTGAGTGTGTGAAGCTGGGTGTGAAGAGGGAGAAAGAAGTGGGAAGACATGAAAGTGATGTTCCTATAAATTATGGTTTGCAACATTGGTGTCCCTGTACGTGTTCTCGATAAAACCATGTTGATGTGAGTGTGTGAAGCTGGGTGTGAAGAGGGAGAAAGAAGTGGGAAGACATGAAAGTGATGTTCCTATAAATTATGGTTTGCAACATTGGTGTCCCTGTACGTGTTCTCGATAAAACCATGTTGATGTGAGTGTGTGAAGCTGGGTGTGAAGAGGGAGAAAGAAGTGGGAAGACATGAAAGTGATGTTCCTATAAATCATGGTTTGCAACATTGGTGTCCCTGTCCGTGTTCTCAATAAAACCATGTTGATGTGAGTGTGTGAAGCTGGGTGTGAAGAGGGAGAAAGAAGTGGGAAGACATGAAAGTGATGTTCCTATAAATCATGGTTTGAGACATTGGTGTCCCTGTCCGTGTTCTCAATAAAACCATGTTGATGTGAGTGTGTGAAGCTGGGTGTGAAGAGGGAGAAAGAAGTGGGAAGACATGAAAGTGATGTTCCTATAAATTATGGTTTGCAACATTGGTGTCCCTGTACGTGTTCTCGATAAAACCATGTTGATGTGAGTGTGTGAAGCTGGGTGTGAAGAGGGAGAAAGAAGTGGGAAGACATGAAAGTGATGTTCCTATAAATTATGGTTTGCAACATTGGTGTCCCTGTACGTGTTCTCGATAAAACCATGTTGATGTGAGTGTGTGAAGCTGGGTGTGAAGAGAGAGAAAGAAGTGGGAAGACATGAAAATGATGTTCCTATAAATTATGGTTTGCAACATTGGTGTCCCTGTACGTGTTCTCGATAAAACCATGTTGATGTGAGTGTGTGAAGCTGGGTGTGAAGAGGGAGAAAGAAGTGGGAAGACATGAAAGTGATGTTCCTATAAATTATGGTTTGCAACATTGGTGTCCCTGTACGTGTTCTCGATAAAACCATGTTGATGTGAGTGTGTGAAGCTGGGTGTGAAGAGGGAGAAAGAAGTGGGAAGACATGAAAGTGATGTTCCTATAAATCATGGTTTGCAACATTGGTGTCCCTGTCCGTGTTCTCAATAAAACCATGTTGATGTGAGTGTGTGAAGCTGGGTGTGAAGAGGGAGAAAGAAGTGGGAAGACATGAAAGTGATGTTCCTATAAATCATGGTTTGCAACATTGGTGTCCCTGTCCGTGTTCTCAATAAAACCATGTTGATGTGAGTGTGTGAAGCTGGGTGTGAAGAGGGAGAAAGAAGTGGGAAGACATGAAAGTGATGTTCCTATAAATTATGGTTTGCAACATTGGTGTCCCTGTACGTGTTCTCGATAAAACCATGTTGATGTGAGTGTGTGAAGCTGGGTGTGAAGAGGGAGAAAGAAGTGGGAAGACATGAAAGTGATGTTCCTATAAATTATGGTTTGCAACATTGGTGTCCCTGTACGTGTTCTCGATAAAACCATGTTGATGTGAGTGTGTGAAGCTGGGTGTGAAGAGGGAGAAAGAAGTGGGAAGACATGAAAGTGATGTTCCTATAAATCATGGTTTGCAACATTGGTGTCCCTGTCCGTGTTCTCAATAAAACCATGTTGATGTGAGTGTGTGAAGCTGGGTGTGAAGAGGGAGAAATAAGTGGGAAGACATGAAAGTGATGTTCCTATAAATTATGGTTTGCAACATTGGTGTCCCTGTACGTGTTCTCGATAAAACCATGTTGATGTGAGTGTGTGAAGCTGGGTGTGAAGAGGGAGAAAGAAGTGGGAAGACATGAAAGTGATGTTCCTATAAATCATGGTTTGCAACATTGGTGTCCCTGTCCGTGTTCTCAATAAAACCATGTTGATGTGAGTGTGTGAAGCTGGGTGTGAAGAGGGAGAAAGAAGTGGGAAGACATGAAAGTGATGTTCCTATAAATCATGGTTTGCAACATTGGTGTCCCTGTCCGTGTTCTCAATAAAACCATGTTGATGTGAGTGTGTGAAGCTGGGTGTGAAGAGGGAGAAAGAAGTGGGAAGACATGAAAGTGATGTTCCTATAAATTATGGTTTGCAACATTGGTGTCCCTGTACGTGTTCTCGATAAAACCATGTTGATGTGAGTGTGTGAAGCTGGGTGTGAAGAGGGAGAAAGAAGTGGGAAGACATGAAAGTGATGTTCCTATAAATTATGGTTTGCAACATTGGTGTCCCTGTACGTGTTCTCGATAAAACCATGTTGATGTGAGTGTGTGAAGCTGGGTGTGAAGAGGGAGAAAGAAGTGGGAAGACATGAAAGTGATGTTCCTATAAATCATGGTTTGCAACATTGGTGTCCCTGTCCGTGTTCTCAATAAAACCATGTTGATGTGAGTGTGTGAAGCTGGGTGTGAAGAGGGAGAAAGAAGTGGGAAGACATGAAAGTGATGTTCCTATAAATCATGGTTTGAGACATTGGTGTCCCTGTCCGTGTTCTCAATAAAACCATGTTGATGTGAGTGTGTGAAGCTGGGTGTGAAGAGGGAGAAAGAAGTGGGAAGACATGAAAGTGATGTTCCTATAAATTATGGTTTGCAACATTGGTGTCCCTGTACGTGTTCTCGATAAAACCATGTTGATGTGAGTGTGTGAAGCTGGGTGTGAAGAGGGAGAAAGAAGTGGGAAGACATGAAAGTGATGTTCCTATAAATTATGGTTTGCAACATTGGTGTCCCTGTACGTGTTCTCGATAAAACCATGTTGATGTGAGTGTGTGAAGCTGGGTGTGAAGAGAGAGAAAGAAGTGGGAAGACATGAAAATGATGTTCCTATAAATTATGGTTTGCAACATTGGTGTCCCTGTACGTGTTCTCGATAAAACCATGTTGATGTGAGTGTGTGAAGCTGGGTGTGAAGAGGGAGAAAGAAGTGGGAAGACATGAAAGTGATGTTCCTATAAATTATGGTTTGCAACATTGGTGTCCCTGTACGTGTTCTCGATAAAACCATGTTGATGTGAGTGTGTGAAGCTGGGTGTGAAGAGGGAGAAAGAAGTGGGAAGACATGAAAGTGATGTTCCTATAAATCATGGTTTGCAACATTGGTGTCCCTGTCCGTGTTCTCAATAAAACCATGTTGATGTGAGTGTGTGAAGCTGGGTGTGAAGAGGGAGAAAGAAGTGGGAAGACATGAAAGTGATGTTCCTATAAATCATGGTTTGCAACATTGGTGTCCCTGTCCGTGTTCTCAATAAAACCATGTTGATGTGAGTGTGTGAAGCTGGGTGTGAAGAGGGAGAAAGAAGTGGGAAGACATGAAAGTGATGTTCCTATAAATTATGGTTTGCAACATTGGTGTCCCTGTACGTGTTCTCGATAAAACCATGTTGATGTGAGTGTGTGAAGCTGGGTGTGAAGAGGGAGAAAGAAGTGGGAAGACATGAAAGTGATGTTCCTATAAATTATGGTTTGCAACATTGGTGTCCCTGTACGTGTTCTCGATAAAACCATGTTGATGTGAGTGTGTGAAGCTGGGTGTGAAGAGGGAGAAAGAAGTGGGAAGACATGAAAGTGATGTTCCTATAAATCATGGTTTGCAACATTGGTGTCCCTGTCCGTGTTCTCAATAAAACCATGTTGATGTGAGTGTGTGAAGCTGGGTGTGAAGAGGGAGAAAGAAGTGGGAAGACATGAAAGTGATGTTCCTATAAATTATGGTTTGCAACATTGGTGTCCCTGTACGTGTTCTCAATAAAACCATGTTGATGTGAGTGTGTGAAGCTGGGTGTGAAGAGAGAGAAAGAAGTGGGAAGACATGAAAGTGATGTTGCTATAAATTATGGTTTGCAACATTGGTGTCCCTGTCCGTGTTCTCAATAAAACCATGTTGATGTGAGTGTGTGAAGCTGGGTGTGAAGAGGGAGAAAGAAGTGGGAAGACATGAAAGTGATGTTCCTATAAATTATGGTTTGCAACATTGGTGTCCCTGTACGTGTTCTCGATAAAACCATGTTGATGTGAGTGTGAAGCTGGGTGTGAAGAAGGAGAAAGAAGTGGGAAGACATGAAAGTGATGTTCCTATAAATCATGGTTTGCAACATTGGTGTCCCTGTCCGTGTTCTCAATAAAACCATGTTGATGTGAGTGTGTGAAGCTGGGTGTGAAGAGGGAGAAAGAAGTGGGAAGACATGAAAGTGATGTTCCTATAAATCATGGTTTGCAACATTGGTGTCCCTGTCCGTGTTCTCAATAAAACCATGTTGATGTGAGTGTGTGAAGCTGGGTGTGAAGAGGGAGAAAGAAGTGGGAAGACATGAAAGTAATGTTCCTATAAATCATGGTTTGCAACATTGGTGTCCCTGTCCGTGTTCTCAATAAAACCATGTTGATGTGAGTGTGTGAAGCTGGGTGTGAAGAGGGAGAAAGAAGTGGGAAGACATGAAAGTGATGTTCCTATAAATCATGGTTTGAGACATTGGTGTCCCTGTCCGTGTTCTCAATAAAACCATGTTGATGTGAGTGTGTGAAGCTGGGTGTGAAGAGGGAGAAAGAAGTGGGAAGACATGAAAGTGATGTTCCTATAAATCATGGTTTGCAACATTGGTGTCCCTGTCCGTGTTCTCAATAAAACCATGTCGATGTGAGTGTGTGAAGCTGGGTGTGAAGAGGGAGAACGAAGTGGGAAGACATGAAAGTGATGTTCCTATAAATTATGGTTTGCAACATTGGTGTCCTTGTTCTGGATAAAACCATGTTGATGTGAGTGTGTGAAGCTGGGTGTGAAGAGGGAGAACGAAGTGGGAAGACATGACAGTGATGTTCCTATAAATCATGGTTTGAGACATTGGTGTCCCTTTCCGTGTTCTCGATAAAACCATGTTAATGTGAGTGTGTGAAGCTGGGTGTGAAGAGGGAGAAAGAAGTGGGAAGACATGAAAGTGATGTTCCTATAAATCATGGTTTGCAACATTGGTGTCCCTGTACGTGTTCTCGATAAAACCATGTTGATGTGAGTGTGTGAAGCTGGGTGTGAAGAGAGAGAAAGAAGTGGGAAGACATGAAAGTGATGTTCCTATAAATCATGGTGTGCAACATTGGTGTCCCTGTCCGTGTTCTCAATAAAACCATGTTGATGTGAGTGTATGAAGCTGGGTGTGAAGAGGGAGAAAGAAGTGGGAAGACATGAAAGTGATGTTCCTATAAATTATGGTTTGCAACATTGGTGTCCCTGTACGTGTTCTCGATAAAACCATGTTAATGTGAGTGTGTGAAGCTGGGTGTGAAGAGGGAGAAAGAAGTGGGAAGACATGAAAGTGATGTTCCTATAAATTATGGTTTGCAACATTGGTGTCCCTGTACGTGTTCTCGATAAAACCATGTTGATGTGAGTGTGTGAAGCTGGGTGTGAAGAGAGAGAAAGAAGTGGGAAGACATGAAAGTGATGTTCCTATAAATTATGGTTTGCAACATTGGTGTCCCTGTACGTGTTCTCGATAAAACCATGTTAATGTGAGTGTGTGAAGCTGGGTGTGAAGAGGGAGAAAGAAGTGGGAAGACATGAACGTGATGTTCCTATAAATTATGGTTTGCAACATTGGTGTCCCTGTACGTGTTCTCGATAAAACCATGTTGATGTGAGTGTGTGAAGCTGGGTGTGAAGAGGGAGAAAGAAGTGGGAAGACATGAAAGTGATGTTCCTATAAATTATGGTTTGCAACATTGGTGTCCCTGTACGTGTTCTCGATAAAACCATGTTGATGTGAGTGTGTGAAGCTGGGTGTGAAGAGGGAGAAAGAAGTGGGGAGACATGAAGTTGATGTTCCTATAAATCATGGTTTGCAACATTGGTGTCCCTGTCCGTGTTCTCAATAAAACCATGTTGATGTGAGTGTGTGAAGCTGGGTGTGAAGAGGGAGAAAGAAGTGGGAAGACATGAAAGTGATGTACCTATAAATTATGGTTTGCAACATTGGTGTCCCTGTACGTGTTCTCAATAAAACCATGTTGAAGTGAGTGTGTGAAGCTGGGTGTGAAGAGAGAGAAAGAAGTGGGAAGACATGAAAGTGATGTTCCTATAAATTATGGTTTGCAACATTGGTGTCCCTGTCCGTGTTCTCAATAAAACCATGTTGATGTGAGTGTGTGAAGCTGGGTGTGAAGAGGGAGAAAGAAGTGGGAAGACATGAAAGTGATGTTGCTATAAATTATGGTTTGCAACATTGGTGTCCCTGTACGTGTTCTCGATAAAACCATGTTGATGTGAGTGTGTGAAGCTGGGTGTGAAGAGGGAGAAAGAAGTGGGAAGACATGAAAGTGATGTTCCTATAAATCATGGTTTGCAACATTGGTGTCCCTGTCCGTGTTCTCAATAAAACCATGTTGATGTGAGTGTGTGAAGCTGGGTGTGAAGAGGGAGAAAGAAGTGGGAAGACATGAAAGTGATGTTCCTATAAATCATGGTTTGCAACATTGGTGTCCCTGTCCGTGTTCTCAATAAAACCATGTTGATGTGAGTGTGTGAAGCTGGGTGTGAAGAGGGAGAAATAAGTGGGAAGACATGAAAGTGATGTTCCTATAAATCATGGTTTGCAACATTGGTGTCCGTGTTCTCGATAAAACCATGTTAATGTGAGTGTGTGAAGCTGGGTGTGAAGAGGGAGAAAGAAGTGGGAAGACATGAAAGTGATGTTCCTATAAATCATGGTTTGCAACATTGGTGTCCGTGTTCTCGATAAAACCATGTTAATGTGAGTGTGTGAAGCTGGGTGTGAAGAGGGAGAAAGAAGTGGGAAGACATGAAAGTGATGTTCCTATAAATCATGGTTTGCAACATTGGTGTCCCTGTACGTGTTCTCGATAAAACCATGTTAATGTGAGGGTGTGAAGCTGGGTGTGAAGAGGGAGAACGAAGTGGGAAGACATGAAAGTGATGTTCCTATAAATCATGGTTTGCAACATTGGTGTCCGTGTTCTCGATAAAACCATGTTAATGTGAGCGTGTGAAGAGGGAGAACGAAGTGGGAAGACTGAGTGACAGAGAGCCAAAGAAGGAAGGATATATAGTTTATGAGTTTCCTACATCTCCAAAATGGATTTCTGCATGCAGTGGATGTACACAGTTTAAAACTTGTTTGGAGATAGATGTAATATGAGAGTGCCTCACTTCCGGTGCAAATGTGGAAAAACTTCTCATGTAGATTTTTGTTAAAAAAAAATGGATATTCAAATGTAGTAGTAATCTCTTATGCCAGAAACCACCCCGAGACCTCTTGGCAAATAAAACAAGAAATAATAATAACATACCTAGAGGAATAACAAGAGGCTATCTTAACATCGTGTGTGCCTTAATTCTTGGAAACCAAGCTCAACAGTGCAACAAGACGGAAGCAATGTAGCAGATGGATGGATTCACCTGCGAGCTTGGGAAGATGTGCAAGGTTAAAACAGTGTTTTATATGACAGCGGACGTTTATAATACTTTAAACTGAGAGGGAGAAAATTCAAAAGAGTCGGCGCAGCAACAGAGAAAGTGCTCGTTCCAATGTTGCTATTAACTCTGGGAACAAAATCAGAACAAGATTGTCAAAGCTGGATATGCATTCCTACAGGAGTCTGCAATGAAATGCATGCATTATATGCTGGTTGCTTAAAAGTACGATGACCGTTTCTCAGTTTTAACAATTATGTATTGTTTACAGTGCATGAATAGATATGTTGAAGGTATACTAGCCACCAAATTGGATTTAATTAACCCGTAACAGTGTTCACAATTCGAAGTTTCGTGAATCTAATGCAAAGATTTCAGAAGTGGCGTTTAATTAGGAAAATGTGGAGACCTTTGAGCATTGGAACTGAACATGGAGTGCCAAGATTGCGTTTGTAATGTTTGCTACACAGGCCTCGACACGACAGCTACACCAACAGCCGCCCGCCGATGCTTCAATTACATGTAAATTTGGAGATCGTCTGTATACAAAGTGGGACATCAAGTTGTTCTTGGATGTAATCCTGACAGCCGTATACATATGTTAACTATCTGATTCGTACAGTGTCCGTTATTTTGACATAACCTATATTCCTATCCCGAAGATTGAAATCTCCGTCATTTGACAGTCAACAAACAAACAATGTTTACATATTATAATTTACATCTTTTATATATTATTTAGTATCGTTCCTTGACATAATCATACTGGGACAAGCAACACGCAGTTCAAATTTCGATGATGAGTTATAAATGTGATACATGAACTCGGCAACGAACAATCAATCTACTACCGGGAATTGTATTTAAAGGATTGTTAAAACTGGTCGGATAAGATTATCAAACTCATATACGCAATGTCGATTTTCCTAAGTGACTGTGGAATTAGCCGAGATATAATTTACTGTCGACTTCCAGATACAGTGGTTATTTTCGATGCTTTCATAATGCAGGTCATATCATATAAAGCTCAGAGTGGTCAGTATGTAGACCTGCCTGAAGTCAAGTGCTTCATATACGCATGTCAAACGGCTAGCTGGTGTATATCATGTGAGCATTAGTAGTATCATGGTATCACAAAAGCCAGACATATTTTACTAGACCATTTTGTACCCTGGGAACTTTTTCGATATTCAGTTTCCATAACAAATTGTTATAAGTTATTGATGATAGTTCCCAAGTCATTACAATAACATATAGCTAGATTCAATTCTGAGAAGGGATAAAAACAACAACTGTCAGGCGGCTTTGCTCTCCAAAAACCTCCAATTGCGCCCTCTCCCTTGAAGCTTTCCCCCCAAAAAAGACACATTCGGGCTCTTGAGAAACCTCCAATTGCACCCCAAAATGCACCCCTTTTCTAAATAGTTCAGGATCTAATCCTATCTCTAGCCCCCAATAAAAATATTGGGAGATGCGCCCCAAACATCACCCCCAGTTCCGACGCCTATGCATTAACGTGGACTGCAGAACAGATTCACAGAGCTATGGACATTTGCAACAATTCAAAAAGGGAACATCTACCACCAGACGTATCATGTCGTATGCACAAGGGTTCTACGTAACGATTAATTTGTCTTGTTTTGGTGGGTCATACACGGCATAGACTAGTCGGACATGTACAAGACGTGTAGGTGCGAGTCAGCCAAGCCTTCACGAGGTGATGTTCAATGGTTGAACACCTCCGTCAGTTGATCGTCATACGTTGACACAGGTGTATGGACTGGTTCAGCATACATTGAAAACAGCAAAGGGCCGAGCACGGAAATAACTTTGGAGGGAGAGAGCGAGAGAGAAAGAGAGGGGGGGGGGGGGAGAGAGAGAGATATATATATAGATAGATAGATATAGATAGATATATAGATAGTGGTAACACGTGGGTGTGTACGGACTGGACAATGTCAATAAGAAATTACTAAAATCATTCTAGCGCCTGAAGTATCTTTTCACATCTATATCACGAGAGACCACCTGCAGCATAATGTTGTGATCGAATGTGTCAAATATGTCCAATAAATCAAGAAGCACCATGATAACAGCGTTCTGATTGTCCATTATGAGCAAGATTCCGTACACAGAAAAGAGCCGGATCAACGTTGTAATTGGGCTTACAACGGACTAGTTGGGATTACAACGGACTAGTTGGGCTTACTGAGATTGTGCTCTGGTATGTGAGCCAACAGTTTCATTACACCATGTGCTACTGTCGTCAGTAAATTGTGGTGATTTAGTCACGTCTGTGTAATTATTTGTGTTCAGGCTCCGTTTTGGAGGGAGTTAACGAGAGTATCTACTTTAAACAATTCAGAGAAATGCGTTGCAAGTTTGTGACTTTCTCACTCTGAATGCAGTCTTGGCTTTATCACACTCCTCTATTTCCACTTGCCAGTAGCCACTCTGGAGGTCTAATGATGTAAACCATTTTGCACCAGATAGCCTGTCCAGCGTCGACTCAATGAGAGGCAGCATGTAAGCATCTCTGATTGTCCGGCTGTTCAAACGCCTGAAGTCCAGACACAAGCGCAAACTCTCATCCTTCTTCCGCACTAGGACTACATTCGAGGCCCATGGACATGACGTATTGCACCGCATGCCAACATCTCTTTCAGGTGTTGTCTAACTTCCTCGTACATTGCTGGAGGAATGCGTCTCGGTCTATCTTGAAATGGTGTTTCATCTGTCAGTCGAATTTTCTGCTTCACTCCTACAGCTTTCCCTAGCTCCATTGTCCGAGAGGCAAAAATGTCACCGAAATCATGACACAGTGCTTGTACCTTCTTCTGTTCTTCCGAGAGCTTTGTGGCATCTAGATTCACTAGTACTTCACCCTTTGTACCTTTGCCGCAATCTTCATTACTCAACACATCACTATGTGTTAAGTCTCCAACAGTCTTATCCTTGTCTAAATGACACTATTCGTCATAGTCGCTATCTTCTGTCGTTTGGGAATTTTCATTTCCCTACATGAAACATTCGTTAGGACGGCATCAACTCGGTGGTTGTTGTCAGCTTGCACAACTGAGGCGAGGATGAGTATTCCCCCGGGGAGTGTTTCTGCTGGTTGAAGCATGCCAGCTGAGAAACCTTTCTGGGCTCCCATTCTTCCTTTCACAATGATAGATGTGTTTGCAGGGATCACTGTGTGGCGACATGAGTACACTGCTACATCCTGTTCTGTGACTTCTGATTGGTCAAGGTGAGCAAGTGCTTCTAAGATGGCTGCAACATGGAATGGGGTATTCCGAGCTCTCAAGGCTGTCAGGAAATTAGTTCCAATTATAACAGGCACTATTCTGTTGGACCGACTAGGGGGCACAACAAATGCTGGCACAGCAATTCCTTCACTTTCTCCCGTAGACGACTGCAACTTCACCTCAACTTCAATGTAACCCAGGTAAGGTACCGACTGTCCTCCAGCACCTTCAATGTCAACTAGTCGTGACAGGGGTTGCAAGGTAAGGTGAGACAACTCTCTGTCAAAGAATGGCTTTCCAATCGTGGTGACCATAGATCCACAATCGAGTAGTGCTGTACATGTTTTACCCTCAATGGTAATCCCAATTTGGCACGAGCCGCCGACCAAGTCACAAGTAGGGCTGTGATTATGTTTCCTGTTACTGACCCCTTTTTGCCCTCCAAAAGGGATAAATTTGCGTTTAAATGCACTCTGCAACTCTTGGACAAATGCCCCTTCTGTTTGCAACGGTGGCATTCGATGCCGGTATTCTTGCGACAACTAAAAGATAGATGTCCAGGTATACCGCAATCATTGCATGTAAGTGGCTCCTTCCTTTGTTTTATCTGTGCCCTGGACTGTCTCTTCTTGATCATTCCTTCCAACTCTTCCAAGGTTGGTTCTGTCTGTTGCCCTTGTTGTACATGAACTTGCCTGCCCAGAATCTGTCTCGCAACATAGTGGGCATGGATTCCCTAGACACAACACCCTTTTCCACAGCAACATGACAGAGGTCTTCCAGTCTTGTCGACCATTTTGTACAAGGTTCACCTACACGCTGCGGTTCGCTGTAGAAATGTTCTAGTACAGTATTTCCTGACATCACTGTACCATACAGTGATTGTAATTTGTAGAGAATGTTGGCGAGTGTAGCCTTTTCTCCCAAATAGATCATTTCATCTGCAGCAGGGCTTCTCAATGATTTCCTCACACTTGTGATAATATCACATTCTGTATACTGTGACTCCTCCACCAAGCAATTCACCTCATACTTCCACCTCGAATATGTGGCATCCTTGTCGGTTCCAGAGAATACTGGGAGTTTGGGGATTTCCCACAATACACTGTGAGAGACCCTAGCAATTTCTCCTTTTGTGAAGAAGTCATGGTCTTGATTAGACCTAGCAACTGGTGATCTATGTCACCCCCTTTATCCTCTACTATGTCACCCCTCTCATCTCTTTCCACTACTATGACATCAGCTTCAGCCATATTCACCAGTAATATACCAGTAGAGGTAATCAACAATTAATCATTCAATTTGCACCTTCACAATTACACATTTCAAGGTTTAACAAACATTAAGCATCATACTCCATAATGGAGAACAACAAATACATTCAACAATAGACACAATCAATGTTCCGCTTCACCGCACTTGCCCAGTGCAGTAGCCAGACGGTCACACCTGCAACTGCAGCACCACTCCCTGTCTGCTTCTCTGCCAGTCACACGGACTGACCAGGGCTATGGCTGTCTACAGTCAGTGTCCCAAGTTTCAACAAGCTGTGCAGCCTCTCTAGCCCCACATCGGGCGCCACTCTCGCGGTTCGCTCAGTTCGGTAGTTCGAGAGAATCACTACAACTGTAAAAAGGTGTAATCCTGTTTTTATAGCAGAGTCTATGTAACAACATGTGGCTTTACCAGCCAGTGCCAGGACTCTGCCTAGGTTGACACCTCAATCCCTTGATGGCTAATGTGTCAAATATACCCTTTTACTAAATACCTGCCACAGTGTGGCAGCTCTATGACAACTATAGTGTTTAACTATAGTACCTGCTACATTTTCATAACCATTCAATATTTCAAAAAACTTCTATCTGACCTCCTCTCAATCTCCTGGTCTCATTCTTTTAGGCGTATTTCATAACTAAGATCTCTCAGTTTTGGTATAATTTTAGTCGCTCTTCTCTGTACTCTTTCTAGCATATCTATGTCTTTCTTGCGATATGGCCTCCACGTTTGTACACAATATTCCAAATGGGGCCTAGCTATTGTTTTGTACAGCGGCATTATTAGTTTGTTTTCCTTATACGATATATTTCGCTTAATTAATCCAAGGATTTGATTTCCCTTTGAAGCTGCAATACCGCACTGCACTGTAACCTTCATATCAGCACTAATTGTTAACCCTAAATCCCTTTCTTTTAAGTAGTACCTAGTACAGTACTCCCCCATTGTACATTGTACATCTTCGTTCTTATGTCCTGTGTGGAAGCATTTACATTTCCCAAAATTGACCATCTGCCATTTTTCAGACCATTTGATCAACCTGTCAAGATCATCTTGTAAATGCTGTCTATCTCACATTTAATCCTTCTAAGCACTTTTGTATCATCCGCAAATTTCAACACCTTAGTTATTATGTCATCATCCAAATCGTTGATATATATTAAGAAAAATATAGGTCCCAGTCAGACATGGGGCCGAAGTACTCGGTACTCATGTACTCAAGTACATTTTTGAAGTACTCGTACTTGTACTCATGATACTTATGGGTCATGGACTCGTACTTGTGATCCCTCGTCTACCCACTTATAACATATTTGTTAACCATGACCTCTCTTTTAGAAACACATGTTGAGATGGGTTTATGGATGAGGCATTAACCTGTGACAACATTCATTTGTAATAACATTCACTGGTGACAGCATTCACTGGTGACAACATCTACTGGTAAAAACATCCACTTGTGACACCATTTACTTGTGACAACATTCACTTGTGACAATAATGACTTGTCCTTTTTTCAGGGTCATATTGATGCACCAGGGTTTCCAGGTTACCCGGGACCTCCAGGGGAGAAGGTGGGTTTCCTTCCCTGTAGCCAGTCTATAACAGTCACCAGTCTATCAAAATGTTGTTTTAATATTATCACAAACATACATTTACGACCTTATAAAAATACCTCATTGATTATGTTAAAGTCAAGTGCAATTAAAATCAAACATAATGAAACATGCCATTGGAAATATTCATTGTCTCACATCAGATTAATGTATAGATGCTATATTAAATACATGTATAAATTGCAACATGATTTGACATTCTAAATAGTTCTCTAAGTTGGATTGTATACCACATTATATGAATATATTTTGAAGTGAAAATATATAAACACATTATTTTTGTTATGTCATCATTATTGCCATGTGCACTGTGTGTGCGTGCGTGCATGTTTGTGTGACTCTAAATGTTTGTGCTTAGTCATGCTGACATTATGAAGTAAATGTTACCCCCTGTTGTTGTGACTTCAGGGTAACACAGGGTCTGCTGGAAAACTCAACGTTAACGGTTGGATAAGTTTATCAAACTCCAAACATAAGCTTAGCTTAGAAGAAAATAAAAAAGTACAAAACGCTATAAGGGAAATTAGCAAATGGGATTGTATTATCATGGGGGATTTTAACCATGGACATGTACAATAGAAATCTCTATAGAATACAGGGAGTGAGGACCACAATTTTTTGTTTTAGTACAAGATACTTTCCTTTCTCAACATGTGCTAGAACCAACCAGGGGAGAAAATGTGTTAGACATAGTTTTGTTATCACAGAATGAATTAATTGACAATGTCAAGATGTGTGAGCCACTTGGCAGTAGTAATCACAACCAGATATAGTTTACCATCAAAGTAAAATCACAAAGGAATGATAATAAGCAGTCCAGGAGAAACTTCCACAAAGCTATGTGAGGAAGTATTTAACAAAAATAGACTGGAATAACACATTTAAGAATAAGACAGCAACAGAATGCTGGAATATATTAAGGAGTGAAATTGAGTGCATCGTCGATAAGTTCGTTCCATTAAAAAAAACAAGGGAAACGGCCCAGAAAGAAACACTTGTCAAATGAAGCCTTTAAAAAAATTCAGTACAAACAAATGATGTGGAAGTCATATAGACGTACTGGAAATGATGAAGACTACAACAGTTATAAAAACGCACTTAACCAAGTTACAACTGAAATTAGAAATTCAAATAAAAGTTATGAACAAACATTAGCTTGTAATATAAAACATCACAGCAAGAGTTATCATGCATATGTTCTGAGCAAACAAAAAGTTCAGGATAAGGTCGTTCATCTAGAAAATAGTGCTGGAAATATAATATTAGAGGGATTCTTAATGGCAGAAGGCCTGAATTAGTATTTTAGTTCAGTGTTTATTAGGGAAGATATTAGTTCACTGCCAGTACCAGAGGCTATGTTCAAGGGGATGGAATCAAACTATTTAGGACAGTTAATTGTAACCCCGGAAATGGTAGCTAAGAAAATAAGGGCAATGAAGGGTAATAAGTCACCTGAAATGGATGGGATTCCACCCAAACTACTATTGGAAATTGTAGAACAAATTAGCATACCACTTGCAATGTTTTTCAACTTGTCATTAAAAGAGGGAGTGGTTCCTTTAGAATGGAAAGAAGCAAACATTATGCTACTATTTAAAAAGGTTCGAGAAACAAGTCGG
The DNA here is from genome assembly GCA_963995525.1 of Escarpia spicata. NCBI lineage: Eukaryota > Metazoa > Annelida > Polychaeta > Sabellida > Siboglinidae > Escarpia > Escarpia spicata. Next base: position 24,683,803 of record OZ023217.1, read on the forward strand.
AGAACTACAAACCAGTGAGTTTAACATCGGTGATTTGCAAACTATTAGAAAGACTAATTGAAGATCACATGGTGGATTTTCTTGTTAAACATAACTTGATAAACCCATCTCAACATGTGTTTCTAAAAGAGAGGTCATGGTTAACAAATATGTTATAAGTGGGTAGATGAGGGATCAGTCTATTTTTGTTAAATACTTCCTCACATAGCTTTGTGGAAGTTTCTCCTGGACTGCTTATTATCATTCCTTTGTGATTTTACTTTGATGGTAAACTATATCTGGTTGTGATTACTACTGCCAAGTGGCTCACACATCTTGACATTGTCAATTAATTCATTCTGTGATAACAAAACTATGTCTAACACATTTTCTTCCCTGGTTGGTTCTAGCACATGTTGAGAAAGGAAAGTATCTTGTACTAAAACAAAAAATTTTGATCCTAACTCCCCGTATTCTGTATAGATTTCTATTGTACATGTCCATGGTTAAAATCCCCCATGATAATACAATCCCATTTGCTAATTTCCCTTATAGCATTTTGTACTTGTTTATTTTCTTCTAAGCTAAGCTTGTTTGGATTTTGATAAACTTATCCAACCGTTAACATTGAGTTTGCCAGCAGACCCTGTGTTACCCTGAAGTCACAACAACAGGGGGTAACATTTACTTCATAATGTCAGCATGACTAAGCACAAACATTTAGAGTCACACAAACACATGCACATGCACGCATGCATGCACGCACACACAGTGCACATGGCAATAATGATGACATAAAAAAAATAATGTGTTTATATATTTTCACTTCAAAATATATTCATATAATGTGGTATACAATCCAACTTAGAGAACTATTTAGAATGTCAAATCATGTTGCAATTTATACATGTATTTAATATAGCATCTATACATTAATCTGATGTGAGACAATGAATATTTCCAATGGCATGTTTCACTATGTTTGATTTTAATTGCACTTGACTTTAACATAATCAATGAGGTATTTTTATAAGGTCGTAAATGTATGTTTGTGATAATATTAAAACAACATTTTGATAGACTGGTGACTGTTATAGACTGGCTACAGGGAAGGAAACCCACCTTCTCCCCTGGAGGTCCCGGGTAACCTGGAAACCCTGGTGCATCAATATGACCCTGAAAAAAGGACAAATCATTATTGTCACAAGTGAATGTTGTCACAAGTTAATGTTGTCACAAGTGAATGTTGTCAAAACTCAGAGTTGTCACAACTCATTGTTGTCAGAAACCAGTGTTGTCATAAGACATGGTTGTCACACATCAATGTTGTCACACATTGTTGTTGTCACATGTCATTGTTGTCACAAGTCAATGTTGTCGTAAGGAACACTCCATTTCTGGGTACAATTTGTACACAGTTGTTTTCCAATTAAAGTATGCTTTGCAAAGACAGAACCAACATTGTAACAACTTTTACTTCACTGTTTAACACAGAGATGAACAAATACGATGGAGTACGTATTGTATCATGAAACGGCCACTGATCACATTATAAATATGGTTGATTCAAACTTTGATCACGTGACAGGTATGTAGAAACTCTGATCACCTAATCACTGTGATGACAAGGATAACTAAACACACCTTGTCTCCAGGGAGTCCGTGCGGACCAACTGTGCCCCTATTTCCTTGTTCTCCCTACAATCAGCCATGGCACACACATTACACATGTACACTCAACCAACTGGACACTCACAAATATCTACATTACCAGCCTTCACCCCTTGAAGGGACTAGACAATCTTAAACCCAAACATAACAACAACTGTATGTGTTCAATGTTGACAGAATGAGGTCAAATAAACAACAAATTATATATTTTTGTTTTGATACTGTGTATCATAGTTTAATAAATAAATTGTACAATAAGGTTTCAGAAAGATAAGATTTAATCATATTATATCAATACGAAATAATATAAATACATCATCATCATATTCCTTTTCGACTGTTCCAGTTCTACTCTGCTTCTCAAAATGTCTTGTCCACATCTCTCGGTCATCCACTGCTGCCTCAGATACACTATTGTCTATGGAGTTGAATATTTTCAATAATTCAGAGTCCAGACACTCCATGTTCGGGTTCCCAGAATAACACTTCTACCATCTCTTCTTTCTGGGTTCCCAGAATAACACTTCTACCATCTCTTCTTTCTGGGTTCCCAGAATAACACTTCTACCATCTCTTCCTTCTGGGTTCCCAGAATAATACTTCTACCATCTCTTCTTTCTGGGTTTTCAAAATAACACTTCTACCATCTCTTCTTTCTGGGTTCACAAAATAACACTTCTACAATATCTTCTTTCTGGGTTTTCAAAATAACACTTCTACAATATCTTCTTTCCGGGTTCACAAAATAACACTTCTACAATATCTTCTTTCTGGGTTTTCAAAATAACACTTCTACCATTTCTTCTTTCTGGGTTCACACAATAACACTTCTACAATATCTTCTTTCTGGGTTTTCAAAATAACACTTCTACAATATCTTCTTTCTGGGTTCTCAAAATAACACTTCTACCATCTCTTCTTTCTGTGTTCACAAAATAACACTTCTACCATCTCTTATTGTGATGAGGAAGACAGGTAGTGGACAATTCAAACTAGTCATTCAGGACTTTCATAAGTGTCCATCATAGACAGGTTTTTTTATGGACAGGTGTCCTTCAAAAGCAGGTTTCTCTATAGTTACAAAGCATCTTTTCTAGAAAATATTTTCCTGCCAGATCTGTAAATGATTACCATGTAATTTCTTTGAGAACACAGGCTGTTTACTGATCAGCTGCTGAGCAAGAGATAATAGTAATGAGATCTTATATAGTGCTGGTATCTGCCACATAAAGTCATTCATGGCACTTGCACACGATTTGACCATTGGCGATTTTAAAATAGTTATATTAAGAATTATAAAAGCATTATTCTAAGATATACTAAGAGCGATGTTCCAAAGATTATAACATTTGTATCATTATTATACATAATAAAATCAACAAAAATTATAAGATTGCTATCAAAGTTGTGTAGACTCGTTATCGCAACTTTTCTATAAATTTATGTCTATCTAGTCTACATAATAACTGTTATAAGAGCAGTATAATAAATAATCTAAAATCATATTCATAAATAGTATAAAATCAGTATCATAAAATGTCCAGGAAATATCCACAAAATGACGAAGATGAAGACGTACCTTGGGCCCAGTTGGCCCCTCCTCCCCGAGTTGGCCCTGCAGTCCTCTCGATCCCTTGTCTCCAATCTGTCCCACCTCTCCCTTTGTCCCATCCATCCCTGGATCGCCCTGGCACCAACACATTCAACCACAGTTGTAGGCAAAGTACAGGCCCATCTGTCCTTGATGCCAATATTATACAGCAGATCAATATCAATGTTATGTTTATAATATTATGTCTCACTCAAGTATATATACAGATGTATGTTTTAAAAATTGTGATCCAATTTGAGAATTGTGCACAACTGTCATATTTTTGGTACATTGTTATATAGTAAATACTTTGTAGAACTATTCTATAATCTACAATGTAATATAATCGTGTAGCATGTTATACAAACATAACACATTACCAGGCGTTTTGTCTTCACATCTGACAAAGTTGTTGACTTACTTTCCCCAATCTCAAGGACCGTATAACTTGCCCTCTACATTTTCATACATGATCCTCTAAGTTACCTTCTCCCCATCTCTTGATGCCCTTCTAACTTACCTTCTCCCCATCTCTTTGTACCCCTCTAACTTACCTTCTCCCCATCTCTTTGTACCCCTCTAACTTTTAGTCTCCCCATCTGTTTGTACCCCTCTAACTTACCATCTCCCCATATCTTGGTGCCCCTCTAACTTACCTTCTCCCCATCCCTCGATGCCCCTCTAACTTACATTCTCACCCTCTCTTTATGCCCATCTAACTTACCTTCTCCCCATATCTTGATGCTCACCTAACTTATCTTCTCCCCATCTCTTTGTACCCCTCTAACTTACCTTCTCCCCTGGCTCCCCGCGTGGTCCTCTTGCCCCACGCAGACCCTGCAAACATCACAGGTGTAACTTTAGGCAAACTGTCGAATCAATTCATATGTGATTAATATTTCATTTTCTAATCTAAATAAAGCACACACAATTGATTGTGCTCTATATAAGAAATATATAATTATCATTGTTATTACCAGTGATGATTTCGATGGTAATTCAATCAACCAAAATAGTTTTATTCTCAGAATATAAACCTGAAAATATAGATAATTTACTTTAGTAAATCAGCAGCATTAATCTATAATAAGTAAGTTGTTGTACAGCTGTTGTGATATGGTTGCTCATCAGAATAACAGGAAGAACTAAAAGAGACCATTACCTTCACCCCGCGTGGACCTTGCAACCCCATTGCCCCAATCGGACCATCTACACCCTGAAATAACAAAAAACACACATTTACATTGCTTCAGTTCACTCAGCTGTATGGATGAGTACCTGGCTATAGACCATGGTGGATATTTGGAAACATAGTCTTTGTGCAGTAATTGCAGCATGGCTGAATACTTGCTGAGAAGGTGTTCGATTGAACAGGTCTCTCTGGGAGTAAAGTGTAATCCTATATGAATAGTCCTAAGATATTGTGCTATATAAGAACTCATCTCTTCACCTTTTTACATGTAAATGCAACACATGCTAGCTGACACGTCATGTGTGACGTGTGTGAGAAGATTCAGTTACTAAAAATAAACTAAGGATTTTAACCATTCATTCTAATAGATGACAGAGCCTCTGCTTCCAGTTCAGATAATTAGCTTGTCTAATTAGGACTATTATTTTAGATAGTTTATGTTTAACAAGATTGCCACACAGAGAATTAACTCTAGGTGGCAGCTGGACAAGGAAGCCCTTTGGCTTATCGAGTGTCCGACCCTTTTATCTATGTGTATCCCACCCTTCTGAGGTATGTGTCGATTCTATTTTTAAACATATTCACGCTATTAGCACCCACACAATCAGCAGTTAATCTGTTCCATTCATTTAGAGTCCTTTGTGAAAATGAGAACTTTCTTATATATAATCTACACTGCTCCTTTGCTAATGTAACTTCATGTCCTCTAGTCCTTCTATCTTTCTTAACTGAGAAAAAAATATTTCTATCAATATTTTCATAACCATTCATTATTTTAAACACTTCTATCTGATCTCCTCTCAATTGCCTGGTCTCTGTGTTGTTAAGCTGCATTTTTTAGGCGTATTTCGTAACTAAGATCCCTCAGTTTTTGTATAATTTTAGTTGCTCTCATCTGTACTCTTTCTAGCATATCTATGTCCTTCTTGCGATATGGCCTCCAAGCTTGAATACAATATTCTAAATGAGGCCTAACTATTGTTTTGTACAGTGGTATTATTAGCTCTTTTTCCTTATACGTTATGTTTCGCCTAATTAATCCAAGGATTTGATTTCCCTTTGAAGCTGCAATTCCGCACTGCTCTGAAACCTTCATATCAGCACTAATGGTTAACCCTAAGTCCTTTTCTTTTACAGTAGTACTTAGTACAGTACCCCCCATTGTATATTCTACCTCTTCGTCCCCATGTCCTGCGTGGAGGCATTTACATTTCCAAAAATTGAACAGCATTTGCCACTTTTCAGACCATTTGATCAACTTGTCAAGATCATCTTGTAAATGTTGTCTATCTCCATCACTTTTAATACTTCCAAACACTTTTGTATCATCCGCAAATGTCAACACCGTGCTTGTTATTTCATCATCCAAATCGTTGATATATAGACCCATACTAAAAGGCGGACCGCGAAATGGCGGACCGGGCGGACCGGGCGGACCACATTCACAAGGATGCGCGCGATCTTTGTTCCTTCTTTACAAGCGTTGTTGTTGTTTGCGCATGCGTTCGTAAATGTTGGAGTGTCTTTTATTATTGTATTATTACACAACATTAACAATTCTAAACATAATATCTGAATGGTGTAACTTGCATTTAGAAAATCTTAACATAATAATAAATTAACAGTTTACTTACTATACAAGTTTATTTAAATCGTTTGATGTAACCACTCGTCTAACGGTACATGTTTTCACGGGACACAATCACCTGTTATTGAACGCTGACCTTATTGAAGCAATTACGATAGACCCAGGTGGGTCCAGCAGTCTTTCGAGTTTGTTTGATCTAATGTACAGGGGCAGGCGTATTTGGTTTGATTTCAGTTGGATTGCCCTGCTAGTTCCATGTGTGTTAGTGAGTGTGTGAGTAGTTCACGTTATTTGAATGTTAACTGTGATCGTGGACAGCATCGCTGTGACTACTTTGTTTTGTAGGCCTAATTAATACTGGTGTTTATGATACGTTATTAAATTCACACTCGTTTTGTAATTATATAATCAATACCCAATTTAAATTAGCTAAATCTAAATTATAACATATATATGGCTTACGGTTATATGCATATTTTAATATAAATCTTAGCATGTAAATGACTGCACATTTTTTATGTATGAATATCTGTACATACTGTTTGTAACAGTTGAAATTTACATGGAACAATTATTTGAATATATTTCAGAGTTAATTAGTTCATATACCGTAGGCCTATTGGTATATCGCATTTGCTTTAACTGTTGTTGGAATGTAATATTTAGGTATTATTAAATTAATTTATGCAACTAGGAAACTCTACCTATAATAAGTTTACTTAACACAAAAGTAAAATGAATTTTTTTATACAAAAAGGTATACAATTAATAGTAACCCAGCTGTTTTATAGATGATAAAAGAATACAAGGACTAACTAACTGTCGCTAACAACAAAGGTAGGGAACAGGCCATATGCAACCTATTCATTTGCCATGTCTTTGTATTATAATTTGGTTGTGTGACTTTGTAATATTCATTTGTTCATTGTTCCATTGTTAGCTGAGCAGTTGAGTATATATTACACATGCTTTGATAGCTAATTGTGTCTACCCGTGTTTTGCAAGTTACTACAAACAATAGCTTTCTAGGAGAGGTATAACTCCAGAGGTGTGCCTATGATGCAGCACTTCTGACTTGGCTTAAAGGAACAAATTTGATGACAACAACAAATGTTGGCAATACACAACCAAATTTGAAACGCGTGTTGCCCCCACAGCACAAATACACCACAGTGGTCAAGGCCACTGGGTAGCTTCTTTAAAAGATAAGGGTGGTCGAATCTATGTCTTGGACAGTTTATATACAAGTCAACTTTCTCCCTCGCTGCAAATACAGTTAGCTTGTATATATGGGTGTGGCATAAAGGAATTTCAGGTTTGTGTGCCATTCATACAACAACAAGATCCGGGAACAGTAGATTGTGGCATATTTGCCATAGGCATTATATTGTTGAATTGTGTACAAGTGATTATAAAAAACTGGAAAATCAATCACGATCATGGAACTTTGACATGGTAAACTGTAGAAAACATTTAGTGGCATGTCTCAAATCAAAAAGGTTTATCCCTTTTCCAAAAATATTTCTACCCCATGAAATAAAAATTGATATGGACATATTTTCAATAGAGCTTCTATACCCTTGTGGCCTTCCAGAAGTGTTTGGTGACATGGTGGCTTGCGACAGATGTAGCATGTGGTACCATCAAAGATGTTCCAAATCTCCCTATAATGTAAATGTTCCATGGGTTTGCTGCTTGTGTCAAAGTAAAAGACCAAGGAAAGCACCTTCAAAATTTCAGTAAGAACGTCACTTATTATCTTATTACTTTCTCATTTTACACCATTGTAAAATCGTCACATATATATTTATGACTTTGTTTGATGAAATAGTCCATACTTCATGTTTTATTATGTCTTGTATCTTTATATTGGTCACTTAAACTGACTGGTTGAATTTGACATAATTGTCCCAGTACTTTATTTGCAAGTCCTCGGGAAAAGTTTAAATATGGATGCTGTATTTGTAACAATTGTAACTTGTAGCTGTGTCCATGCACAGGCCTTTCGAGCGCTGTATATATACATATATATATATATTACATTTATTATGTGTTCATGTTGTTGTGTCAATGGCAGCAGATGTTATTGTTGTGGTCAGCCTATTATAGTGTTGTAGATACATGTATTGATTTTTTAAATAATTGTTGATCGGCATTACAGTAATATTAAGAAAAGACTGTTCATTTATGTATTTAACTTTCTTGGGGTGTCATCAGAATAATTGTCACTGATTCATGCATACATTCATAGCAGCTGTTTATTATCTTATTTTACATGTGGTGTGTAGTTAATTGTACTCATCATCAGAGCAATCGTGAAAATATATACAAACAAACAACAAATCCAAGAATTTTTATATTATCAATTATACTGTTGTGTTCATTATGTAAAATCATTATGTCTTCTCATATTTCCACGCATAGTATTAATGAAAGACATATCAATGTTTATAAACGAACGCACAAGAACGCACCCGAAGGAACAACGCACGTAAACATGGAACGCAGAGATCGCGCGCATCCTTGTGAATGTGGTCCGCCCGGTCCGCCCGGACCGCCCGTTCGCGGTCCGCCTTTTAGTGTGGGCCGATATATATTAAGAATAATAAAGGTCCTAGTACTGAGCCTTTAGTTTAAGCAGTAATCTTTGATGTGATACTTTGTCGAAAGCTTTTTGAAAATCTAAGTAGACGATATCTACTGGTGATCCCTCATCTACCTACTTAGTGATGTCTTCCAAAAAACATAACATATTTGTTAAGCATGACCTCGCTTTAAAAAACCCATGTTGAGACGGGTTTATCAAGTTATGTTTAACAAGAAAATCCACCATGTGATCTTCAATTAGTCTTTCTAATAATTAGCAAATCACTGATGTTAAACTCACTGGTCTATAGTTCTCTGACTTGTTTTTCGAACCTTTTAATATTTGATAATGTTTGCCTCTTTCCATTCTAAAGGAACCACTCCTTCTTCTAATGACAAATTGAAAACTGTTGCAAGCGGTACGCTAATTTGTTCTACAATTTCCAATAGTACTTTGGGCGGAATCCCATCCACTCCAGATGATTTATTATCCTTCATAGCCCTTATTTTCTTACCTACCATTTCCGTGGTTACAAATAATTGTCCTAAATAGTCTTAATCTGCCCCCTTGAACTTAGCCTCTGGTACTGGCAGTGAATTACTAATATCTTCCCTGGTAAACACTGAACTAAAGTACTCATTCAGGTCTTCTGCCATTAAGAATCCCTCTGATATTACATTTCCAGCACTATCGTCTAGAGGGCCGACCTTATCTTGAACTTTCTGTTTGCTTCGAACATACACATAAAAACTCTTGCTGTCATGTTTTATATTACTAGCTAATTGTTGTTCATAGCTTCTCTTTGAATTTTGAATTTCAGCTGTAGCTTGGTTAAATGCTTCTTTATAACTGTTGTATTCTTCAACATTTCCAGTACGTCTATACGACTTCCACATCATTTGTTTATACTTTATTTTTCTAATGGCTTCTTTCGATGAGTGTTTCTTTTTGGACTGTTTCCCTTGTTTTTTGAAGGGTACAAATTTATCAACTATGCACTTAATTTCACTCTTTAATATATTCCAGCATGCTGTTGCTGCCTTATTTTTCTGTGTGTTATTCCAGTCTATCTTTGCTAAATATTTCCTCATGTCCTTATACCTTCCTTTGTGGAAATTTCCCCTATACTGCTTTTTACTATTCCTTTCTGATTTTACTTTGATGGTAAAATGTATCTGGTTGTGATCACTACTCCCCAGTGGCTCACACATCTTGACATTGTAAACTAATTCATTCTGTGAGGACAAAACTATGTCTAACACATTCTCACATGTGATTGGTTCTAGCACATGTTGAGAAAGGATAGTATATTGAACTAAAACTAAAAACTTGTGGTCCTCATTCCCCATACTCTGTAGAGATTTCCATTGTATATGCCCGTGGTTAAAATCCCCCATAATAATACAGTCCCGTTTGCTTACGACCCTTATAGCATTTTATATTTTTTCATTCTCTTCTATGCTTATGTTTGGACTTCGATAAACTAACCCAACTGTTAACGTTGAGTTACACCAAACAGCTTCTTCGCAATCTGCTTCTCTTTCTAATTTAATGTCATAAGCCTGGGTAGATTCTTTAATATATAAAATAACTCCACCTCCCCTTCTTCCTATTCTATCTTTCCTAAACATTATTATATAGCCTGTCAGTCCAAATTCGGCATTTGATATATCGTTGTTGGCCCACGACTCTGTTATACATCTGTACCTATTAGCGGAAGGCGGGGCAAGTTGGAGAAGCGGGCAAGATGACGAATTTGCATTAGTTTAAAATTGTGCACTATATGGTAGCACTGATGTCCCCCATTGACGTCACCAAGTGCGCGCGCAACTTGTCTGCAAGTTTGAACGTGATCGGCATGTTACGGACAATTTTAGCGAGGTAAATTCATTTTGTTGACTTTTGTACTGAGAATTAGAAATTAGTTAATAAGACTCTACAACTGCTGATCGTGCAGTAAGCGTTTCTCAGACGTGTTATATTACAGCGGTATATTGTAACGCAACACCCAAGAGTAATTAGTCGAAATTCCCAAACATCTGAACGGGCGTGGAGGGGGTGCTGTAAATATGGCAGTGCAGGGCAAGATGACCAGGGCAAGTTGGCGAATTCGTCATCTTGCCACAGCAACCAGCGCAGCTACAGCAGCCACATCAACCAGCGCTGCTACAGCAGCCAACGCAGCTAGTGCAACCAGTGCAGCCACAACAGCCACAACCGCCAAAGCCTCTAACGCAGCCACAACTGCCAGTGCAGCCACAACAGTCAGAGCCGCCAGGACAATCAGCGCAGCCACAACAGCCAGGCCAGTCGCAGTCACCAGCGCAGCAACATCAGATACAGCCGATATTACACCCTAGCAATGATGTGTCACATTGGGGCTTTCGGCCTCTTCCGAATGTGCAACGACATGTAGGCAACAGGAGTCGCAAGAAAATTTCCTCCTGCGTAATTACCGATTCCCCAGTAAAGGCTGCTCTTGAGACCAAGGAGAAAGAACAATACGAGAAAGAACAGAAAAAGAAACTAAAACTTGAACAGAGACGGGCAAAGAACAGTCAACGGGAGAGGGACCAAGATGAAAAGTTCAAGCAAAGAAAATAACGAAAAACCGCATTCGTCCAGCACGAAAAGGGTGGTGTGCCCCGCATGATACACGGAATATGGAGAGCCGCCGTTTGAGGATTGGATAGCGTGTGCAGAGTGTGAGCAATGGTGGCACGAAGCATGCTCAAATTATGAAGGTGTCGGCCAATATATATGTGATTATTGTTAAACTGCACCTGGCCTAAAGGTTGATACATTTTCTTCTAGTTATAGTGCCATGCACTATAGGTTTGACATTCAATTTTAAACTTACAGGTACAGGGTTAACACTACGTTACATGGATTTTATGTTTAGCAAGATGTTTATTTTTATTATACAATGATTCAACTAAATTTAACCTAGCATAGGCCCAGATTTTATCCAAACGTGCTGTCAAATGTATATTTTTCTTGTCGTTCAGATTAGAAATGTAATGTGGATAATGTAATCTTTTGTATGCTGTCCACCTCGTCAATTTGCCGCATGGTGGTTGTCAACTTACCCCAGGGGTGGGGCAAGGTGGCAAATTTGCAGACCATTTTTATTTTCTATTTTTCAATAGCTAAAATAAACATTGAAACTTTTATATTGTGATCGTTGATGTCTAAGATAACGAAGTTTAATTTGGTGTAGGAATTGTAATTAAAACATGTAATATTGACGTTCAGCTCTAAAAAAAGCCTTAACATCGTTGACTTGCCCCACCTTCCCCTATATGAAGGTCAATATTTGTAGTCTGTCTGTTTATGTGTGCGCTTGTCGGCTGCCACATGTAACGATGTCGTCGTACAATTGATATTATTACAAGTTTCAAGCTGTACCGTTCTTCGATTTTACCTCTTGCCTCATCGTGAATGTTTCTGGATTACCACGACGTCACAATTACGAACGGAACACTTATGCTTTGCTGGATTTCACTTATTTTATGAGACACTGCTAGTGTTATCTTCGGTGGGCAGTGACCGTCGCCATGGTGATAGTGTATACAAGTCTTCAACTGCATCAACTATATCAGCAAATCACGAAAGCCTTCAAGCGTGTTACAAAGGCAGACTACAACGATCTGAAATAACTAGGCATTTTTTGCACAATACCGACCTACAGAGAGACCAGTGGCGGTCGAAGACAATGCCAAGTGACTAAGGCAATTCCTGTGAAAGTGACTGCAGCCAGAACCGATGTGTCCAACCGATCAATACGCAACAGCATCGTACCAATTGTCAACAGAAGCAACCTGATACATGTTACACTACACCGAAGCTTGGCGACTAATTCGTTTAGAGCTGTTGTTCTGAACACCCGGTCTGCGTGTGAGCTTGATAAGTGTCAACAAATCCGGGATCTGATAACTGAAAACAACCTACACATAATATGCTCGCTTACGGAAACCTGGTTCAGGCCATCGCATATTGCCGTAAAGCCAGTGGTGCCACCTGGATACGCTATGAAACACATACCGCGAGCCAACGCCAGAGGCGGAGGCGTCGCCATTATCTTCTGTCAATCCATCTCAGTAACTGTAATGAAGCACAACACCTACACACCCATGGAGTATATCAACTGCTTAGTCAAAGTCGGCCTCGAACTATTGCGATTTGTAACAGTGTATAGACCTCCACCAAAACCGAAATCACCAAATGTTCCGGTATTTCTGAGGGAGTTTGCCGATCTCCTCGATGAACTCACATTTACATCCGGTCAGCTGCTACTCGTTGGGGACCTGAACTTTTACTTTGGCAATCCCACCAGTGTACATACCAAACCAATTATAGACCTTCTCTCCGCAACAAACCAGCAACAACACTTTGCTCAGGCAACTCATGAGAAAGGTCACATCCTCGATGTTATCATTACGAGATATGGCGAGCTGCCTGTTGAATATGTCACCTGTGATGATTCTGTCAATTCTGACCACTCCGCTGTTATCTTTACGGTACATATTACAATTACAGTCCCACCAAAGAGAACAATGACTGTGCGTAAGTTGAAAACTATCAATCATCAGAAAATCAGCCATGACATTACTTGCTCTGATCTGACTGTTCAACAAGCCAGCGAATCGACAGCAGCGGCATTTTCTCGTTACAACAATACTTTGTTGTCAATACTCGACCAACATGCTCCTGCTAGAGAGTGCACCATCACCGTGAAGAACAACGTGCCATGGTACAACGCGGACATCAAAGTTGCAAAAGGTAAACGTAAGCGGCTTGAACATCAATTATATAGGAGGACACGATTAACAATTCACCGAGACATGTATGTACAGCAAAGAAACAAAGTCAACAACATATGCGCTGAAGCAAAAAAGATCCATTACGAGGAAATATTGTCGGACGTCCGGAACCAAGCGCAATTCTACAACATCGCAAACAAGCTGCTGCATCGAGGTGACACAGCAACACTACCGACTTACGAATGTGCCGTATCGCTCGCCAACGACTTTGCACACTACATTGACGATACCAGTCAGTGTATTCGCACCACACTACAAGCGCCACATGTCCATGCTGTGAGTACCGACTTTGTGAGCATAGATCACTCTGTCACATACTGCCATCTCTCTATTTTCGTGCCTGTCACACAAGAAGAAACCGCATAACTACTGAGCAAGTCATCATCGAAGACTTGCAAACTTGACCCGATGCCTTCAAACTTGGTGAAAGAGTGCTCCGATGTCACGACAACGCCTATTATGAACATCATCAACAAGTGTTTGCTGGAAGGAATGCCCGGTGAAATGTCTTGATAATGAAATTTTGAAAAGCTATCGGCCTATTTCTAACATGTGCTTTTTATCAAAGTGAGTTGAGATGATTGTGGCAAACCGGTTGATTGCATACATGCGTGAAAACAAGCTGTATATGCCGTTGCAATCAGCCTACCGACAGGACTGTAGTACTGAAACTGCGCTTCTGCACGTGCATGACAATGTGATTCGGTGCATGGACGAACGCTAAGGTGTGGTGCTGCTGCTAATTGATATGAGCGCTGCATTTGATACTATTGACCACGGCATTCTTTTAAACACACAGAGCAACACCATCGGCGTCGACGATCATTGCTTGTCATGGTTTGCCGCCTACTTACAACACAGACAATACACGGTGTTGATTGCCGGTGAGCAGTCTAAACCTTACATACTGACCTGCGGTGTCCCGCAGGGGTCAGTTCTTGGACCATTACTGTTCACTATATATGTGGCTCCTCTTGCGTCGCTATTCAACCACCATGGCATGGCTTACCATCTATATGCCGATGACATCCAACTTTTCCAAGAATTTAGCCTGAGCGATAATATTTCACCCGACATTGCCATTACGAAAATAGAACTCTGTGTTGCCAGTATCCGTCAATGGATGAATACCAACATGCTAAAACTCAATGATAAAAAAACGGAGTTCATCATCATCCAACCGAAATCAGCCACCGAAAATGTTCTTCCTGAAGTTGTAACTATCAGAAATAAATGTGCTTGTGTTACCAAACACACACGCCAGAAACGTGTCCTTTGTGCTACACGTAACTAACATTTAATTTCCACTCACAGTGCGCCAATGCACTAGTGTCAATCAGCTTAAAGTGGCACTGAAGATGCATCTATTCATAATTAATTTTAACATTCGATGATCATAATTATTGCTACGTTTATTTTATTTAGTATTGCAAAAATAATTTATTTTATTATTTTAATAGCTTGCATAATTGTGTTTATTTATATATTTTAAGACAGTATATTTGATTTTACTTAGTAGTAATGATTGCATAGTATTTTTTAACTATTACATCGTATGATGTTATTTATTTATTTGCATTAACCATTGTAAAGCGCCCTAGAACAATTATTTGGATGGGGCGCTTTAAATTATTATTATTAATAATAATATCTTGAAAGTTGGTTGAACGATAATGTTTAGTTCACTTCTTTCGTGTACTACGCTTCTTGCATTTAAACAAACGCATTTATATCCAGCTTCAGAACAGTTTTCCAGGGTGTTCTTTGCTGATTTATTTGTGCTATCTTTATCTATGCCTCAAATTTTAGGCTTCTTTGTGAATTACCCCGCGCATTTAGTTTCAATAAATGCAACCTGTCCCACTATCTATCAACAGATCGCAGCAGGTTCTCAGAAAAAATGCTGTCCCCTTTCCGTTTAGATGGAGGCCATCTCTCATGTACATATCTTCCCTCCCAACAAAGTAAATCTATGAATCCCACCCCCTCTTCTTCAGACATCTGCTCAACTAGAGCATTGATTGCCATCCTCTTGCAGTTTCTATATATGTTTGCCCCCTTCCTCCCATTACTGGCAAAATTCCCTAGAGAACAATCTGTTCTAGCTAACGCAATTAAGCGCCGTTACCATACTCGAAAATTGAATAAACGACTTCTGGGAATCCCAATATATAATGACCCGTTCGCCCATTAGCACGAGCAGCTGCGCGGTATTGTGTATTCGAGTAATTGCTTCTACTTCCTAAACATTGCATGTAACACGAGACACGGTTGGTTGAAATTAGTTTTATTACGATCACCTGACCTGGCGGCAACCACTGATCTATCGTGCGATTTCAGAGGCTGAGCTTAAATTCAGAGTTTCGCAAAGCGATCAGCCACGGGGTACTGCTGGCTGGTACTGACGTAATCAGCAGCAGCGACCCCTGGCGCGCGAAGATGGATATACCTGTCACACTGCATAGTTATTATTCAATTAAAATAACTATTTACGTACTGAATAATGCGGCGTTTGTGCATACGCCGAATTTATAATTATCGCGTACGAACGCGGCGTAGAACGGCACACCTGCGGTTGACCTTTGATTGCACCTCAGAAGGTGTGACGTAGCACCCAATAACTTGGAGCAACTTTTTGCCGTCACGTTGCGCCTATTTGAGTTAACTAAAGGTGTCTAATTGAAATTAATATACTTGCAACTATATTAGTAGTGTGCCTGCAAACACATGGGAAATGCACCAACAAACCAAGAAGTGCATCTGCAAATATACCAGAAGTGTGTCTGCAAAATATTAGCAGTGTGCCTGCAAATATATTAAAAGTGCACCTGCAAATGCATTAAAATTGTAAATGCACACATTAGAAGTGCACCTACAAATGCATTAGAAGTGTACCTGCAAAAATAATTAGAAGTGTACCTGCAAACATTACAAGTGGATCTACAAATATATTAGTAGTGTGCCTGCAAATATAATATTATTAGATATATACCTGCAATACTGTTTGGCATGTACCTGCATACATATTGTATAAGTAAATTGGCAAACATATTAGACAAGTATACCTGCAAATATATTAGAAGTGTATCTGCAAATATATATATATTATCTTCTATGGTATGTAAAAGAAAATGATGACAACAAAGTTGTCAGATGGACTAGATGAACCTCATCATATCTAGACGAGTGTGTGTCATCTACACTTGTTGGTGTATTTCCGGGTCTCGCGGAATACGGAAACCGGAAAGTTGAAACTGTGCTAGTTATTGTTCACCTACCACTGGGGTTTGCAGCACATTCGCCAGGTAGCCCCATTGTATGTGTATTTAATAAGTCGTATATATTATATATAATTTATATTATATATATATAAGTGTATATGGCGCGCGCGCGCGTGTGTGTGTGTACACAATTCATGGTGTCTCAAAAATAAAAATATACCCCGGATTTCATTCTGTTATCAAAAGTACAGTAAGGAAAATTTTCCAATTCTGCTTTGCATGATTTTAAAACTAAAGCTTCCAAGTTTATGCCCTAGTGTTAATTGTTCATGTAAGTTTTGACTTTGTGGTAAATTAAAAACCGTTTCACTTTACATGAAGTGTTCAATGTTCAACTCAATCGCTGCTTGCATCCTGACACATGTTCACACCTCGACTAAACTAGCCGTCCTCTTTCTGTCACTGCCTTTCTTTTTTATGTATAGTTCCTGTTATAGACAACTTGGCAACTGTCCTACGAATAGTCCTCTCATTTGGAGCATGAGCGGTATTGGAATTGCATTGAATCTGCACAACACGTTTAGTCAGTGCATAACTCTATAATTGTTGCCCTCTGAATAAGAGTCAATTGTGGCATGTTCCAAATGTTCAGTTGCTTCCCAAACAAACTTAAGGTTGCATGGAAAAAGAAAAACATAGTCCTCTCATTTGGAGCATGAGCCGTATTGAAATGTTTATGAGGATAATTGCACTGAACCTGCACAATACTTTCAGCTTGGTGCCAAAGCGCAATATTGTTGTCCTACGATTAAGAGTAAATTGTGGCAAGTTACAAATATTTAGCTGCTTGTGAAACAAACTTTAGGGTCCCCGGAAGAAGACAAACATAGCTAGTTGAAGGTAGAACAGTAATAAAACCCTCCAATTACATTTTCGTTTTAGGCAAATGTTTTGAGACACCCTATATATTGTCCAAATCTCACTAGGTAATTTTTACGAGATATGCAAACATATGTATATTTGATTTGTTTATTATGGCGTGTACTTGCAAGCTTCTGTTGGTAACTTTGATGATATCTCGTGGCTTGGGATGCTTATGTATTCCGCTTCGATACGCCGCATGGCATTAGTTGCGACCAGGTGAACCTTGTCAAACCTATGTTCTGTAGCACGACAACTTGCCAACATTCAGGATATGGGATCAGCAGGCATAGGCATAGTGTACATTAGGGTCGTTCACAAAAGAAATTTCGAATTTGTCGGTCTAGTTGGTTTAACTGAATTGGGCAAATGAATTATATTGTAAAATATATACGAGGAAGGGTTGCGCATGCGTGAACAGTATAAACAAATTCAAAACATCGGCTCGAAATTTTATTGGAAAAGTCAAAATTACGTTCTGGTTTAAATAATAATAATAAGATAACTTCTATTGCGCCTAAATCATTAGAAACCAAGCTCAGAGGCGCATCGAAACAACAGGATTGGTCAATCTAAAAATCCATATGTAGTATTCCAGTTGTTGATATACACTGTAGATTTCCACGTCTGCTACTAAAGTCTCGCTAAGTCTATATAGGCAATGCGTACTAACGAGGCATACACATTAGATGACAAATCAACTATTTTAAAACAAGAGGTCATCCGCAGACTTCCCTCCGAAATTCGCCATCTTGGACTGCAAATCAACACCGAAAAAGCAACGAACCAGTCTACTAAACAGCTAAGTGCCAATAATTCCTGTCCACTTGCATTAAACTAGTCACATTTGAACTGTACTTAAATGTTGCACCTAATGCAAGCTATAAATGTAGCCTAACTGTACCACTATAAACTCACCAACAAGTACTACGCACGTAATCTCGTCCCCTAGCAACGATAACGCTACGCCTATCTACGGGCCTACTACGACTATGATTATGTCGTAAATATGTAAATACAAAATAAACTACAGCTGTTACCTGTTCCATCTTACTCAACTATGGGGATCCATTTTGTCAATAGGCTACCAGTATCAATATAAGGGAAATCAAGTTCACAGCAATAAGGTTTATACTAAGAGGCCTTTCGTTAAGACGCCCGTACTCCCAGTATCGCCCTGGGCCCAGCCAGAATGAAGACGTACAGTTTCAGTTGCATCGCACAAGCGTCTTGATACTCACACACTCCTATTAAATAGCTAATAATAGTTAAAACAGTACTGCAGCCTATACAAGTTTGTCTCACAATATTAGGCATCACAACAATCTTAGTTTTCCCACTAACAGCCACTGGTTGCCGTTCTCGTCCCATTTGCCTATGCACAACAATGGTCCAAGGAAGCCTGCTTGTGCTACTGTTCATATTAGCCTTCATATATTCTTTACATAATCCTTCGATGCTGGTGAAACTGACTCAGTAAACAGAATATGTGCCTTCTCGCGTCGTTCCTTCAATTCACCTCATTCGACATGGCCAAGTCCAAAAAGTAACAAGACACTGACAATACCCGTCCTCTTTCTCTCGGGAGACATTCAAACCAACCCACGCCCAATGCAACTCCCCGTATATCTGCGAGCTTGCTGTCTCATGGTCACCCAACGAAGAAGCTGTACGCCATGATGCATGCAGCATATAGTAGCACCGGTCCTGTCTGGAAATGTGCACCAAAGATTATGGTCTGTTATAACGTTCAAATGTACAGTGGTGATGTTGTACATGTCAAATACGTAATGTATCAAGTTTCACCTTCCGAAGCTTTGAAATTTCTCCAAGTTTCTATGAACCCATTCCTAATGAAAACATCACCCTTGAATCGCTCTCGCTGATCCTTCAACCCCCTCTTCACTAGCAGCCCCAAGTCAGATCAACAAGTATCAGATAATCCAGCAAGAAGATCAAGTAGCTCGTAACACTCTTCCAAGAACACAAAATCCACCATCTCCATGATAAGCTAATCTGTATTTGATCTCCCACAGAAAAAACCTGCGTGTCAATGACCGTAAATTGTCAGACATTATCTGTGGATGTGAATCCTGGCTTAACAACAGCACAAATTTAAGTGAAGTGTTCCCAGATAGCTACACATCTACAGTACTGCCAGAAAGTCATTGGTACACTCACTTAGATTTTCATTTTTATACATTTTTGTCTATCCATTAGGTGGCAGCACTCCCAATTGTCAATCAAATTTAATGTACTGCCCTCTAGAGGATTGCTATTGTTTTATGCATCTGATATTGTCCTAAAGTGTGTGTTAATGTGATAATTTTGTCAAAAAATTCATTACAAGTGAAGCCAACAAGACAGTCACGGAAAACTGAGGTAATTATCCTTCTACTGTTATGATTTTATTTGTTGAAACTACATATTTTATCATACATTTGAGGTTGTGGGATTGTTATAGTGGGTGATAATAGGACACTTTTTAATAAAAGCATGATGTATCAATTTTTTTTATAACCCCAAATAAAAAATCATTTTAAAAACAATTAAAAACAATTAAAATGAGAAAAAGATCATAAATATTCAATTAAATCATCTGAATTAGTAGATTTCTAAATTTTTTCATTTATTTAAAACATATTTGTGATAATACATGTTCTGTATACAATAAAACACTAATACATTTTTTTAATACAATTTTTAGTCATGTTGCGATACCAAAAGACGAGCTTGGAAACCCGAACCCGAGCTGTTATATTGGTGGAACAGGGGCTTAGTCGGCGTGAAGTGAGCAGGCAACTTGGCCTAAATGTGAAGACAGTTTGTGCTGTGATAAAGAAACATCAGGAGACTGGATCAGTCGAAGACAAGTCCAGAAGTGGTCGGCCAAAGAAAACAACAACAAGGCTGGATCGCATTCTGGTTCGGACCAGTCTTGCTGATCGCCACCTCACATCCCCGGAACTAAGAGCTACGCTGGAAAGAGACCACGGGGTGTCAGTATCTTCCAGCACAGTGAGGAGTCGCCTGAATGCAGCAGGATTACGTGGCTGTGTGGCTGCAAAAAAGCCTCTGTTGAGGAAAGCAAACGTGCAGGCGAGGCTGCAGTTTGCGACAGCCCACAAGGACTGGAACACTGAACAATGGGACAAAGTGTTGTGGTCTGATGAAAGCTGCTTTCAGCTTTTCTGTGGAGCAAAGAGGGCATTTGTGAGGAGAAGGGTGGGTGAGAGATTCAGCCCTCAATGTGTTGCACCCACAGTTAAGCATGGAGGGGGCTCTCTGATGGTCTGGGGGTGCATGTCGGGGCTCGGGGTTGGCCAACTGTATCGGTGTGAAGGCACCATGAGGCAAGACCAATACCTCAGAGTGCTCAGAAATCATATGTTACCTTCTGCTAGAACGCTTTATGGTGAGGACCATTTCATGTTTCAACATGACAATGCTCCTTGCCATAAAGCAAGGAAGGTAACAGGTTTCTTGGAGCGCTCTGATGTGGAGGTCATGCACTGGCCAGCTCAGAGTCCTGATCTGAATCCCATAGAACACCTGTGGGAAGCCCTCTTCAGGAAAGTACAGAACAACAAGCCAAGTAACTTGGATGCTCTGTGGCAGCTGCTCAGTGCTGCATGGCAGGACATCCAGGCTGAAACCATTCAGACCTTGGTACATTCAATGCCGAGGAGATGTGCCGCTGTTATCGCAGCGAAGGGTCGCCACACTAAGTATTAGTGATGGAGTGTACATAATGTAAATAATGTTAGTAAATAAGGTGTATATATTTGTTTTTTGTCTACAATAAATGTGTCTGCATTCATATTGCAACAGTTTGTCCAGTTACTTTATGTATTCTAGTGTAAAACATGCTAAACAACAAGAAACATTACAAAATATTGCCTGTACCAATGACTTTCTGGCAGTACTGTACATGAAAGACTGCAACGTAGTAGCAGGTGGCGTCTTTGTGCTTGTACGTAAGGACCCCATATCATCTGCCGAACCAGACATCAATAGCGACTGTGAAACTGTGTGGATTAAAGTACAATTTAAAAACTAAAAGAACCTGTTAATAGGCTCATTCTACATGCCGCATCGATGCCATGAAAGTAAATCCCTGACAATAATCACAACAAACTCAATGCAAAAACAGATAATCCTCTGCGGAGATTTAAACTGTCCCGATATATCATGGGACATGGGAACCGTGAAAACCTGCGCCTCAGAGTGATCCACCCAGCAATCCTTCATTGACACAAGTGCCCAGCTCACAGAAGTCCACAGCAGCTCCACTAGAGAAAGCAAGCTACTAGATCTAGTCTTCACAACAAATTCTACAGTAGTAACAAACTCTGCTTCTGTGCCAGGGATATCAGACCATGATCTCATTGTCACATATTTCGATGTAAGAGTACAGCACCAAAACAAACAACGCACAAACATTTACCAGTTTGCTCGTGTTGACTGGGGCAGTCTCAATGCTGACTTCAGCACCTAGTCTAATGAAATCAAGACACAATACGATTCAGGAGCATGAGCAGAATCACTCTGGTCAACCTTCAAGAATACACTAACTAAATCTGTTAATAAAGACGTACCATCAAAACTCAGCTCCAGTCGGTGCAGCCTTCCATGGCTAAATGGAAAGCTGCATCGACTACTGAAGCGAAAGAGAAGACTCTACAACAATTCATACAGAAAACATGTAGGAGAAGTATACGCAAGGTCGAGTGGGACTATATCAACAATACCATAACTCAAGGACCCCTGACAAACAATCCAAAGCCTTCCTGGTGACACATAAAAGATAACATCGGAGTAGATCCCTAAAATAGTGGATCACTCGTGTGTGACAGCAAGGAGAAGGCGAGATCCTTTGAACCAGACCCAGAGTGCCTTCACTAGAGAAGACAGATCCACCCTCCCACACCTTGATCACCCTCAGCACCCCATTATAAGCAACTTCACCACTGACACCGAAGTATGCGAATTATTCAAATCCATCGATCCTCATAAAGCTTGTGGCCCTGACCAGATCCCCAATGCCGTCTTGAAGAGCTGTGCTGTTCTGACACCCTATCTCCAGCACTCCGGGACATCTTTCAAAGATCCCTGGACACCGGCGTCCTACCCTCAGACTGGCGCACAGCAAACGTTTCAGTTGTCTTTAAGAAAGGATCAACACCTACCAGAAGACTATCGTCCCATCTCCCTTACATCTGTCCCATGCAAAATTATCGAACACAGATCTACCGCCATCTCATAACCTATCTTGAAGAACACAACAACTTCCTAACGCACCTCAACCACGGCATCAGAACAGACTGCTCCTGCGAAACACAAAACCACTAACCACCATGCATGAACTCTTGAACCCAGGTAGATATGGCAATATTGGATTTTATCAAGGTATTCGATGCCATCCCTCACAGAAAATTCCTCCACAAACTATCCCACTACGGTATAGCAGACACCACATTCAAGTGGCTAAAACATTTCCTGATTGGAAGTTGTGCTCGATGGCAAAACATCGAGAGAAAGGCCAGTCGACTCCGGCGTTCCACAAGGCACTGCGCCTGGCCCTTTGCTCTTTCTGTGCCATACAAATGATTTACCACCATCAGTCAAGTCAAAAGTTTGTCTATTCGCAGATGACTGTTTACTACACCGTGAAATAAAAAACTGGGGAATGACCTTTAATACAAACAAATGTTATATCCTCAGCGTAAAGAACAAAACTGATTATTTCTACAACCTTAATAACGAAACCCTAGAACGCATAAACAGCAACCCTTATCTTGGCATTTCGCTATCTGACGACCTAA
Organism: Escarpia spicata; assembly: GCA_963995525.1. Taxonomy (NCBI): domain Eukaryota; kingdom Metazoa; phylum Annelida; class Polychaeta; order Sabellida; family Siboglinidae; genus Escarpia; species Escarpia spicata. The sequence goes on from OZ023217.1 coordinate 24,707,201, forward strand.
AGTGGCACTCCCATATACAACAACCCAAAATAGGCTTCCTAATGCGAAATATATGCCACTGTCCGATAAACAGCAAACGTACGGCATACATTGCCCTTGTGCGCGCTGCCCTAGAAGACGGAGCTATTGTGTGGGATCCATATAATCGGGGGATATCGATAGATCAGAACGTGACCAACACCGCGCCGTTCGCTTCATTATTGGCGACTACCACTGTAAACACTAATGATCCATCACAACTATGTTGACCAACCTTAAATTCAATACCCTAGAAAGCAGACGGCAAGACCTACATGTATCGAGTGGTTGAGGGATCTAGCCCAGCCATTCCCACAGAAATGGTTGTCCGGCCCCCAAAGAGTAAATAAAAGACGCATACAATCAAAACATTTCCCAGACCACGTATCCTCAAACTATACAACACCTAACAACCAACAATACCAGGTGCTATATAGTACCTACTGCCCACACCGACTAATTTAAAAACTCGTATTTTTTTAACAATAGTAGACTGGAACAAAGTAAACAAGTCGCCAGTTCAGACGGCCCAAATACTCAATAACACGCGCACGCACCCACCCCGTCGTAAACCATAGCCAATAGTGGCTTCTTATGACGTAACCATTCACATTGAAATGAGCGGAAGTGATGATGAAGTGCATGCGTGATGTTATGACATTCGTCATCACTGACCCACTTCAATGAGACATATGAATGTGCAGCTAATGACAGTGATCGACCTGTCTAACGGTCGGATAGTGTGCACCTGCTGCTGCGTCATCGAATTTTCGGAGAAACTCTGCTAGTGTTTGAATATAGGCCTATAGATGTCATTAGTCTGCACTCGAGTGATTTATAGTGCACATTAATCCGTGTGTGTGTGTGTGTGTGTGTGTGTGTGTGTGTGTGTGTGTGTGTGTGTGTGTGTGTGTGTGTGTGTGTGTGTGTGTGTGTGTGTGTGTGTGTGTGTGTGTGTGTGTGTGTGTGTGTGTGTGTGTGTGTGTGTGTGTGTGTGTGTGTGTGTGTGTGTGTGTGTGTGTGTGTGTGTGTGTGTGTGTGTGTGTGTGTGTGTGTGTGTGTGTGTGTGTGTGTGTGTGTGTGTGTGTGTGTGTGTGTGTGTGTGTGTGTGTGTGTGTGTGTGTGTGTGTGTGTGTGTGTGTGTGTGTGTGTGTGTGTGTGTGTGTGTGTGTGTGTGTGTGTGTGTGTGTGTGTGTGTGTGTGTGTGTGTGTGTGTGTGTGTGTGTGTGTGTGTGTGTGTGTGTGTGTGTGTGTGTGTGTGTGTGTGTGTGTGTGTGTGTGTGTGTGTGTGTGTGTGTCTTTGTGTCTGCCTGCCTGCCTGCCTGCCTGCCTGCCCGCCCGCCCGCCCGCCTGCCTGCCTGTCTGCCTGCATGCCTGTCTGTCTCTGTCTGCTGTCTGTCTGTCTGTAAGTATGCAAGCGAAATTATTTTCATCTGGCCTCAGCCCCCAGCTCACCTTATTACAGTAAGGCGAAAGTTTGTAAACATTGATATGATGATATCAATTATCAATATTGGTCTGAAGCGTACAATATCGATGTCCTGCGTCAGTTGAAAACTGCCTCTGATCCCTCTCTCCCCGAAACGAAAGTAATGATATCAGACATTGACGTTCTGAGATGATCCCTTACGGACAACGTAACCTGACAATGAACCTCCAAGACACCCTCGCGCGCGGATGCTCGAAGATAGCGACATGACCAATAAACGACCATATTAAAACACCCTTCAGTAACACTAATCTAGAAGTTTGATATAATTAGCAGCATTTGTTCCGTTACAAAATATAAATTATGCACTTTGTAACAATATATTTTTAGGACACTTATCTTTGAAGCACCTTTCTGGTGTTCATTTAAATGTCGTCTTGGCCTTGGGAATTTCTCCTGTGTCGTTGCAGTGCCACTGCCATCTGTGTAATTGCAGTGTCACTGTTATCTGTGTCACTGCAGTGTCACTGTTATCTGCGTCCTGCAGTGTGACAGTTATCTGCATCACTTCAGTGTTTGCGTTATTTGTGTCAGAGCAGTGTCACTGCTACCTATGTCACCCTCAGTGTCACTGTTGTTGGTGCCATTGCAATGTAACTGTCATACATATTACTG